>MU223845.1:3848640-3903487 GCA_018584345.1 Thuja plicata
ATAAAAATCCCCACTTAAAGCACTTTATTTGTTGAAAAAGGAAATGAATTAAATTAAAAATTAAATAAAAATCTCTTTTTCAACACCCCCTTTTAAGTGGTGGGATTTTTGCCTCTTAATCATAGCCATTGATTTTTGCCTCTTAATCTCAATCGTTCACTTTTCTTTAAAAGGAGACCTCTTCTCATTTTCATATTAGGTTTTCATAATATTGTTATGCTGCAGGTTTGGAGAGCAATTTTGGAGGATAATTTGAGCACTCAAGCTCTCTTCTTGTTTTCTTTATTCTTGCATTCATGTCTCCTCATATAGATTAGAATCATGTTTGTTTCCATAGATTAGATTGGCATTCATATTTCCTTTCATAGACTAATATGCATTGTTAACATTTAGATTAGATTTCATTTTCATGCATTCAAATCTCTCGTTTAATGGTGTATTTGCAATAGACACAACTAGGTCAATCTGAGGGCCTTCATTTTACATTTTTACACATCCATGAATAGAGAGCTATGGATCGATATTTGAGGCCTCATTCTTGAGCAACCTTGAATGGAATGATTCATAGAAGTGTGACAACATTTATGCACACAGTTGCTGCTGCAAACTACTCAAACATTGCATGGATCAAACAGTTGCTGGAAGGTATGCATATGAAGATCAAAGAACCAGTAGTTATTTATTGTGACAACACCAGTGCAATAAATATTTTGAAGAATCCGGTCATGCATGCAAAGACTAAACACATTGCCATCAAGTATCATTACTTAAGAGAACAAGTTCAAGAAAAAGAGGTAATACTTGAATATGTGCAATCAAAAGAACAATTGGCTGATATATTCACCAAGCCACTACCCAAAGATACATTTGAGTACCCGAGGAAAAGACTAGGGGTAAAACCCATGTCTAATAGTCAGTAAAAAGACTGGATGTTGCATTAGCCATATATTATCAGAATATCATTCATGACTGATGCAAGCAGAAGCTGAACTTCAAAGCTACATCTATATACAGAAAGGTATATATCAGAACAAAGCACCTGAGCAAACTGTTATATTGGTGATGGATAAGGGAAATTCAAGGAATATATTATGGATATAAGACATTATTTGACAAAATGTTAGATATTTGTGAACATACTTGTTTGGCATTAATGTCAAAGGGAGATAATATATCCATAGTATCATCAGAAACTATTCATTATTAGATTACTCCAAACAGGGAAAGATCATATCCATAGGGAGAGAATTTTTGTATTAATGTTGCAAACAAAAGAGAAAGACATTAGAAGCAGAATAGTCTAAAAGAAAAATCAAAACCAACAGAGGTCACAACACATTAGAAGAAGAAAAAGAAAAGTTGTAAGAATCAAATCTAAGCTTACATAGAGCTTACCGGCGGTCAGACATTTTATCGGTTATCAAAATAAAATATTTGATAATTTGATGAATCTCAACAATTGTATTTCATATTGTATTAGCAATAGTATAGTATGATAATATAACAAGTTGTCATCAATGCCAAAGGGAGAGATTGATAACATGTAACTGATTAAATGGTTGACTATATTAAGTTGAAGATGATGCAAGACATTAAATCAATTAATGGTTTCTATTTTCATTGATGTCAACTTGATATCATCTGTATGATCATATACATAATGCCAAAGACTTCAGAGAATCAATGGAATAAAGGTTATGCTTTCAGCAATGCATAAAAGTCAAGTATTCACTAAGTGATAGACTTTACTGACAAAGTGCACACCATCGGTAAAGACAGAGATAAAATCACAGTGATGCTTAACGAGTAGAAGATAGTGTTGCCCGATGAAGCAGAATCAAAGGATGCCTGACGAGCTAAAAATAGTGTTTCCCGACGAGCAAGATCCAATGATGCCCGATGGATGGAGATCTCAAAGCTAATTGAAGTTACACCGACGGAACTGGCAGTTGTCACTGGCGACAAACTGCAGAATTGACCGATGGAACAGAGAGATCAGAAAATGACAAAATATCTAGCTAGCAGAGTTAAAGGATAGACTTAACTAGTTTTTTTATTTGTTTTATTTGACCATAGTTAAGTAAGTGATTTGTACAACTGGAAAGAAGATAACTATGAGATAAATCAGGAGTTAAAGCCGCAAATCAACTTGGCTAGATTATTTTTCATGCTAAGAATCAAGAATCAAGAACCTAGAATTAAGGATATCATGTCTATATAAGAGACAAGCATAATTCATTCCCATAAGCAAGCAATCAGATACACAAGGGAGTGAACTGATAGAAGATGCTGAAGAGAAACTGATGAAGGTTAAACTTCATACAGTCCTGATCAATCAAGCTAAGGGAGAGCTAAAGAATTCTGCAGACACCGATGAACAGAAAAGAACAACATCACAGAGCGTAAAGAGTTAAGTATAAAGGAATTAAATTGATACATTGATCATAAAGATATTGTAAGTAAATAGATCTGAAAATCTTCAATTCAGTTGCATTAGAAACAGGTCATTTTGTTTCAGTTTAACCATTGAAGCATTAAGTCTCTTAACAGAGCAGGACTTAATAGTCTTTTGTAATTGAGGTATATCCTAATAGATTACCATAAGGTTGACTCATGATAGTAGCATCGGTCTTACCTAAGTCATATTGACAGTCTAAGGAGGTTGATTCAAGGATGGTAGTAAGATTAGCATAAAACCTATTGATAGTCATGAGACTGATTCAAGGATGGTAGCATAGATGCCAAATACTAAGTGACAACCTATTTATAAAAATCCTCTAACAAGGTCGCACTTAAAAGTGTTTTTGTAACCTTTAACAGGGTTGGCTTCTAACAGGGCTCACTTCAGAAGAGTGAAAATTTGGGGTACCGGTCCCAGTGGTTTTTCCCTTAACAGGGTTTCCACGTTAAAATCCTTGTGTTATATGTGTATGGTTCATTACTTTATTGTTTTACATTCTACATATGCATTTATGGATTGACTGGTACACTTTGCATATTTACTGAGTATTGGTAAATACAGTTTACTACTTATCAGTTATCAAGGAGAATAAGGACAGACAAGGTAAACCGACAGACAGTTATTTGTTTCAAGTATTTCAAAGGCATACATCTTGTAGGGACTTAATAATTTGAGAAGTATTGATTGGTGGATTAAAGTTTAAATTGGATAAATTTTTGAGGCCACTGATTCACCCCCCCTCTCAGTTATTACTAACATTAGAGTGGCCTATTTGTGATTACAGGGTGCAAAGCACATAATGCTTTTCATCTCTCAAATATGGAAGGAGAAGAATTGCCAATCCTAGTTAATGGGATCCACCTCAAGCGTTGCTTTTAAGGTTAGTTGGTTTGAATAAGTGCTTTGCACATAGTTAGTTTCTTTTAGTTAGTACTTTTATTCTCACAATGGTAAAATCAAGAAGGTACACACCATGCATAATCAAGAACCCATTGGGATTTCTGGTTATAAATGATGAATAACTCAATGATGTAATCATGGTGGAAAGAGAAGTTGTTTTCAGATAGTTTGTTTTTCAATTTTGAAAGGTTAGAATAAACATAAACAACAAGATCAATCACATAATATATGAATGAACATAATACCCATCACATGAGACATGGATAAATTCCGTTGTCTCATATAATAAGCATCATTCCCAAAGATATATTATGCAACCAAGGTTGTTGTTCAAGCTCATTCTACCTTTGGTTTCTTTTTGGTTGCTATTTCTAGAAAACATCATCATCATATAAATTATGTTCATCACATGTGACATGGATAAATTCCCCTGTATCACATCACAAGCATAATTTTATACAGCAATGATGAAGTAGTTTTCTTTCTCTAAGTGTAGGCAGCACAAGTTTCAATTTTCAGTTTGCAATTTGTGTTTAGTTGAGAAGATTTAGTTGTTTCTAAAAGTTAAAATTTTTGTGCCCAATGAATAAGAAAAAAGGAATCTAGTCTGATTTTGTTCAGCAGGCAAACACCCCTGAGAAGTCGCCAGAAAATGTTACCAATTTAGTTTGCATAATAAATTGGTATGTTGACATTACTTTTACATTGAATTAGAGGTTGAATAAGTTGTTGTTCTAAGTTGCAGAATTGCTTGAATTAAAAAGATAAAGTACACATGCATTATGAAAATTGTAAAAATTAAAAAATTGCATAAAGGTACACCTCTTTAACATTACTATTTAGCTAATGAAGTTGAAATACATTGTTTTTGCATTCATATTAACAATGATATTGTACTCTAAGTATTGATTAGTTTCAAATTTTCAAATTCATTAATGATCATTACATTATGCATTCAAACCGAATGTAGTAAACAAATCTTCCTTCAAGGTTACATCTTTTTTATTGAGAACTTAGAGAACATATGCAATTCTGAAATTAAGATAGAAGCATAATGAGGTTTAGGGGTTCGTGCATTTCCTTTAAGAGGTCTTCTGCATGTTGGAGCTGATTGACTGCATTATGTGAGTCTTCCTATCTTTGGCCTTCTCTCTATTTTTTATACATCCTAAGTCTTCTTCTGGTCCTGACCTGCATCATGTAGAGAGAAAAGAGTTAGATCCAAATTGGATCTAAGAAATGCATGGAAACCAAAACAACATACTACAATCAAACTTTTAGAATTGTAAATGTACCAATACACATCAATACAACAACAAAGTATGTATCTACATCAACTGAATAAAATTATCAAATTGACATAGCTTCATGAAACCTTTTACTATTTATAGTTATCATTCTGCATTACTCAGGAGTTGATGTTTGTAAAATCAGAAAACTGGATTAAAGGGATTTAGTTCTTGTAGCTAAGAAACTTTCATCAGAACATCAAACATATTAAGATAGTAAACACAACCAGTCAACCAAAATTCATGTATGAATGTTATTTCACATGACACTCACACACAAACATTGATTGGTTCATTCTATCCACTAGCCTAACAGATTGATTTGATGATGTGTGCAAGCAAGATAAGAAAAAGTATATTCAAATGCAGAAAGTAACATGATCTATGAATTCACTAGTTGCTGATGATAAAGAAAAATGCAGTGAAGTGCCATTAGCCCATGATCGAACCTAACAAGATGCATTACATGAAATACAAGAAAGCTAGGGAGTTAAAAGTTCAGGAATGAGAGAATGCAGAAGAAGGAGATATAGTTCCTAAAGGTTGGTACAAGATGCAAGCATGTTGTTACAAGTTTAAATGCTATTGATACAAAATCAAAAGTACAGTAATGTTGCTAGAAGGTGCATGTGAAATGAAAGGATTCCCTAAAGATGGATGTTCCTGATTGAAATGGATTATCAAGTGTCAAGAACATAATTGTAGATCTAAGAAATGAGGTAACATTGTACTCTATCATTATACAATCAAAGATTAAATGTAATGTTGTTTGAAATATGCATATGAAATCATCAAATAAACAGTGCACAAAGATATATCAAAAGCAGAGAAAACTAATGTTTTTACAATGTATAATGCATATACGGAAGAGCTACTTACATTGTACCAAGTTGATAAAAGAATGTACCAAGCTTAAACACTGTTATCATCAAACAATAGTGCATTATAATGCTGACATAAAACCTAGTTTATTTGAATGAGTGAAAAATATAACAACTGTAATATCCTTTTTAAAAATCAAGAATAAAATAAAATAACAATATCATTTTTTTATTACCAAGTGCATATGCCATAAAAGTGTTATTTTGAATACTGTTAAACATTCAAAAAGAGTTTAGGAAAAAACAATATCAGTGTTCTATATGGGATGAGTGGGGATGAGTGTTGCTATGATTACTATCAAAATCCTATTCAAGCAAAAGTACAAGAAATGAAAAGGCAATATGCATGTTTAATTAAACAAGGTTATTTTCTAATGTTGCCAGAGTAGATAAATAGCAATGACAAGTGCTATTATTTAAGGTCAAATATAGTGTTTTGTGTAGGAATGAAAGATAAACAATAGTATTATTTTTCATATTAACATTAAAGTGTTATTCATATTCATTAAATGAAAAATATTATTATTAATGTTGTTATTTATGTTTGAATAAAAGTATGAAATTCAAAATCAATGTGCATTATATGACAGTGTTGTGTAACTAAATGAGAAAAGAAAATTCGCATGTTTAAAGGTCGAGCTTAGTCTCACAGTATTACTCATGAGAGTCACGAGCCTGAGCTCGAACCTCATGGGTGATTCCTTCATAAGAGATGCAGACAAACTTACAGTGTGCTCCCAGCTCAATAAAGAGAAACGTGCTTCTAATTAAAAAAATGTTGGTGTTTAAGCATTAACACAAGTGTGCATGAAGACAACATAATAAAAACAAAGATACAGACAGGTAGTAGCAATGTTCAAGTTTAGTTCAGATCTTTATTACAACAGGAAGTGTGCACATATTCAAGTGATAAATACAGATTTATCAACATTCATGGTTTTCCAGTTCAAGAAAAAATGACACAGTGCTAGCTAAAGATGCTGGTGTACAAGCATTAACATAAATGAGCAATAAAACATCATGACTTCATTATCAAATGTCAATTCATCAACATTAATGGATACAAATTTTTAGTTCAATAGAGGCTCGAGTGGAGAAAAGTGAAGAAAATAGTGATTCATTAAAATAAGATGAAACTCAACCTTCAAAGTCACGATAGACAGTAAGAGATAATATCAACATTGATGGAAGTGTTCAAAGATTGGCTTGCACTTACTCAACTAAGGTCTTAACTTTCCCTAGTCTACATGGGATCCTAATTCTCTTCTAGAATCCACCAAAGTCTTTAGTCTTCACACCCTAATAATATTCTAACTCCACACTAAGAGTTAGTTGCTATGTGCTCAATCTTGAAAGATTTCCACCATTGAAAGTACTCCTTGTCTTTATGCTTCCTTGGATGACTCCAAGCTCAAATATTCCCAAACATCTTCACAAGTGCTACAAAGGACATGTTCACCTTCAAGAAATCCATATGAAATCCTTTGAATCCCATTTGAATGGGTCTTCTATCCCAAAGTGATTGAGTTCCACCTTCACAATTATTTTGAACCTATTAGGCCTAGTAGCCCTATTAGCCCTATCCAGAGAGTTTTTCTGGATTCTTGTAAAAAACATCCACACAACCCTAAAAAAAACCTAGGAATCGGATACCCTTTTCCAAGACCTTATATATTTTCAAGGTTTTATCCCCTCAAACCATCTGTACACTAGTGTCATAAAATGTAGGTCTTTTAGGCCTATTTTTAAGCATTGACAGTGACACACTAATTTCTTGATAGAAATGTTTCAAGATGGATTGGATAGGATCTAGGATCATAGGAAAGGATCAATTAGACCCTAAGGCTCTTGGAACCACACTTGGTTTCTTTCCCTCACACACTACTGTGCAATGACACTTGATTCTTACTTTGTTACACCCCTAATCAGATAGACATTGTTCGCCTAGGGCATAACCTTAAAAATAAAAGCTCAACTCTTTAGTACCTATCCTTGCATATTTACACTATACATATGATCCCCTAAAACATTCATCCACCCTTAGGAGATTCCCATGGTTAGATTTCATGGGGGATCCATGGAAACACAAACTACTCTAGACTGGACCAGAAGACTCCCTAAATCTTAATCAATTTACAAATCCTTCTAAATCTACTCTATAGTACTTGCAAAATGAATGAGAAATTCTTACAACTAGCTACTCAACATAGATCCAACACTACATTGATCAATTCAATCCATCTAATCACTTTGTAAATAAAAAATGCTCGAATATTGCTAAAACCCAAAATTGTAGAGCTTCTTCCTATTCTGAAAAACTTGCTTACATTCAAACTGACTCAGGAAATGAGTCCTCAGGCATCTTAGGATACTTCCTCCACAATTTTAGGACACTATCATTGACTATTCACTTCCATCTCGAGAGGAATCCAATTATTATCTATGTTGCATGCAACATTGCAACAATGCAACAAATGTTGTCATGAACATTGTAGCATCTTTTACATAAATTCTTAAAACTAACTTTTATGACCTCTACAATGCTTGGTACGAGGAATATACATCATTAAGGAATTTTTAGGCACTTTCCCAATCCTAACTGACTCTAGGACCTAGTAAGACTCATTTTCCCTACTCAAGCCAAAATTATGCATTAAAGTAAACTAACTAGACTAGGTTTCATTTGACACTAATTATCAATCCTCCTAGTAACACACCTTGAAAGACCTACTGAGGTCAAAATTAAACACACACTGACTTGGATAAGGTCAATTACAAGCCAAAACATTCTAGGATTTAGAGGATAGCCTAGGTGCTCCTGCACCATCCTCCCTAAGTGAAAGATTTCAATCCATCCTCGGATTGAGTAAGTTAGGATCAATGCACAAATTTTTGAATTCTGACTCCTTTATCCATGTTTCATCTGCATCCAATTATCCTTGCCACTTCACTAAGTGTTCTTTGTAATCCTTCATTCTATTCTTTTTGTAAATTCTGGATTCTAGTATGCAGTCTGCCTTCTTAACTAGCGTAGATGGCAAATGGAGTTCTTCTACCTCTTGGATGAATTTAGTCAAGATCTGATCTAGATAAGGTATTGGTCCTTTGTATAAGACCAAGTATGCAATGTTAAAGATAGGTGACAAGCCACTGGTCTCTGGTAACTTTGCCTTGTAAGCATTTGCTCCATATTTGGCCAGTATAGTGTAGGGGCCAATTCTTCTCATTTGCAACTTGTGTGGGATTCCTTTTTGTAGTCTAGCCTTGTTGAGGTGTATCATTACTAGATCCCCAACCTTGAATTGGACATCCCTTTTTCCTTCATCCACCTTACTCTTGATTTTCTCAATATTTTCAGTCAGTGTCTTCCTGACTGTATCATGGACATCTTGCATGGCATAGGCAAAGTCCTCAGCATATCCACCCCTTTTACTCCATCCTTCAGTTCTCTAAGCTCATAAATTCCTCTAAGGTGTAGGCCATAAACAATTTCAAAAGGACTCTTACTAGTAGTCTTGTTCATAGTATCATTGTAGGCATATTCATCTTGGCCTATGAGTTGGTCCCATGTCTGACCATACTCTTTTGTTAAGCATCTTAGGAGATTACCAAGACTCCTATTAACTACCTCTGTTTGGCCATCAGTCTAAGGATGTTATGCAGATCCAAAAGATAAGTTGGTGCCCAACTTCTGCCACAGAGTCTTCCAAAAATAACTCATAAACTTGGTGTCTCTATCTGACATAATACTCAAGGGAAATCCATGTATTCTAACTACCCCTTTAAAGAAAAGAGAAGCTATTTGACTGGCATCATTTGTTGTCTTACAGGGTACAAAGTGAGCCATCATACTAAATTTTTCTATTATCACATAGACACTATCCATTCCCTGTCTTGACTTAGGCAACCCAACTACAAATTCTGTGCTCAAGCATTCCCATCGTCTAGTTGGGATAGGAAGTGGTTGGTATAGGCCAACATTAGATGATGTTCCCTTGGCATTCTGACATATAATACAACTCTCAACATACTTCCTAATATCCACATTCATCTTTGGCCAAAAGTAAAATCTTTGAACAAGTTCTTGTGTCTTACTGACCCCAAAATGGCCACTCAATGCACCATTTTGTTTCTCCTAAATCAAATTCTCCCTTATAGACCCTCTAGGGACACATAATTGACTTCCTTTAAATATGAGATTACTTTTCAAAGTATATTAAGAATATTTACTATGAAAAAGGTTCTTATATTCTTGGCATATCTTCTAGATGTTTGCAAAGTCTTCATCATCATCATATAGATCCTCGAAGTTGTCTATTCCCATGCTCTGGAGTTGTATCTCCTAGATAGTCAGGGCTCTTCTACTCAAGGCATCTAAAACCTTGTTCTGCAATCCCTTCTTGTGTTTGATATTGAATGTGTATTCTTGCAGGTACTCAACCCACTTCATATGCTTGTGACTGAGTTTCTCTTGGGAGTTCAAGAAACTTAATGCTTGATTGTCAGAAAATACTATGAACTCTTTTGGAAGCAAGTAATGCCTCCACTTTCTCAGTGCCTGAACTAGAGCATACATCTCTAGGTCATAAGAAGAATATTTCTTCTTAGCTTCACTCAATTTCTCTGAATGGAAAGCCACTGGTCTTCCCTCTTGGCTTAAGACAACACCAATTGCCACATTGTTGGCATCACACTCTACTATAAACGATTTCTCAAATCTTGGAAAAACCAAAATAGGTTGTGTAGAAATATTTTTCTTTAACAATCCAAAACCATGGTAAGCTTGTTCATTCCATAAAAACTTAGTCTTCATACCTCCTTTTATAGTGTCCAACATGGGAGCACAAATTGCACTGAATTGTTTGATAAACTTTCAATAATATTGGGCTAGGCCATGAAAACTCCTTACCTCTGTTGTTGTCCTTGGAGTAGGCCAATTGAGAATGGATTCCATTTTTCTTGGATCCATCTTTAGGTTACCTTGAGATATTAAAAAAACAAGGTATACCAGCTCTGTCTTGATGAACTCACACTTTTCTAAGTTGATCATGAACTTCTCTTCCTGTAGCTTCTTAAAAACCATTTCCAAGTGTTTGAGGTGTTCTTCTCTTGTCTTACTATAGATGATTATATCATCTAAGTAGACTACTACAAACTTTCCAATATAGTCTTTGAGGACCTCATTCATCAATATCATGAATGTAGATGGAGCATTTGAGAGTCCAAATGGCATTACAAGCCACTCATATAGTCATTCTATATTTTTGAAGGTTGTTTTCCACTCATCCCCTTCATTTACCCTAATTTGGTGATAGCTACTCTTTGGGTATATTTTTGTAAAGTACCGTGCTCCTCCTAGACAACCCATTAGGTATTATATCCTAGGGATAGGTAATCTATACCTTATTGTAATCCTATTGATTGCTATGGAGTTTGTACATAACCTCCAAGTTCCTCCCTTTTTAGGTGCTAGGACCGTGGGAACGACACATGGGATAATGCTCTTTCTTATAAGGCCTTGTTCTAGGAGCTCTTGGATTTGTCTAGGAATTTCCTCATTCTGTTGAGGAGTCATTTTATAGGCTGCCTTATTGGGTAGGGTAGCTCCTATATTAGGTCTATCTGATGGCTTACAAACCTCTTAGGGGGTAGGGTTGATGGTTGTCCATCACTCACTATACCTTCATACCTTTTTAACATCTCTTGGACTTCTTTAGGTAGCTTTGTCCTCTTCTCTATTTTGTCTGAAACTTCCTTTGGCTTTAACACCAATGCAAATCCAACTCCTTCTCCTTCTTCTAAAGTCTCTAAGAACTCTTTTTAACTCACCATGAGAACATTAGGACCAGTTGTATTCAATTTTGCATCCTCCAACAATGATTGGATTTTGTATGTCACATTGTCCTTCTTGAAAGAGTATGAATTTTTCACTCCATTATGCATGGCATTTCTATCAAATTGACATGGTCTACCTAGGAGCAAGTGACATGCATCCATAGGTAAGACATCACATAAAAATTTATCCTTGTATCTCCCAATTGAGAATTCTACCCAAGCTTGCTCATTCACAAGGACATGTTATCCTTTATTTATCCAAGTGACCTTGTAGGGACTGGTGTGGGGTATCGTTGTCATTTTCAACTTGCTGACTGCCTCTTCTAACACTATGTTTTTAGTGGACCCTGAGTCTATTATGACTCTACACACTTTATCCATCATCTTACACTTTACTCTAAACAGTGATCTCCTTTGATTGAGTTCTTCCTTCATTGGATCTTTGATTAGAGTTCTTCTCATCATGAGATTCTCTCCCTCCTCTGATTCTAATGACACTTCAGGGTTCTTATTTCCACCACTTTTCTCCTCATGAACATAGTTCACTCTTTTGTAACCTCCTTGAGAGGTACTTCCCTTCTTTGGACACCTATATGCTAGTGTCCTAACTGATTACAGTGATATCACTTCATATTGGAAAAATAGCCTCTTTCTTGGTTACTACCTCTTCCTCTATTGTTAGAGTTCTTTCCTCTACTTGAACTTCCTCTATTGAAGTTTCCTTCATGTTGTTCAGTGAGCTTAGTCTCTGCTTGGCCTTGAGATTCAGAGTTTCTTCCACCATATCCACCTCTTTGTCCTTTGTTGTCTCTTCCTCTACCCCTTCCTCTGGAGGTGCTTGAATCTTGTTTTTTCTTTAACTTGTCTTCCACCTTGATAACAATTTGGTGACACTTCTGAAATGTTTCTAGAGTCAATAGACTCATCTCATCTTGAATGGTCCATTTAAGTCCATTAAGATATATTTCTACCTTCACTTTCTCATCCTCTGCTACTCTTGACCTCATACAAAGTCTCTAAAATTCTTCAGTGTACGAGTTTACATCTAGGTCCTTCTGCCTTAGACCTTGTCTTCTTTTGTGCAGTTGGATTTCATAATCCTCAGGGATATAAGCATATATAATTTTTGCAACCATAGCCTTCCATGAAGCGATGGGACTTTTCCCTTCCTTTTATCTCTCATCTTGGACGAATTTACACCAAGTGAGTGCAGACCCTCTCAGTCTATCGTTTGCAACCTTCACCTTTTTAGCCTCAGTGATACCATCACACTCAAAATGGTTTTCTATTCCCTCTATCCAATCAAGGACTACCTTTGGTTCCATTTTTCCACTAAAAATAGGAACTCATTCCAATGATTTTCCACTCATAGCCTTTAGAGCTCTCAAGAATGGCTCCTCATTAAGGACAAGGCCAACTTCAGGGATATCATCTTCAAGGGAAATCTCTTTTCCTTTCTCTTCAATTTTGTCCTTCACTTTATCTACTTTCACATCAAATTCATCCACTTTTTGCTCCAATTGAGCCAACTAATCTCAGAGTAGTCTATTCTCCTCTTTTTGTTCATCTACCTTCTTAGCCAAATCAGCATTAGTCACCATTGTTGACTCTCCAATTGATTCTTCTGGCTGGAACATTAACCATAAGCCTGATCAAAAGAGGCTCTGATACCAATCTAATGGAGGTCTTCCAAGATTGGCTTGCACTTACTCAACTAAGGTCTTAACTTTCCATAGTCTACCTAGGATCCTAATTCTCTTCTATAATCCACCAAAGTATTGAGTATTCACACCCTAAGACTATTCTAACTCCACACTAAGAGTTAGTTTCTTTGTGCTCAATCTTGAAAGATTTCCACCATTGGAAGTACTCCTTGTCTCTATGCTTCCTTGGATGACTCCAAGCTCAAATCTTCCCTAACATCTTCACAAGTGCTAAAAAGGACATGTTCACCTTCAAGACATCCATATGACATCTTTTGAATCCCATTTCACCTTCATAATGATTTTGAACCTATTAGGCCTAGTAGCCCTATTAGCCCTATCTAGATGTTTTTTCTTGATTATTATCAAAAACTTCCACACAAACCTAAAAAAAACCTAGGACCCAGATACCCTTTTCCAAGACCTTAAATATTTTCAAGGTTTCAGCCCCTCAAACCATCCGTACACTACTATCCTAAAATGTAGGTATTTTAGGCCTATTTTCAAGCATTGACAATGACACACTGATTTCTTGATATAAATGTGTCAAGATGGATTGGATAGGATCTAGGCTCATAGATAGGGATAAATTAGAGCCTAGGGCTCCTCGAACTACACTTGGTTTCTTTCCCTCACACACTCCTGTGCAATGACACTTGATTCTTACTTTGTTACACCCCTAACCAGACAGACATTGTTTGCCTGGGGCATAACCTTAAAAATAATAGCTCGACTCTTCAGTACCTCTCCTTGCATATTTACACTATACATAGGCTCCCCTAAAACATTCATCCACCCTTAGGAGATTCCAATGATTAGATTTCCTTGGGGAGCCATGGAAACACAAACTACCCTAGACTGGACCAACAGACTCCCTAATTCTTAATCAATTTACAAATCCTACTAATTCAACTCTACAGTACTTTCACAATGAATGAAAAAGTCTTACAACTACCTACTTAACACAGATCCAACACTAAATCGACCAATTAAATCCATCTAATCACTATAATTCAAAAATGCTTGAATATTGCTAAAACCCAGAATAGTAGAGCTTCTTCCTATTTCCAAAAACTTGCTTACATTCAATCTTCCTTGGGAAATGAGTCCTCAGGCATCTTAGGATACTTCCTCCACCATTTTAGGCCATCAACATTGATATTTCACCTCCATCTTGAGAGGAATCCAATTGTTGTCTATGTTGCATGCAACAGTGCAACAAATGTTGTCATGACAACATTGTAGCATCTTTTACATAAATGCTTAAAACTAACTTTTATGTCCTCTACTATGCCTGGTATGAGGAATATACATCATTGAGGCCTTTTTAGGCACTTTCTTGATCCTAACTGACTCTAGGACCCATTAAGACTGATTTTGCCTAGTCAAGCCAATATTATGCATTAAAGTAAACTAACTAGACTAGGTTGGATTTGACACTAATTATCAATCCTCCTAGTAACACACCTTGCAAGACCTACTAAGGTCAAAATTAAACACACATTGACTTGGCTAAGGTTAGTTACAAGCCAAAACATTCTAGGACTTAGAGGATAGCCTAGGTGCTCTTGCACCAAACATTCTAGCAAAGAAAACATGGAGGAAATAACCCCAGACAACATGCATGGTGGAGTCAACAGAGAGTAAATGTAAAACCCAGAATTATTTGCTATGAAAAATGGATACCCAAATCTACAAAACCCCGAGATCATTTACAATAAACATAGTGAATTAGAAAATAATTCAAAATAGCAACTAGAGTAAGCTCAAGTGTGCAAAGATAATGAGATACAATGATATATTCAAGTAAAGGTGCAAAGAAAAGTCAGAGAGTAACTTATCTATAAGTTACATGCAGTTGAGTCACGGTAGAACCTAAGTTCATGAAGATGCATGAACAATGCCATACCTTATGGCATGAAAAGACCCAAGAGTTGAAAACCCATAGTATAGAGGATGGTCTAGCTTGAGATCATAAATAGTGAAGCTCCAGTTCAATCATGCACCCAAGCACCAAACGTCGCTCGAGTTCTTTTTACAGAATAGAACTCCATGATACAAATCCCACTCCCAGTTAGAGTCTGGGCTCATGCATAAATGCGAGGACTCCAGTACAAGTAGAAGTCAAGATACAGTGGAGATCCCAAGTTTAACTGAGAGAAGATGCATGGAGAAGTGCCATGTTTTATGGCATGCAAAGACTCCAAGTTCCAAGTAAAACCCACAGGTGCCGAGAGTTCGAGTTCTAACTTCACAAACTAGTTCATGATTCATGCAAAACTTTGGACAGAGATGAAGATAAATTACAGAGATTTCTATACTCTAGCCCATGAATAACAAAGAGTTCTAACTTCACAAACTGGTTCATCATTCATGCAAAACCGTGGACAGAGATGAAGATAAATAATAGAGATTTCTATACTCTATACTTTAGGAGAAAAGTTGCATTAGTGAGCATTTTGTTCATTTTCACTTTTTCCTACATTTTGTAGCCATCGGTTCATGTTTTATGCAGATTGTGATCAAGTGAATGCATATTCCTTGGCATATTTTGTACTTTCTCATGTAACCATTTTTGCAGATTTTGAAGATGATAAAGCTTGTCCCATTATTCATACATTTTTCTGAGTTTCTGTATCAATCCTTGTGATTTTTTGCATTTAAGTGTAAAGTGGCTTTCAACATAGATTATTAAATTAATTCTTATTCCTATTCTAGGTTGTAAAGTATAACCTTTTGCAAAAACTACATGTTTGTTGGCAGAATTGTTACTATTTGTGGCACAAACCCTGATAGTGAACTTTAGGTCATCCTATGTGTTGTTTAGTGAATGATATTGTAGATCTTAGTAATGCATGTCCTGTAGGTCTTGGTTTATAGTTCTGAAAAATCTGAATCCATTTGGTTTATCACCCTCCTTGTTAGTTTATTCAGTTTCAATGATTCTCTTCTCTTTTCCCCAAAACCATAAAATCAGTCTTGGGTGATATTCCAAATCCAATAGGAACCAGCCTAGAATCCATAGATTTGTTCTCTCTACCATCAAAGAGAAAATTTCCATGTTTCAACAGGATAGCTAGATTTCTCATCGAAGCTAAAGGCGCAATCTTGATTGACAACATACATAACTTGGTAAATGTTAGTCAGATGTGCAATGAAGGTTATGAAGTTACTTTTAGTTAATCCAGATGTGCAATTAGAAAAGGAAACACTAGGAAAATATTCGATAAAGGTGTTAGAACGAATGAAAATTTTTACTATATAAGTAGTAATTGTCAGAATAATGGTTTGATGGCACACATGCAAATTTTAAGATGAATTTGAAAGGAAGGAAAAATAAGATAAAAGTTGGGCAAAGATGGTTGAAGAAGAAAATTTTCAAAAAGATGAAAGATAAACATTGAAGTTGGTATCAAGATTGACTTAAATAGATGTAGACAAATGTATTAGATTTTAACGGGAAGTACATAAGCTCAAGGATGAGTTAAAAGATGTAAAAGAACAAATTGACAAGTTCAAGGAGCTCAAAGATGATAGTAGGGATGAAATTTTAGAATAATAGAGAAAGAACAAAGATAGAAGTGGATCTAGGGTCAGTCCTAAGAAGAAAGGAGTTAAGAGTGAACCCAACCTATCTCAGAACAAGAAGGGTTTCAAGAGTTCCCCTTCTTCTATGCAAATCATGTACTCAATTTTTGTGGGTAAATTTTTTTCATGTAATGAGTATGGTCATAGAGCTAGTGAATGTAGGAGTCATATTAGAAACCAATAAATTAATATAAGACGTTATTTTTGCAATAAGTGTGGACATATGTGTATATGAACACTTCATTTAAAATGCTCAAATTTTTAATGAATTTTTCTATACCTATAAGATGTATGGACACAAAGGTTTTGAGTGCAGGATAAATAGGAATATTGAAAGAAGTAATGAAAAAATAAATATAGGAAGACCAGTTGCTCATATTGTAAAATTTTGTAGAAGGAGAATTGAAGAAAATAATGTTCCAGTAAAGAAGATCAATATTAGTGAAGAAAATGAAACTGCAAAAGATCTGGGTAAAAGAACCAAATAAGATGGAATAAAGGTTTGAGGATGGATCTAGATCCTTCGGTGGTGAAAATTATCTCTAATTAAGAGATAGTGTATGGTATGAGGGGGAGAACTAATTTCAAACATTTATTCCCCCTTCTATGTTGGATACTAAGTTGCTCTTAGTATCAGAAATTCGATAAATTATTATTTTTGCCTGTTATAGTTGGAAGAAGTCAGAAGATCTATTGAAGAGAGGAAATTATTTTTAGAAAAGAAGATGTGTTAGGAATGATATAGTTTAGAGATGTACCTTTCCAAGGGGAGAATCAAAGCTTTATTTTCTATCTCTGGGAATGATGTGGGTTGATGCTCTCAAGGGGAGCAATGGATCTTGGTATGGTAGAAGATTGGAATGTTATACTTTTTCCTTGATGTTAAAGGGGGAGAGGGATTTGTTGAAGTTCACAAGTGTTTTCATTAATGAAAAAGGGAAAGATTGTTGCAAATATGGCATTTTGGTTGTCATTAATGTCAAACTTGTTGTAAGGATGAATTATTGATGACAAATTTGAAGGATGAATTATTGGATACAAATTTGTTGGTACTTTGGTTGTACTATTATTGTTAGGTTTTGTTGAAGGTTTGGATGTATTCAGACTAGTTATTAGTGAAATATTTGTTGGTACTTTTGTTGTGCTAGGTCAGGATGTATTTAGACTATTTTAGAAAGGGAAAGGCATAGATAGCAGAATAACCTAGTTTGGAAAGATATTGATAGGAGGAATCATGGTGGAAGTTCCTTTTGTGGATATGATTCATAATATGTTATGCACCTACATTTTTTTTTGGTTTGCATGGTATCAGCTGGTTTGCTGATACTACTCATGATACTGTGTTTGGAATTTTAGTCTTGGATTGATTTTTTGGGTTTGGCATTACTATAGTTTCCTAGTGTTATTGATACTACTAAGGATGATGATTTGGTATTACTTTTACTTTTAATTTTTAGAATGATGCTTGGGTATTGCTATTGTTCGTAATGTTAGCTATGTTGTAGATGAAGCTATGTTAAGTACTATAGTATTGTTGCCATTATTTGAAGACAAAGGGTTATGTTAGATTGGTCCAAAATATCTTCGGTGGTCCAAAATATCTTCGGTGTTCTCCAAATATGTTGGAAATTGTGTTGTTGTATGATGATCATAATTGTGTCTAGTCATACAGTATATTTTTTTGTGATATTTGTGTTTCACAAGTGAGCTATGATGATCTATATTCTATGTGTTTAGTTATGCTATGGGTTTGTATGTCCAAATGTATTATCTTATTTGGGGTCATTATTTTGGTTCAGATACACTTTATAGATGAAGTTAAAATGTTAATTTATCACCTTGGTGCATGAAGATCTGCATGATTCAAGTTATTTTGGAAGATATTTTTTGGCTGACTGTTCTACAAGCTTCATTGCCTATATACATGATACATTTTGGAAATGACTTTGGTTGGTGTGTGAACTATTAGATCCATCTTAGAAGAGTTATTTGTGATATATATGGGTCCCCTCTTTATTTGTGGACTGCCTTGTGTATCTTGGGTCTGGATGACCTATTTTATGTAATAATGACTTGTTTTGGTTGTGACCTATCTTTAATAGACATTTATGATCTATCTCATATTTAAGGAGTACATTCAAAGTTAGATAGGTGTGCGTGGAAGTGTGAAAGTGTGGAAAGAGTGCATGGTGTGAAGGAAATAAAGAAGAAAGCCTAGTGTGTGTGTGAAGTAGATGTGTAGAAGTCAAAACTTTAAGGAAATAGATTCAGAGATAGTGATAGATGCATGCCATGACTCTAGTTTTTTGATGTTGATGTTCAAGGATAAGTTCATTTTCAAGATATTCCTTTCATTTCAATTCTATGATTCATGTTGTTTCCAAATGACAATGAGTCTACTGGCAACTTTTTGTATCTTTTCTTGGGACAAAGAGTTTCAGTTGTACATGTTCTTTGTATCTTATCCTAAGGCAGTAATCCCTAGGTGTGCAAGTCATTTAGATGTTGTTTCTCCTTGACAGTGATCCTAAAACATTTTAATTAAATCTATTTATATTGTGAGTTTGATTCTCACTTTGGTTTTTCCCACCTTTTGATTTTCCACGTAAAGAAGGTGTTCTTGTGTCAATTTTTCTTGTTTTTTGTGGTTTCATTGACGTAAGTTGCATATGGTGATTTTAATTATATTAACATCTAAAATAAATTTATTGTTGATTCTTGAATTGATTCGCCCCCTCCCCCTCTTAGTCTTGTTGTGTGTTCAACGAGGGAGAGGGGGAGAAAGAGACAGAGAGAAAGGGAGATGTGAGAGAGGAAGAGAAAGATTTCAAATTGTCCAGAGGAGAAACAGGACTGAATATAACTAGACATAATTGTAACATCACCTCAATAATCTTATCATTCATTTAATAAAACCACTCCAATGCTTTCTCTCATAGTAGTATGGTGAATCCAATTTGAACTTTTATGAGAGAGAGAGAGAGAGGGAGAAGGGAAGGGAGAGAGGGAGAGAGATAAGGAAGAGGGAGAGAAATATTTCAAATTATCCAAAGGAGGAGAGAGGACTAAATATAACTAGACATAATTACAACATCATCTCAACGGTCTTATCTTTCAAGTAATAGAACCACTCTTACGGTTTGTCTTATAACATATTGGTGAATTCACTCTGAGTTTTTTTTTTTTTTTTTTGTGTGTGTGTGTGTGTGTGTGTGAGAGAGAGAGAGAGAGAGAGAGAGAGAGAGAGAATCATCTCAAGAGTCTTATCATTCAGGTAGCAGAGCCACTCCTATGGTTTCTCTTAGAGAATTATGTTGAATCCACTCTAAACATTTATGAGAGGGAGAGGAGAAGGGAGATGGGGAGAGAGATAAGGGAGAAAGGGAGAGGAGAGAGAGGGAGAAAAATCTTTCAAATTATCCAAAATTGTACATAATTGTAACACCATCTCAACAGGCTTATCATTCAGGTAATAAAACTACTTCTATGGCTGAATTTCAGAGCATCATGGTGAGTCCACTCTGAAATTTTATCAAAGAAATCTTTCAAATGTCTAGAGGAGATAGAGGACTGAATAAAACTTGACATAATTGCAACAACATAATAATCTTATCATTTAGATAACAAAACTAGTCCTTCTATGGTTTCTCTCAGGGTAGGATGGTGAATCCACTTTGAAATTTTGTGAGAGAAATATTTCAAATTTTCCATCACGGCTTATGTTGATACCTACAATTATGTTGTCCTTAACACTCAAAACACATCTCTAAGATGAAAAATTAGTATGGGGAAATGAAAGGATGGAAACCCTACAATTGTGAAGGCTTTATCAGGAATAGAGGGTTCCAAGTAGCTTGCTCCATTGGTGCTCTTTTGGGAATTCTTAATGACTTTGGGCACTATTTTATATTGGGAAAGGGAGAGGGAGAGGGAGGGAGGGAGAGGGGAGAGAGAGGGGGGAGAGGGAGACAAAGCTTTCAAACTGTCCAGAAATAGAAATAGTTGTAACATCAACTCAATATTCTTATCATTCAGATAATGAAACTACTCATATGGTTTCTCTCAAACCAACATGGTGAATCCTCTATAAATTTGTGTGTGAGAGAGGGAGGGGGAGAGAGAGGGAGAGGGAGATAGGGAAGGGAGAAAGGGAGAGGGGAGAGAAGGAGACAGACATTTCAAATTGTCTAGAATTGGACATAATTACAACATCAACTCTACAATCTTACCATTCCTGCAACAAAACTAATCCTTATAAGGTTACTTTCAGAGCAGCATTATGTTGTGTGCAATCCTCAAAACACACCTCACTAAGATGACAAATTCATAAGGGAGAAAAGAAAGAATGGAAACTCTAATTGTAAAAGGTTCCAAGTGACCTACTCCATTAGTGTTTTTTTGGGTACTCTTTCGTAATGCACATATTTTATTTCTACTTGGTTCACCTAACATTCTCCCAATATCCAAAGATACACTACTCAGTGATTTCTAAGTTCACTATCTGTGCAAATATATATAGCCATACCACCAAGAAAATCAATTCCATTGCAATTATCCGTCTTATCAACTTATGCATTCATGTTGGGATGTCTTAGGTCTATTAAGATGATTCTATTTAATCAATGTGTATAGGAGAAAATGGTGATCAATGTTGGTACAGGGGCACTCATCAAAGGAAAGAACAAGGAAGAATAACAACTTTTGTGGACCATTTGGTTTTATACAATGTTGTGTTTGTAAGAATAATTCCTAACCCTTGTTGTGGCATGACCCTATTTGACAATCTTATAAGACAACTTGGTTACATAGCCACCTTAGGACATTTTTTCTTAATTTTGGGTTTGTCTAAGTTAGGGGTCATGTTTTTGTTGACATGCAAGCCTTGGATGGGTGTTGACATCCTCTAAGTTTGTGTTTTTATTTTTAGCATCTTTTCTTGCTATTTTGAGAATGTCGTTGTTCAACAACATTTCTTGTCTTTTTGCAAAAAGTCAGAAGTCGAATAGTTTCTTAGAAAACTGATGGATTCTTGGGATTTCAAATTCCTTGAAATGTTAGAAGTCAAATAATTTAAGGGAGGAAGATGTGTTGAAGATTTTGTGACTGTAACAATGAAGACATTTTGCAATATCACAGTTTTGAATAACATAGAACTCTCTCGTGCATGCATGGATTGATTGAGATGTATAACCAAGGTAGTTAGTTATGAATTATTTCTATGTTTCATTTGCATCCACTCTAAGCCTCTAAAGTGCCTTATTTTGTGAGAAAATCAACTTTTTGTACATACTGGTCTGTTAAAGCCATTTTTAGCTAGGTTTGTTTTTTAAATGGTTGTAGTTTGAATTTCCACCATTGGTTTTCATCGAACCTTGGTGGAATTCAAGATCTTCCAATTTAATTTAAGGTTTCCTTTCCATTTGTGTGTTTATGCAGGGAGTTGTGAGAAAATTGATGCCCTAGGTGGATATCCTCATGTGGCCACCTAGAAATTGAATGCTTTTTATTCAAGACTTTTCATATGTGTCGAGATAGAAGGTCTAGCTTTGGATTTAGATGTTTTTGGGGATCCTCTAACTCCTTGAAGTTTTAGTTTGGAGAAATGTCAAAGGGAAAGAGTATTTCCTTTGTTAAATGGACCCAATTAGCCCTTTGTAGGTCTTTGTTCTTCTGCAAGTTTGGGTGTTTTGGTGTTGGTTTTGAAATTTGTCCTTGAGGAATCAATAGGAGCTCCATAGTGGGTATCTGAATATTAAGTTTTTTATGAGGGTGTTTGGAGAGTTCGACTGTACCCATAGGTAAAAATGCCTAGGACAGGGTGGAGACCCATCAGAAGATGTGAAAAAGGAGCTGAGAAAAAAAGAATAAATGGGCATAACCGACAGTCAGATCTTAAAATCACCAAAATGAGGTCAATAGGTCCTAAAATACATCCAATTATGGGTGCTAATTTTTTAGGACTATATAGAATGTTTCGTGTTGAACTATAAGAGTAGAAGAGTTGCAAACCTTACATCTTTGTGTAGTTAGTTTGTGAGAGCTAGTGTGTTTCCTCTCCAATGTCATGGAATTTTGACTCGGTTGATAGCAAAAAAAACATGATCAGGTTTCCTATAGTTTTTTAGAATATTTTTTGCTTCTTTGGTGTCAACTTCTTTAAAAAAAAGTCATAAAAAGACGATAGTTTTTTTTTTTTTGAAAAACTCAAGCGCAGTTTTTAATATTAAAACCATGGTCGTGGGTTTATTTAAAAAATGTATGCATGTTATGGCTAATATTTTTTCAACCATAACATGTTTTGGTTATTAGAATTTTTAAATAACCCAAACACGTTAGTGTCATTTTTGGGTTTTTTTGTGAGTAGCCACTTTTCTATTCACCATCTTGGTGCCCATGCCCATGACATGATATGAAAATGTAATATGAAAATGGGTATGAAGGCATATGAAAAGGATAAAATATGGGATGAAAGAGAACGTGAGTGACCCATAAAAAACCATCAACAAAAAGAATATTGAATTGTTCCCTTTCAGATTATAGGAGGTGTATTGGATGGAAGAGTCTTTGACTCCTGCATTGACTTCACTATGGTCTAATGAATTGAGGCACAAACCTAGAGAATATTTTCCCAAAGAACAAGGAGAAAGAATTATTGTTTCACTTTGTGATGAGATCAAATATAGTAAAAATAATCAACTTAGTGTGCTATTTTTTGAGAGTGGGGTACCCATTTGAAGGATTTCCATATTACTAATCTCTAGCTTAAATTAGAGTGAATCACTTCCATCACTATTTCCATGGTCATAACTATAGTGCGTATGAAAGAAATGATGAGGGATACAAGTAGAACTTTGTAGAGACAATAAAAATGCTTGTGTTATGAAGAATAATTCACAATAGGAAGACATGAAGGATAAATAGCAATTCAATTACTGAGGAGGAGGATGTCAAGGATGCAATACCAAAAGGAGGATTGATGCCACATGCTTCAATAGTGGAAAAATGGAGCACTATGCATCTGAATTTTGGAGATTAGAAGACAAGACTAAATGTCCCTTTTGTAGAGATGAAAATCATGAATTGGTTAAATATAAATAGGTTAGGAAATTTTTCATAATGTTGAAACATCATCCATAAGAGATGACCTACAAAGAGGAGTCTAGGTAATTCCAAAACTATCATAAAAAGAGGCAAGACACTACAACATATAGATAAGTATTCCTCCAACACATCCAATGAATAATATTCTAGAGAGGAACAAGTGCTAGAGATAAATTAGACAAAGAAACCCAAAAAACTAAAGCCACAACCCTTACGAGACAAAGGACTGACACCAATAATAATAGACATGGGGATATTGAAGAGGAGGATGAGAAATATACTCAAAAAGAAGGAAATCAATAATACTTCTTACTTAGATCCAACATGAAAAAATAATAGATAAATATAAACAAGATATCATGCAATAACAATATGAAGAGGTAGGCTATTTCATTGAAGAGGAGGTCAAGAGATTGAAGGATTTAGCCTCCTTGGCATGATAGAAAGACTTGATAGTCAAACTAAAATAGTTTATAACATGTTGTAATAAGTAGTAGAAACAAAAAATCAACCAACTATCCAAAGACCAAAATTAGACAAATGATACCCTGCTCATCAATGTACATTTAAATGATAAGAAGGTGAAATATATTGTAGTAGACCTTGGTGGATAACTGAATATCATTATGAAAACTACATGGTAAAATATTTGAAATCCTAAAATTTTCAGGTCACCTATTTGTTGGGATTAAGGTGTCTCAACCTTTGAGATTCTTAGCATAATTTAATTAATTTGTTAGTTTCATGTTACAAAGTTAATTAATTAATCTTGTGTTAACTTTCTAAGTTGCTATATCACTTTGTGGGACCTGATTTTGAGTTGGCTTCCTACATGTGAGGTGAGAATCATTGAAATGTGTCACTTGTCTCTTGACCCCCATCTTGGGACAAGTAATTTGTAAAATTCTCTGGAGGTGTTCTTTGGTGACATGTGTCCATGTTTGTTAACTTAACTATTTGTGGGATTTGAAATTTTCTATGTTGGGAATAGAATGCTAAAGGGATTTAATGCCTAGAAATTTATATTTATTGTTGAATTCCTTGTAGAAGTAACTATATGCATGGTAAATGTTTGTTTATAAATTTGGTAATTTCTATACGAGTAGGTGTAGTGCATATTGGAAATTTACCATTACACAAGGATAGGCATTAGTGGTTTGGAAATATGTATTTGAAACATGTCAAGGATATGGAAAGTTTCTATGCAAGACACCACTTGAATACCTGGGCATGGGAGATGGTTTTGGATACTATTGTGCCTACCTTTTATAGGTGAGCACTATAAATATGTTTGTACCTTTTTTTTTTGGAGAGACACTTAGTTATTTTCTGGGACATTATTACGTTGTTGGAATTAATCCTAGAATATTTGTTATCGTAATACTCTTGAAAGAGAATAGCCTTTGTGCACTCTATTTTAATCTGTATTATTAGAATACAATTTGGCTTTGTGTTTGGAGTTTGGGTTTTTACCCTATGGGTTTTCCCACTTAAATCTGGTGTTATGCTTTCATGTATTTTTAACTGGATTTTCTTATGTGCATCTAATTTGTAACTGACATTTAAGATTTTTTTTGCATTCACTCTCCTATGTGATCTAGCATTTAGAAGCATTATTTTGCACTTACCTTCCCTTCAGTTGGTATCAGAGTCTCCAAATTTTTGTTGGAATTGGTTTCTGTTGTAGTTGTTGGCATTCATGTTTTTTCATTGATGTCAACATATGTTTCTGATAAGACAAAACAGACTGGTTATTATTGTTACTTAGATGACTGACAGAAGTGTACAAGAAATGTATGGTTGATTTAGAGCATGTGAAGATGAGGATGTAGACAAGGATGTGTTGTGATATTATGACTAAGGTTTCTTGGATTAATGTTGTAGATGAAGTAAGTTATAATTGTTTTAGTGAAGACTAGGTACTGGATAGTGACAATGAACTATCACAGAGTTAGTCTCTGAGTTTTGAGGATAACTTGTGTGAGATATCATTTCACGCTATGCAAGATTGAGGAATAATAGAAGAAATGTTGATGAATTTTTTTTATGATGCTTGAGTTGTAAGACTCTTGGTGACGTTAGTTGTGGCGTGTGTTATGGAGAAGTGATAGATGCAACCTAGCTTTCTCTATATCTTGGTTAAGATCCACAAGATTCCTAACCCACCAAGAACCCAAAATGTGCTTGTCAGGGCCTTCAAACAATTCCTTATGGCTTCTAGTAATTCATTCAACATCCTTCTAAGGAGAAAGATCTCCTTCCATTCACTAAGTGACCTATCAAGTTCAAGATGGCTTCTTCTCTTCTGGTTCTTCCTAATCACTTCAAACTACACTACACCTCCATTTCAACATTAGGATCTTGCAGAGGTGGGAAAGTGTTCAAAACTTCCCAAAAATGATGTTTTCAACTCCCCTTTGAGTTTAGAAGTCTTTTCACTCTTATCAATTCCTTCAAACAAGTGCAATTTTGACCTACTAGCGTTTTAGTCTAATTAGGTCTCCTATTCCAAATTTTTAGGTTTTTCTCCACATTTGGTCTTAAGAAACCCAAATTTTGGATTTTTATCCTTCAACCACTCATGAAACCATAAGATATTTTAGAAGTCTTTGTTCTTCAAATAGTCGTACAATACCCTATCCACACAATGAGAGTATATAAGGGTTTTAAGGTCTCTCCTAGGATCTCATTGTTCAAAGCCTCAAAATGGCCTTCAATGGATTGGCCAAGGATTTATCTCTTGGATAAAACTCTTTCTAGGATCAATGTACTTCTTTGAATTCTTGGATTCAATTTTTCTATCCACATATGCACTCATACACAACTTCTAATCACCTTACTCCTAGCTAGACATTGACAGGGCCTGCCTAGGGCAAGGTCTCAAATTTAGCTACCAGCATCTTCAGGCCTCCTTCTCATTTATATAAACTATACATAGTCTCTACTTCCATGTCCCAACATTCTATGAGGATTCCACAGTGAGATTTTATGGAGGAGCTATTACAATCCAATTAACTATTTATAGGCTAGAGAACTGGCAAAAACAAAGAAAAAACACTAAGTCTATCAAAACCTAAAAAAAATTAAAATCATTGTACATGGATGATGTAGAAGGTCCACACTCCTAAAAAATACTAACAAAAACCAAGATTCAATCCATTAACAAGAAAAAATAGTGAACTATCTTGAAATATGTAGTTGATTTCTTTCTTCAAGTTCGTACACCAGTGCTCCCGACCTTGGGATTCAAGATTCATGAGGTATATATAGCTTCCTTCCATGAGTGTAGGTACTTGAGTTGGTTTTATGACCCAATTCCAACACTTAATTGTCTTGGACAAAAAGTTGTCAAGCAACTTTTTGACAATTTTTGCATCTTTGTGTTACTTAACTCCTAAAGCCCTCCAATGCATTTGTATAGTATTAAAACATTACTAGAACCATTATAAGTTTCTATTTAACACTCTCAAGATTTTATAATCTTTTCAAACCTTTTGACTCTATTTTACCTATTAGGACTAACCAAGCAACTAGGTACATCCTAGTGCAATCAAAACTCAACTAGACTAGATTATCACAATCCTAACCTATTGACTTAAACACACTAACTAGACCCCCTTAGAGTCCTTATTACCTCTTTGACCTAGATAGGGTTAGTACAAGACAAAATTTGTAGGATAGCTAACACGTGCCCTAGGTGCCACTACACCATTCTCCCTAAACAAAATAAGTTGAGTCACATAGGAAGTGACTAAGTTAGGTTCTATGCCCAACTTGGAAAACTATGTCTCAGTTACCCATGTAGCCTCTGAATCATTCATTCCTTGTCACTTGATGAGATACTCCATGTATTCCTTTTGTCTTATCCTTTTAACTACTCCCGAACTTAGAATCTTCTCAGCCTGTGGTTTAGGTTGAATTGGAAACTTAAGGCTCGCTGCTTCCTCTGCAACATTTTATTATCTCTGACCTTCAAATGGAATTGGTCCTTTATGCAGTACCAAGTATAAAACATTAAACACTAGTGAGAGTCCTATCTCCTTAGGTAGATCCACCTTGTAGGCATTATTGCCATACTTTGCCAGAATGGTACAAGGTCCTAGTCTTTTCATTTGATGTTTGTTTGGTACCCCTTTCTGTAATCTTTCCTTATTGAGATGAACCATGACTAGATCCCCAACTTGGAATTGAATATTCTTTCATCTTTCATCAACTTTTTTCTTGATCTTATTGGTATTGTCTATTAGTGCTTGCTTAACTGTATCATGAACCTCTTTCATGAACTGAGAAAAGTCCTCTGCATAACCACTTCTAGTGGCTTTATCTCCCAAATCTATGAGCTTACAAATGCCTCTTGGATGACTTCCATAAACTATCTCAAAGTGAATCCTACCAGTGGGTCTATTTAAAGTGTCATTGTAAGAAAATTCAGCTTGAGTTATGAATTGGTCCCAAGTCTGTCCATACTCCTTGGTGAAACACATTAGAAGGTTTCCCAAACTCCTGTTCACAACCTCTATCTGACCATATGTTTTTGGATGGTATGCAAACCCAAAAGAGAGGTTTGTTCCAAGCTTCTACCACAAATTCTTCTATAAATGACTCATGAATTTGGAGTCTCTATCTAACACAATGCTGGAAGGTAGTCCATGGATCCTTATAACCTCTTTAAAGAACAATTGAGTAATTTATAATGCATCATTGGTAGTCTTGCAGGGTACAAAATGTACCATTTTACTAAACCTATCTACAATGACATAGATGCTATCATACCCTTGCTTATTCCTTGGAAATCCTACCACAAAATCCATACTAAGACATTCCCAAGGCCTACTAGGAATGGGAAGAGGTTGATATAGCTCTACATTACTCAATGTTCCTTTAGCTTTTTGACAAACAATGCAAGAATCCACATACTTCCTAATGTCTTGATTCATCCTAGGCCAAAAGTAGTACCTTTAAACAACTTCTTGAGTCTTGTTGACTCCAAATGACTAGTAAGACTCCCATTATTATTATTTTTGTATAAGTTTCTCCCTCATTGAACCTCTAGGCACACAAAGTTGTCCCCCTTAAACAATAATCCATCTTGTAGGGTATAATTAGAAAATTAACCATGAAAATGATTTTGGTACTCCTTACATACTTGATATCCAACTGAGAAGTCTTCATCACCTAAGTATAGGTCCTTGAAACTATCTATACCAATGCTTCTAAGTTGAATTTCTTGAACTGTCAAAAGTCTCCTGCTCAAGGCATCTACAACCTTTTTTTTTTGTCCTTTTTTGTTCTTGATGGTGAATGTATAAGCTTGCATAGATTCCACCCATTTCATATGCTTTTGAGTGAGTTTATCTTGTGAATTCAGGAAGCTCAATGCTTGATTGTCAGTGTAGACCACAAAATCTTTAGTAAGGAGGTAGTGTCTCCATTTCCTCAATGCTTGCACTAAAGAATATAACTCCAATTTATATGAGGAGTACTTCTTCTTATCATCACTGATTTTCTAACTATGGAAAGCTATGAGTCTTCCTTCCTGACTTAGGACTACTCTAATGACAATGTTGCTAGCATCACATTCAACAGTGAATAGATTTTCAAAACTCGGTAACACCAAGATGGGTTGTGTGGCAATATTCTCCTTCAACATTTCAAATCCCCTATTTTCTTTCTCATTCCACTGAAACTTAGTTTCTATGCCTCCTTTTATGTTTTCTAGGACTAGTGCACATATCTCACTGAACTATATGATAAACTTCCTATAATATTGTTGCAAACCATGGAATCTTGTCACCTCTGTAGCAGACTTAGGTGTAGTCCAACTTACTATTGCATCCACCTTGCTAGGATCAATTTTGAGATTCCCTTGTGACAAAACAAAAACAAGGTAGACCAGCTCCTGTTTCATAAATTCACATTTATCCAAGTTTATGGTTAACTTTTCTTCATGAAATATTTGAATTACAAGTTGTAAATGCTTAAGATGGTCAACTTTAGTCTTACTAAAGATCAAGATATCATCAAGATACACCACCAAAAACTTACCTATAAAGTCCTTCAATACTTCATTCATTAACCTCATAAATGTGCTTGGGGAATTAGATAGCCCAAATGGCATGACAAGCCACTCATACAAACCCTTTGTGTTCTTGAAGGATATCTTCCACTCATCTCCCTCCTTGACTCTTATCTGGTGGTATCCACGTTTAAGGTCAATCTTTGTAAAATACTTGGCTTCCCCTAAACAATCCATAATATACTCTATTCTTGGGATTAGGAACCTATACCTTATGATGATTCTATTAATGGCTCTAGAATAAGTACACAACCTCCAAGTACCTCCTTTCTTTGGGGCTAAAATAGTGCAGACTAAACAAGGGCTTATGCTCTTCCTAATTAGGCCTTGGTTAAAAATTTCTTTGATTTGTTATGTAATTTCTTCATTCTGCTGTGGGGTCATCTTGTAGGCAACTTTGTTAGGGAGTGAGGCTACTACAATGAATTCAATTTTATGGCTAATGGCTCTCTTAGGTGGTAGGGTTGTTGGTTGTCCATCACTAAAAATATCCTTGTATTGGCTTAGTGTTCTTGTACCTTTATGGGAAGTTCTAACTTCTTGTCCACCTTTTCATCCTTAGGTTTCAACACTAAGGAAAATCCTACTCCTTCACCTTGTTCTAATGTGCTCATTAATTATTTTCCCCCCACCAAGAGTACATTGGGTCCTACTAACTTCACTTCCCCTTCTTCTAGGATTGACTGAATTTTATTAGTGTCTTCATCCTTCTTGAAAGAGTAAGAATGTTTGAATCCATTATGAATAGCTCGCCTATCAAACTGCCAGGGTCTTCCCAATAAAAGATGGAAAGCATTCATGGATAAGACATCACACAACACTCTATCCTTATACCTTCCTATGGTGAACTCTACCCAAAATTTCTCATTAACCAATATATGCTGACCTTTGTTCAACTAGGTGACTCTATAGCAATTAGTGTGTGGGATTCTTTGTAAATTCAATTTGCTAACTGCCTCATTAGAAACTATATTTTTAGTTGATCCTAAATCCACAATGATCTTGCAAACCTTACCTAGAATCTTACATTTGTTTTTGAACAGTGATCTCATTTGGCTTGGTTCTTCTCTAATTGGTTCCTTGATGAGAGTTCTCCTAATCATTAGGTTATCTCCCACCTCTGAATCCAATGCCACCCCAGCTGTCTTGCTACTACAAGACTCTTCTTGAACACGACTTACTCTTTTATCTCCACCTTAGAATCATGATGAACTATTTTCAGGACATCTATTGGATGCCCTATTTAATTTCAATTGTAACATTTCATTGAAGAAAAATAAGATCCTCTTCCTTTCCCACTAGACCTTCCTCTAAAGCTGCTACTTGATCCTCTGCCTCTACTATAGTTCCCTCTAATAGTAATGACTTCATGTTGCTCAGTGATTTTAGATTCACATTATGCTCTTTGATCATAAATTATTCCTCCAAAGCCTCCTCTATGGCCTCTATTCTCTCTTCCTCTACCTCTACCCTTACTACTGGAGTCATGCTTCTTTTTCATCTTCTCTTCCACTTTGAGGGAAAGTTGATAACATTGGTGTACTTTCCTTAGACTCAAGAGACTAAACTCCTCTTGTATACTCCACCTAAGCCCATTAAGATACCTAGCCACCTTCAAACATTCTTCTTCCACCACATGGGATCTCAAACACAACTCCTGAAACTCCTATGTATATGTGCTAACATTTGATTCTTTTTGTCTTAGATTTTTTTTCTCTTTTGTGCAATTGCATCTCATAATATTCGGGGAGATAATTTTCATTCACCTTAGCAACCATCCCCTTCCAGGTAGCAATAGGTAGCTTGCCTCCTTTATCTCTTTCATTTTTTATAAACTTCCACCAAGTGAGAGTATGTCCTCTCATCCTAGACTTGGCTACCTTAACTCTTTGGGCTTCTCTCACATTCTCACATTCAAAATAATTATCTATTCCTTCTATCCACTCCATGACCAATTCTGCATCGATCTTGCCACTAAATAATGGAACTCCTTCCAAATATTTACCTCTCATATATTTTAGGGCCCTTAAGAAAGGTTCTTCCTGCAATATAGGGTCAAGTTTAGGTACTATGTCCTCTTCTTCTATCTCTTTTCCCTTTTCTTCTACTTCCTTGACCTTCTCACTCACTTCATTTGTCTTAGTCTCTACCACACCAAGCTTGCTTTTAACTTCAGCTAGTCTTTCTCTATGGATTCTATTCTCCTCCTCTTGGTCTTCTACCTTCTTTTCCAGCTCTATATTGGTAACCATCTTGTTCTCTCCAAATGATTCTTTGTCTGACATTCAACTCTTCTTAGCCCAAGTCTTTAAGGGCTCTGATACCAATTTAATAGATGTAACCTAGCTTACTCTGTCTTGGTTAAGATCCACATGATTACTAACCCACCAAGAACTCCAAATGTTCTTTTCAGGGCCTTCAAACCATTCCTTATGGCTTCTAGGACTTCATTCAATGTCCTTCTAAGGAGAAATATCTCCTTCCATTCACTAGGTGACCTATCAAGTTCAATATGGCTTCTTCTCTTTTGGGTCTTCCTAATCACTTCAAACTACACTACACCTCCATTTCAACCTTTGGATCTTGAAGAGGTGGGGAGGTGTTAAAAATTTCAAAAACATTTTGTTTTAAACTCCCCTTTGAGTCTATAATTCTTTTCACTCTTATCGATTACTTCAAACTAGTTCAATTTTGACCTACTGGCCTTTTAGCCCAATTAGATCTCTTATTCCATATTTTTAGGCTTTTCTCCACATTTGGTCTTAATAACCCCAAATTTTGGCTTTGGATCCTTGAACCACTCATGAAACCCTAAGATATTTTGGAAGTATTGGTTCTTCAAATGGCCATATAGTACCCTATCCACACAATGAGGGTTTATAAGGGTTTTAAGGTCTCTCCTAGGAACTCACTGTTCAAAGATTCAAAAATGGCCTTCAATGGATTGGCCAAGGCTTTATCTCTTGGATAGGAATCTTTATAGGCTTAATGTACTTCTTCAAATTCTTGGATTCAAGTTTTCTATCCACCTCTACACTCATACACAACTTCTGATCACCTTACTCCTAGCCGTACATTGATAGGGCCCACCTAGGAAAAGGTCTCAAATTTAGCTACCAACAACTTTAGGCCTCCTTCTCGTTTATATACATTGTATATAGGATCTACTTCCATGTCCCAACAGACTGTGATGATTCCACAGTGGGATTTTATGGAGGATCCATTACAATCCAATTAACTATTTACAAGCTAGAGAACTGGGAAAAACAAAGAAAAAACACTAAGTCTATCAAAACTTAACAAAAATTCAAATCACTATACATGGATGATGTAGAAGGTCTAGAATCCTCAAAAACACTAATAAAAACCAAGATTAAATCTATTAACAATAAAAAATAGTGAACTATTTTGAAAGATACAGTTGATTTCTTTCTTCAAGTTCATACACCAGTGCTCCCAACCTTGGGATTCAATCTTCAGGAGGTATATATAGCTTCCTTCCATGAGTTCCATATTGTCACATGTTGAAACGAAATATGACTAGGTCATAAATTTTGTTTGTTTAGACCACATGACCAGTGATAGAAATTTTTTTGTTAAGCTAACCAAGCATGATAGTGGTGTTGAGAGATTTGGTGACAACACTCCTAAGCTTATCATTGGAGTTGGATCTATTTCTTTGGATGGAAAGGCTTATACTGACGATGTGTTGCTTTATGATGGAATTAAGCATTATTTTTTGAGCGTTGGGAAGTTGGTAGACAAATTTTATCAATTGAAGTTCATTGATGGGAAATTTTCTATTAGAAGTAAGTCAGGAGAATTGATCGCATCTGGTACTAATTCAAGAGGTAATGTATTTGAATTGAATACTTCTGAGGCTTCTTTTTTTGTTGTGAAGTTTGATGACAGTTGGTTATGGTATATAATATTTTTAATGTGAGTTTTGATAATATTTCGAAGGCAAGTATGACTAATGTTGTTATAGCCCTACCGAAGATTGTGAAACCATCTAACACCATGCGTAGAGAATGTGTAATGGGGAAACATACTAGAAACAATTTTAAAATAAAATCTTACTCAGCAAAAGGGAAGCTGGATCTGGTGCATACAGATCTCGTGGTCCTACAAGAATGAGATATTACTATGGTGAAAGGTATTCCATACTTTTTGAATGCTGAATTTTCTAGGATGATGTGGGTTACACATCTTAGAGAGAAATATGAGGCTTTTGACAAATTCAATATATTCAAAGAAAAAGTTGAGAATAAATCAGGTTTAAACATAAATTTTTTAAGATCAAATAGAGGTGGAGAGTTTAATTCAAATTTGTTCAATACCTACTATGAAGAGCATGGAATACACAAACAAACATATTCTCTAAGGACACCACAACAGAATGGGATAGAAGAGCGAAGAAACAAAACAATATTAGATGCTACAAGAACTATTTTGTTGGAAGGAAATGTATCACATGTTCATTAGAGAGAATTTGTTGGTACTTCTATTTATACTTTGAACATAATTCATATCAGAAAAGGTAATGTAGACAGTGGTTTGTACTTAAGAACTAGGGAAGATGAAATTGTAATAGTTGAAGTTTTTGTAGATATCATTTTTGAGGTAATGATGAAATGAGGAAAAATTTCTCTAAGGAAATGGAAAATGAATTTGAGATGTCGATGATTGGTGAGATGAAATTTTTCCTTGAGCTACAAATAAATCATAACAAGAATGATATTTTCATTTCTTGGACCAAATATCTTAAGGAAATGTTGAAAGTTTGGAATGGAAGATTGTAAACTTGTTGGAACACTTATGGTTACTGGTCACAATCTTACTACTACTGATGAATCTCAGAGTGTTTTTCAGACCAAATCCAGATCTATGATTGGAGGCCTACAATATCTGACTCGCACTAAACTAGATATTGCTAATGTAGTTGGAATTGTGGCAATATATCAAGAAGATCCTAAAGAGACACACCTTGCTACTGTAAAAAGAATATTTAGACATTTGAAAGGAACAGTACTAGATTATGTCTTATGGTATAAAATTATGATGATTTTGTTTTGCATGCTTATATTGATGTTGATTGGGCAGGAAATGTTGATGACAGAAAGAGTACAAGTGGTGGTGCATTCTTTCTTGGGAAAATATTGGTTTCTTGGTTAAATAAGAAGCATGAATGTATAGCTCAGTCTACTACTGAATCAAAGTATGTTGCTTCTATAAATTGCACTCTGATTTTTTGGATGAAGCAAATGTTGAAGGACATTGGGATAACTTTTGATGAGCCAATGGTTATCCATTGTGTTAATACTAACATAGTGAATATGTCAAAAACCATAGTTATGCATTCGAAGACTAAACATATTTCCATTGAGTATCATTTCTTGATAAACAAGGTTGTAGAGAAGGAGATTAGATCAGAGTATATTAACACAAAGGAATAAATTGCAGATATATTTACAAAAAATTTACCAAAGGGTGCCTTTGAATATCTCAGAGGTATGCTTGGGGTGAGAGCCCCTCCTTGTGAGAACTAAATTGATGTAGGGATGCATCAATCCAGTGGCTTTAAGAGCTATATCATTTTATGGACTTGATGTATTGATCTACTCTATAGGGGGTGACCGCAAGAACAATATAGAACACATTTGGGTTATTATGCACTTGGTTGTTGCAGGCATGAAGATTTGAAAAAGCTACACCTTGCAAAGGAAAGATGGTCAAAAGTAGACTAATGTAACCCTTTGGAATTGATTTCAAAGGGGGAAAGATTCTGTGAAGAGAGATTGTGGAAAATCCCTAATGTTTTAGGGAGAGCCGTGAAGAGGATATTGAGAAGATTGTATTGAGATACGTACTTTTGGATTGATGGATTTTCTCATATGTTTCCATCAATGCCAAAGGGGGAGATTGTTGGAATTGGTTTATGTTTTAGTTGTTCGCATTCATATTTTTTCACTGATGTCAACATATGTTTCTGATGAGACAGAACAAACTGGTTATTACTATTACTTAGATGACTGACATAAGTGTAGGAGAACTGTATGGTCGATTCAGAGTATGAGAAGAGGAGGATGTATACAGGGATGTGTTGTGATCTTATGTCTAAGGTTCCTTGGCTTAATGTTTCAGATGAAGTTTGTTACAATTATTTTAGTGAAGACTGGGTATTGGACAGTGACAATGAACTATGACAGAGTTAGTCTCTGAGTTTTGAGGATAACTTGCATGTGATATCAATTCATGCTATGCGATATTGAGGAATGGAAGAAGACATGTTGAGCAATGATTTTAATGATTCTCGGGTTGCAAGACTCTTGGTGACATCTATTCTGGTGTGTGTTTTGGAGAAGACCTATTTGGGGCTGACTTTAGAGATGAAGTGTGTATTATGGATGACGAGCGTGGATTATAGATCTTGGATTATATTTAATGTATTCTAATTGATGTTTATTTTTCATAGGTATCGTGTGTATCGTAGCAAGGGTTATACAATTATTTTTATATTAGAGAAGTCTTAATTGGCCGACCTAATTACTTATTGTAAACTTGTATAAAAGAAAGTTGTTTTCTTTTGTGGAGTGTGTGGTTACAACGAAGTATGGATGTTGCAAGCTTGTTTGTGCAAATTTTTCTAGATTTAGAGCAGAGGTTTTGATTAAGAGAATTCATTGGAATTGATCAAGAAAAGACAATGGCTATCAGACAGTTCATTGGATTGTATATTTCATATACACTTGTATTTTAGACAGTAAGTCATGAAGGTGAATTTAACCTTCTTTAGACAGTGTGCCTGGACAATGAGCTTGTTGTTCACTTGAATCCTAATAGGGTCTTTCCTATTTAGTGGGAGTTCTCTGAAGAAATATTTTGTGTAACCTTGTTGCAGTTGTGAGATGGTAAGCATATATGGTACAAAATCTTAATAGTAACAATTTTTGGTTGTGGAAAATCAAAATGAAGAATATGCTTGTAAATAGAGATCTACGAGATATAATATCTAGATCAAAACCAACCACTATGGCCTAAGGTGTGTGGGATTAAATAGATCAAAAAGAAAAATGTTTCATAAGACCATCTTGCTAATTCTATGCTCTTGAACGTCCATGAAGAGAAGATTACCGCTAAGCTTTGGAAAAAACTTGGAGATATTTTTAAGGGAGATCCTTGGTAACTAGGTTTTTCTTGAGAAATAATTTGTATTCTTTGAAGATGGAGGAAGGAGGATTTATTGAAAATCATTTAAATGCGTTCAATATTAATGCTAATAGATTTCCACAATCCATGAAGTTTGATTTTAGTTGTTTCTTTTGGATTAGATTGTGTCTATTTTTTGCATGAATATTTTGGATCACACTCCATGATCCATCATCAAGATGATAGAGAGAATTCTCCATGAAGTATAATCCAAAATGTTGATGCAAAAGGATACAATATCTAATCTAGAAGCAACAAATAAAATTTGTTTCAATATGCTTGTTGCCCAACTGGTATCTATTAGTGTGAAGATTGATGAACAAGACAAGTGCATGCTTATATTTTGTTTTTTCTTAGACTCGTGGGATCACCTTGTTATGGCCATTGGAAGCACACCAACTAATTTCAAGATGGAGGATGTGGTTTCTTTATTGTTTTTTGAAGAGATGCGAAGTGAATCTTCTAAGATGAATAAGGAGGTCCTAGGTTCTCATGGTAGATCAATAGAGAAAGGAAAGAAGAAGGACACAAAGTCTAAATCAAGTCTCTAGAAAGATCTATGTTTCTTGGAAAAAATCTCTAGGTAAAATGTTAGAATTGCTGAAATTTTGGTCATGTCCAAAAAGAGTACAAGAGGAGATGAAAAAGAAAGGTAGAAAGTATTTCTTTGACTTTGACTGTGAAAAATCTTATTAAGAAGATGTATATTCTTTTGTTGTGGTCTTTGAGAAATATGCATCAAAAGATGTGCATTTGATAGACTAAGGTGCCTCTTTCTACATGACTTCTTATAGAGGTGGGTTGTATAAGTATGAGGAGTACAATGATGTGAAAGTGCATCTGGGTGATGAACATCATATGAAGATTTTTGGTTGTGGTAGATTTAAGACCAGATATCCTGATGGTAGAGTGAAGGGGATTGATGACATCCTGAATATCCCTTTTTTGGCACAAAGCTTTATTTTAGTGAGTAAGTTGATAGATGTGGGTGTGTAGGTTGTCATCTCAAGTGGAGGATGAAAGATGAAAATACGTTATATAGTGCTTTCTAAGGGTGTTTTAATAGGTACATTGTATGATTTGGATGCATGCATGGTTCAATGTAATATTAAATTTGCAGATTCCAAGAAGAGGGCTTTGGATTCTTCATCCACACAACCATCTTATTGAGTAGGAAAAACATTATGGTTTCTAAATTTGATGATCATGCTTTCTATGTACCTAAGGATACCAATTCTTTGGAGACAAAGATCCAAGTAGAGAAAATAATGTTATGGCACCCGAGACTCAACCATATTAGTGAGAAGGTCTTAGAGCCTTGAAAAATAAGACCTTTGTTGAAGGCCTAGATGATTTTAATCTCGAGTTTGACTTTTGCAATAATTTTATACATGGAAAATAAAGATTGTGTTTCGTTTTACTCTATTTCTCATAGGTCTTCTAGGTTTCAAATTATCTTCATTAAAATGTGTTTGGCCCTATTAATGTTCCTTTGTTATCTAGATTTGTGTATTTTGTCTCATTTGTAGATGACTATAGTAGGACATTTGTCTATTTCCTCATAAATAAATCTAAATTTTTAAGTTAGTTAAAGGAATTCAAATCCTTGGTTGAAAACTATACTAGTAAAAAAATAAGTGTTTGAGGACTGATAACATTAGTAAATTTTATTCGGTAGAATTTGATAGGTTCTATAAGGACCATGGGATTTAGAGACACAAAAATGCTTCATATTCCCTACAAAAAAATGGAGTTGGAGAGGGATGAATGGAACAATGATGGAGACAGCTAAGAGTATGTTGACTAGTGTTGTCCTTGAACAAAATTTCTAAGCTAGAGCGATAACCACTTCATGTTATTTGATTAATAGATCTCCTACTTTGGTGCTAGCTAAAAAGACACCTATGAAGGAATGTTCTAGGAGATAGAAGTATGAATCCCTCGATCAGACATCTCAAAGCTTTGGTCATGAGGCATATGCTCATGTGCCTAGTGAGAAAAGATCAAAATTGGAGAATAAGGCACTTAATGGTATCTTCATCATCTATGGTGTTGGTGTTAAGGGTTACAATTATTTTGGGATCCAGTTGTAGAGAAGGTTCTTTAAATTAGAAGTGTGATCTTTTGAGAGTTTAAACCTTCCACTATTGATTTGCATCTAGATAAATAATAGAAATAGAAGTAGGTAGTTTAGGTCCTGCCTACTTAGAAGAAAGGTGAACTACATACTCTTGTTGGACTTGATGATGAGGAGATCCAAAGAAGCTGTAAAAGTTCTAAAGAAGAGCAAGAACCTAGAAATCAATAATTGAGGAGCTCCACACATGATAGGAAAAAACCATAAAGGTTCAAGGATATTCATTGTTGGATTCTAGCTGTATGTTTTCTTTGATTGCTAACTGTTACCCAAAATTTCCCATTACATGAAAATTTTGGCTACAAGTGGAGAAAATGTGGCTCCCACGAGGGTAGAGCCCAGCTTGTATGTTTCTTTGTTCTACCTACTCTTATTCTTGTTCCTCTGCAATTTTATAAACCTCTTGTTTTCTCTTGTGTAAGAAATAACCTAGGTGACGGTTAAAACCCTAAGAAATTTGAGAAAAACCCTAGTTCTCTAAGACTTTTTATTTTTCCTTGTTACCTTTTCCAAGCAGCTTAAGTAATCCTTTAGGCATGTGTGCTTTTCAAATTTTCCTTTAGTCTCTTAGTCACACAGTCGCACTAAATTTATAATGAGCAGTCATGTAGTCACGTAGTATTTGTTATAAGATCATTTAGCTCTGTGAGTGAGAGGGTGAATGGATCATCATGTGGTCATGCAGTCGCAACGGTTTTGCATAATGAAGCCTTCCATCTCATGAGTATGCAATCAAGGGAAAAAGAACTCATCACTCACTTGCCATGAAATTTCACTTTACGCCTTTGAGCTCGCGAGTGTGTGATCAAAGCAAATTGTATGCTCGTTGCTCACTTGTTGAGCTAATCACTTAACAATTTTTTGTTGTGCGAGTGTGCGACGGGGTCTATATTGCAAGGTGAAATGTCATCTCTCACTCACCATGAAGTTTCACTTCAAGTCTTCGAGCTCGCGAGTGTGCGACCAAAGGAGTTCTACTTCATCGCTCACTCGCTCAAGTTTAGCAGTTGACAAGAAAAGCGCTACAACTGCATGAGCAAAGGGATTTCTATGCAGTCTCTCACTCGCATAGGTTAAAGACCAAAATAGAAAAGCAGTGCAACTTCTTGAGAAAAGGGATTTCTATGCAGTCGCTCACTCGCACAGGTTAAAAGATAAATTCAAACGGTGTTGCGAGTATGCGACTGGTCAAGAGAAAATATTTGTCACTCATTCGCATAGGTTGAACTTAAAAGGAAAAAAGTTTTGCGAGTAAGCGACTGGATAAAAGGAGGAAGCTTTGTTGCTCACTCGCAAAAAAAGTTTTCAATGCCTGGTTGATGTTGTGATTGCACAATAGAGTGCTACGTGGCTAAGTTATATCTAATTTTGAAGATAGAGTAAAGATGGAGATAGGGATTGACAAAAATATTTTAAACAGGAAATCAAGATATTTTCTCAGTCGTTGATCAGGCATTCCGTGCCACCTGTGACCGTTTGAGTTTACATATTCAAATATTCAAAATGTTTGATCTCAGAGTCCATGGTGGTGGCATGATTTCTCAATATGCAGAAAAAGAGATGGGTCAGACCTATTTTTTTAGTAATAACTGAGAGTGGGGGGGTGTGAGTCAGTGGCCTCAAAAATTATCCTTAAATCAACTCTTAAATCTTATAACCACATATTATGCCTCTAGTTATCTTCTGTCCTACAAGATGAATGCCTTGAAATACTTATAACATATTTCTACTTGTCAGATTTCTTTGTTAAACCTTCTTCTTTATATTTACCGATAAGCAGTCAACTATTTACCAAAACACAGTAAATATGCAATGTATACCAATCAATCTAGAATTACATGTGTGAAATGTAAAATAGTAAAGTAATGAAACATAAACACATGACACATGGATTTTTAATGTGGAAACCCTGTTAAGGGAAAAACCACTAGGACCGATACCCCAAATTTTCACTCTTCTGAAGTGAGCCCTATTAAGAGACAACCTTGTTAAAGGTTACAAACACATTGTTAGGTGTGACCTTGTTAGAGGAGTTAAAGATAGTTTGTCACCTAGTATCTGGCATCTAATGCTACCATCCTTGATCAAACACTCACTTGGCCTGTCAATAGGTATCAAGCATATCCAATGCTACTTTCATGATAAAATTTTTTGATAATCCTTGGGATGTGTCTCAATTGTAAAAGACTTTTAAGTCCTACCCAGTTAAGAGACTTGATGCTTTAATGGTTAAACTGAAACACTAATGATCTGTTCATACATACAACTCAATTGCAGATTTTCAAATCTATTGTAAGTCCATTACCTCTTTGATCAATATAATCACTTATAAATTTGTTCCACACTATTCTGCTTTGTGATGTTGTCTCACTGTTCATCTGTGTCTGCAGAATCTAGCTCTTTCTTCTAGCTTGTTGATCAGGACTGAAAGAAGACTTTGTTCTCTTCAGATTCTCTTTTGCATCTTTCCTCTTTTTTCTTGTTCACCCCACAATTCGTAATGAATTGGGTTTGTCTCTATATAGACATGATTTCCCCTTTTCTTGTCTTTCTTGATTCTTGGCGTGTTCCACAATTCTCGCCAATGGATTTAAAGAAAACTCTAGTTTTATCTTAAAGAGATCTTCTTGCCAACTGGACAAATTAGATTTAAATCAATTACTTATCTGCGACTTTATCTGGCTGATTAAAACAATGATAAGTATTTGTTGATTCTATCTTTAGCTCTTGACAGCTAAGCATTTTTTCATTTTCTGAACTCTCTGTTTTGTCGGTCCACACTTCAGTTAGTCATCGATGATAACTGAATGTTCCGTCAGTGTGACTTTAGTTGTCATCGGGATCTTTGTACTTGTCTTTTCCGTCAGGCAACACTATAATTTTGTCCGTCGGGTTACACTGTGTTTTGCTCATCGGGAAACACTATAACTTTACTTGTCGGTAATGTTGTGCAGTTGCTCGTCAGGTATCATTGTGACTTTTCTCTTTTACTTTGACCATCGATGTGCACTCCTTCGGTGTATTCTGTCACTTACTGAATACTTGACTTATATACATTATTGATAGCATAGCCTTGATTCATTGGTTCCTTGAAGTCTTTTGCAGTATTCCTATGACCATACAAATTATATCAAGTTGACATCAATGACAATACAATACATTAACTAATTTAATGCCTTGCATGATCATCAACTTAACATCTTCAAACATTCAATTAGTTTCATGTCATCATGTATATGCTAAATGTGGGCCTCTAACTTAGCCATACACTTCAACATAGTCAGTCACACACAAGAATGAATATGGATTTATTCATCCTGCATGCCTGGATGAGTTGACCTGTTGCCTCCTTTCTAGACGGGGTTTTTGAATAGCTCTCAGAATTTGAGAATCTAACAACTTAGACCAGGATAAGAATGAAGGATTTAATCTAGAAATATAGATGTAATATTAATCTAGAAAAGAAAGATTGCAAGATTAATCTAAGAAATAAACATGATATATTAAGCTAGAAATGAATATGATATCTTAATCTAGAAATGAGATCAATCTAAGAATTCTTGAAAGAAGATAAACTAGACACGATTAATCTAATAATGATATTAATCTAGAAATGTGAAAGCTAAGAACAATAAAAGCTTGAATGCATGAAACTAGTGAAAATGCAACAGCGATTCAATGCTTCAACAATGAATTCTCCTTCTTTTTGAATGAGAATAAGAGAGTTCTTTTATAGGATTAGAGTCCGGTTAGAATGGCAAGTTTCCTTTGAGAGAAACAGTTAACTCTTAAAAATCCAATTCAGAATAACAAGTTTCTTTTGAGAGAAACAATGAACTGTTGTCTTTTTGAGTGAATGGAGCATTTAACTAATTTGTTGCACTTTTGAATCTCAGTCAACTCAAAGTTTTCATTTCTGAACTGAAGTGAGGATTTTGGAGAGATTATTTGATTCAATAAATGAAATATGACCTCATAAATGCACTTTATCAATTATTTGAATAATTAAACTCAATTATTGAAATGAGGATATTTATTTAATAATCAAATATTATTTAATTCCTTTTTATGTATTTTAGCTAAAAGGGTGAATTTAATTTAATTAAAGTGCTAGGACTTTGTAATTAAATTAATTTGATCATAAGGCTTATTTATCCAATTGATATTACTGAATTAAATATAGTATGTGATTAATGCAGATTTAATATTTTTTGCATTTGACACTTAAGTCAAGTAGAGTCAATCGAAACTCAGAATTGCCTAGTACCATAGGACTTTGATGATTCAGAAGAATGACAAATGCAACAAAATTGGTTGTGGTTGCAAGATGCCAATTTTGGGGTGTTACAGGGCCGACTTCTAAAAGTCACATTTATGGCAATGGGAAAGATATTCAAGTTTGTATATGATCGACTCAGATATTTCTACGATGCATTAATGAGCATAATTGACAGCCTTAGGATTCTAAATTGTTTATGCAAGATCTAATATAACCCTAATTTCTAAGAATTGGATTGACTCCTAAGCCTGCGTGCTAGAGAAGCATGTATATAAGTAGTTTTGAGAGCTTTTAGAGCTTAGAGTTTTCTATCTGGTGTAAGATTTTCTGTGGCATCTTCTCTACCCTCAGGTTTTCACCTTGTTGTAATCTTTCATTGATTTCCATATTTTGTATGAGCTTTCTGTGGCATTTTCTCTTCCCTCAAGATTTTCCTTGTCTATATTTCTCTTACTGAAATACGATATAGTGACTTTTATTAGAGAAATCTTGGAGTTCCCGAGCCTTTCTTTCTTTCAGCATCTTTGTGTACTACCGTGTGTGATTTGATTTAGGTAATCCAGTGGATTTTGTTCATCCCTGATTACTTTGTCTCACTCCTGTGCCTATTTTCTAGAGTGAATGTTTTCTTGCAGGTCACAGTCTGTGTCTATTCCCTTGGGAAAGTTATTGTTTATAGAATCTTTCCTTCCCTTGAATAGTCTCTTTCCATTTTAGACCTCTTTGTGAAATACTTATGCAAGCCTATTAAGAAAGATTGTGTTCTATTAGATCTGAGAATCTTCATGCTAGTTTACTCACTATGTTATGTTTCATGTTACCTTCAGTGTATCACCTAGTAGGATAATTTTCTTTCTATTTATTTCGTTTCAAGCATTCCTTCTATCCCCTTTCTCTCAAGTTTACTTTTCCATGTCCAAAGAGAAGATTAGGTGATTATCCAATAGGAACCGGCCTAGAACCCAGAGGCTTCACTTCAGTTAGCAAAGGCCCCACAACCTAGAAGTGATTCCCATGTTATCATAGATTATCAAGACTACGAGAGCTTGAAAAGGGTGCAAAATCTAGTGACTAACAATTTTGGCATGCCCGGTGGGACAACAAAAGAAGTTCATATTCAAAGCTATGTTATCTCTAGTATGTCTACTGCATAGAACTGACCTCAAGAGGTTTTCATCAAAAGCATATCTGGCGGCTCCATTGGTGTAAAGAATAGAAGACCCAGTCTTGTTCAAAGTTTATGAGGAAAATTGAGATAAGAAGCTCAAAGCCTTCTGAGTTCTTGTAGCTGCCCCTGACAGGGAATTACTGTAGATCATCTTAGAGAACATCCCCTACAAGGAGGGTACACTCTACACCACCTACATCATAAAGAAGACCTTTGCCTTTTCACTCTAGAAGAAGAGGAAATATCTCTAACCAGAGAGCTACAAGAAGATTTAGCTCCACTACTTGGTCCAAATACAACTCATTCATTTATTGCTCAGCAATTCACAGTTCCTGCAATGGCCAAACAATTTGCCTTTGTACCCTTTAAGAAAGGGATTCCATTGAAATTTTCTCAACATCATGATGTGCCCTTATCAGCACTCAAAATTCTACCTAATTTTATAGGTGAAGGATAGACAACAACTTGTGAGCACATAAGAGATGTGGCTACCATTGGTAGTGTGCATCATATTACAGAAGAAGATTTGGCTACCAAGCTGCTTATAGTCTCTTTCAAAGGTAAGGCCTTAGAATGGTTTAGAACTCTTTCTTTTGGTTCAATTGATTCATGGGAAAGACTAGGATAATCATTAAGTAAATATTTTGAGGATAAATCAGAACACTTATCTCTGGTTGAGCAACTAACAACCATAAAGAGAGCTCCTCAAGAACAAATGACAGAATTTAATAATAGATTCCTCAAGAAATGGAATAGAATCCCTATCTCAGTGAGACCTTCAGCTGACCATGCCTTCCTATACTTCTTGAAAAGTATCAATAGAAATATCTCTGTCATGATTCAATCCATGAGAGGAACCTCATTACCTCAATCTTTTGACATAGCAGTCAAAGCTGAAAATTGTTTAATCCAAGCGAGCATGATATCCCCAAGGCCACCCATGCCTATTTTTTCCATCATTCAGCCCAATATGCCTTTGAGGATCCCTCCATACATTCGTATACCCACTATAGTAACACCTCAGGCCAGCACTAGCTATGAGGAATCCAAAGTTAGCCCTTCCCAAGAGCTACTTGAATTAAGAAGTAGTCAACTAGAAATGAAAAAATTGTTACAGACAATGAGCAATGAGTTGACTAGCATAAAGAAACAGAACCAAGGGAATAGACCACCCTTTCAGCCACAAAATGAAAGTCCCAACCAGCAATATCAGAATCAGGGACAACCCTATTATCAGAATAGGCCATCATATCAAGGGATCTACCAAGGTTAGAGGAAAATTTTTAATCAAAGGCCATTTGAACCTTATAATCCCACACCTCTTAACTTTGCAAATCCAACAAGAGATATAGTTCCAAGTCAGAAAAATCTTGCATCAGACAATGAGTGGTATTTTCCTTGCAATAATCCCCACAATCAGGTTACATGCTCAAATGGGTGGATGAATCAGGCATTAATGGTTCAAAATGCTTCACACATCAAATTAGAAGCCTCTTCTAGTGGAGAAATTCCTCAAAAAAATGCACAACCAGACGAGACCGCTCTTTTTAATTGGGAGAAGCAAGATTTCAATGGAGTAAATGGTGAGTCCCCAAATGCTACCAACACTTGGTCAAAAAGAAGAGCCCAAGACATGGAGCGAGTAGATAATGGAGCTAAATCTTCTACATCTGTAGATACATCACCGTATTCTCCCCCTGCCATATTAAAGAAGGCTCCTACCATTCGAATCAAAGAGAGTCCATCTCCCAAGGAGGTTGAACCCGTAATAGTGAAAGAGCATCAAAGAGTAGTAGTGCCCTTCAACATTGTAGACAATATGAAAAATATGATTATCACTATGTCTATGTGGGACTCCTTGGCTATTCCAGGACAACCTGAGATCTTAAGGAAGGCTATGAATGACGAGGAAATGCCTCAAAATATTACAAGTGAAGTTTCTAAGCCAATGTTGGTCAACCCTGATCAAAAGAAGGAGACTTAAACCAACAACTCCAAGCCATATGTCATACAAGGTAGGAATCTGAAACCACCCCCTTTTATATATCATTAATTATTGGGAAATCTTTAGTACATAATTGTATGGTAGATAGTGGGGCTACTAGCTCTGCCATGCCCAAGAAAGTATCTTACCAATTAGAACTTAAATATGAACCATTCCAAAAGAAGGTGACCCAACTTGATGGTTCCTTAGTAGACACAGTAGGTGTGGCTAACGATACAAGCTTGATCCTACATGCAAGTCCCAATTTCTCTATCCTACTAGACATATACATCATGGACCTCCCTGCTCTATTTTCCATATGTTTATCAAGGGAGTTCACAACCAAGATAGGAGGCTATCTTTCTTCTGACTGGTCTCACATTCTTTTCCATACTAGATATGGAACCAAGGTTACCATGAAGTCTGGATCATTGGAAACACACCATATAGAACCTTATGTGTCCAATGTACTCAATGCAAGTTGTCTTGCACTTGACAGTAATGACTTCCCAATCATCAGAGAAACAAACACCAAGATAGAAAATATCCTAGATATCTATCTAGATGAATTGGAATCAGAAAGACCCTCAGAGGCCTAAGCCAATGTTTTTTGGGATGTTGGTTTGGGAAACTACTTAATACAAGAAGATAATCTCACATAACCAAACCTTAAGAAAGCTATCAATGAAGCATCAGAGGATGATAGAAATCAATTTTGGAAGCTATTCTTTGATGGTCCTAGAAGTAGACATGGCTCTGGTGGTGGTATGCTTGTCTCTCCAGAAGGAGATAAATATTATGCAACTTTTAGGTTTAGATTCTCTTGCACTAGCAAGACTATTGAATATGAGAGTCCAGTGAATGGATTAGAGTGGGCTAGAAAGAGAGGGATCAAAGACCTAAAATTTTATGGTGACAATGAGCTAGTAGTCATCCGAGTAAGAGGGATAAGTGAAACTAAGAATGACACAATGAAAGAATATAAGCACCGAGTTTGGGATGAAATTGAAGATTTTCATGCTTTCAACATTATTGCAATCCCTAGAAAATTGAACCAGAATGCAAACATATTAGCTATTGTTGGATCTCAGTATGACATTCCTAATGGTATTTCAAAGGAAAAGGATCAACAACATATCAAAGTAATTGTAAGTCCTTCTATCACTGACAATAATGTTAACTGGCAAGTTTTTGACAATGATGAGAAATTTCTGTAGTTCTTATTTGAAGAGGATGTCTTTTCAGAGCATAACCAAGATAGACTGATGCAGAATTATGGTGACCAAGTAGCACAACTTAGATAAAATAAAATGCCAAAAGGTCTTGTCACCCTAGAATCTGTCTTCAATAGAGATGACCAAGCACAAAAGAGTAAATTTGGCCTGGTAGTTCAACAAGAACATTGCACTGAGCTAGAGCTTGAGCCAGGTAAAAGCTTAAATTTTGAAAAGTAAATACCGATTTAGAAAGGAAGGATTATACCCAATTATTTCAAGAATTCAGTGATATATTTTCCTGGAAATATGAAGACCTTAAAGGTTTCAACCCAATACTTTCTCAGCACACTATTGAATTGGAGCCAAATGCCAAACCAGTTAGACAGATGCACAGGCTTGTCAATCCTAAGATTGAACCACTCATGCACAAAAAAGTTCTCAAATTAATTGAAAGTGGAATCATTTACCCCATAAAACATACTAGTTGGGTTTCTAGCCGTGTTCTTGTCAGAAGAATAATGGGGAATTAAGACTATGTGTTGACTTTAGGGACCTTAATAGGGCATCCCTAAAAGATCACCACCCATTGCCATCTATGGAGAAAATTTTACAATATGTCTCTGGATCATAACGTTTCTCATTGTTGGATGGCTATTTAGGGTACAAGCAGGTCCTAGTTCATGAAGAAGATCAATATAAGATTGCATTTACAACCAAATGGGGAACTGTGGCTTATCATAAAATGCCTTGTGGTTTGTCTAATGCAGGTGCTACCTTTTGAAAAGCAATGGATATGGCCTTTAAGATCATGTACAAATTTGTGCTGGTCTATTTAGATGATATAACTGTTTATTCTAAAAATGCAGCAGACTACATCAAACACCTAAGGAAAATATTTGAAAGGTGTACAGAGTTTGGGATCTCTCTTAATCCCAAGAAATGTGTTTTTTCTGTCCATAAAGGAAAACTGTTGGGATATATTGTATCCAAATAAGGGATTACTATTGACCCTGAGAGGATTGAAACTATTCTTGAATTACCCCTAGCACCTCATAAGAAAATCATTCAATCTTTCATAGGAAGGATTAACTTTGTCAGGTGTTTCTTGCCTAATATTGCAGATTTACTAAAGCCTTTAACAACTATGATAAAGAAGAATTCAGTCTTCAGCTGGAGCAAAGAGGGGAAAGCTAATTTCCAAGCCATTAAAGAGGCTTTGATAGGAGCTCTTGCTTTGTTGAACCCTGATTACAGTAAGGGTTTTATCCTTTATGTTTATGGGGGTTCTGATGCCATATCTGCAACGTTGACTCAAGAAAACTTAGAAGGATTGGAGCAACCTATTGCTTTCTTTAACAAAGGTTTAGAAGAATATGAGCAAAGATATTCTTTTGTGGAGAAACATGTACTTGCTATGGTGAAAATCCTTTAAATTTTTAGATATATACTAACTCACAACAAGGTACAATTAAGAGTCACTCAACCAAGTGTCAAAGATTTCTTTCTTTCTAAGGACTTGAATGAGAAAAGAGTTGGTTGGATCACCAAGGTCATAGAATATGAAATTGATATCCAGGTCACCAAACTAGTCACAGGAAGAGGTCTTTGTGAAAATTTGACAGAGGATGAGAATTCAAGGAATATAGAGCAAATGAATGCATCTTTAGTTGTGCATTCAACAGAAGAACATGCCAAGGCATTAGGTTGGTTGTCTAACATGGTTCATTTCTTGAAGACAGGTGAGTGTCTTGTAGATTTGGACTCAGAAAAGAGAAGGCATTATAGACTACAGTCTATCCCCTTTGTGCTAATAGATGAGATTCTCTTTAGGAAGGATCATAATGGTGTCCTTTTGAGATGCATAGATTCAAATCAAGTGGAAAATGTCCTAAAGGAATTTCATGATGGACCTTTTGGAGGTCATTTTTCTCCTAGGACCACTGCCTTCAAGATCATGAGGGTTGGGTACTATTGGCCATCTATCTTCAAAGATAGTCATGATCATGTGAGGAAATACATAAAGTGTGCCATGTTTGCAGGAAAAGAGAGACTTGCAACTCTGCCCCTTCAAAATATTAGAATAGATCAACCTTTCATGAAATGGGGCATTGATTTTATAGGCCTACTTAATCCTTCGTCTAGTGTAGGACATAAATGGATAATAACTGCAATAGACTATTTCACTAGATGGACAGAGGATATTGCACTAAAAGAGGCCAATGAGACTGCTGTTTGGAGCTTTTATGATGACATAATTCACAAATTTGGTACTCCATATTCAATCATATCAGATAATGCACTTGCATTCATAGGTCTAAAAGTGACTGAATGGGCAGTCAAGAATGGTATTTATCTGAATACCAGTTCCAATTATTACCCTTAGGATAATAGCCTAGAAGAGTCTACAAATAAGAATTTTATTAGGATTATCAAAAATACTTTGCAAGAACACCAAAGAAGCTGGCACTCCAAGCTCAAGTCTGCCTTGTGGCTAGATAGAATAACCCCAAAGACGATCATTGGGAATTATCCTTATATGCTGGTATATGACAAGGAGGCCAAATTGTCCATCTCATCAGAATTGCCAGCATTAAACCTTGCCACCCAACTTATTCTCTTTGAAGAGGGAGATCCCTTGCAGGTAAGGTATGCTCAACTCATGGAGCTGGAAGAAATTAGAGATAAATCTATGAAAACCATGGAGTTTCAGCAGATGCAGGTCAAAAGGAACTTTGACAAGAGGGCCAAGCTAGAAACTTTAATATTGGGGATATAGTCCTCAAGTGGGATGAGTATAAATCAAGGCCATGCATGCATTCAAAGTTTTATTCGTTCTAGGGAGGACCATTTGTAATCATAGAGTGCAAGGAGCATAATTCATTTCAATTATCAACTCTTTAAGAAGATGCCTTTCCAATATCAGTTAATGGTTTTCCTCTCAAGCCCTGTTTTGAGGTATTTCCAACTCTATAAGTAAGTTTCCCTGTTTTCTTTTTCTTGCTTTCTAGGTTAGTTTTCCTTGATTTCCTCCAAGTGCTTGTGCATAGTGTGTTTTGTTTCAGCTTGTATAGTCTTTTCCTTTTTTGGTTCATTGTCCCTCCTAGTTTCAATCCTTTTCCTTTCCCAGAAAAAAATTGTGTGCTCAAATGATGACTCCATGCCCAATGAATGTCAAAGGCCACTGGTTTTCAATGTCTAGCAGGCTGACATCCAACAGAAATCGCCAAGAATGTTACCCAAAATTTCCCATTACATGACAATTATGGCTACAAGTGGAGAAAATGTGGCTCCCATGAGGGCAGAGCCCAGCTTGTATGTTTTTGTTTTATGCTTGGTCTTATTCTTGTTCCTTTGCAATTTTTTAAATCTTTGGTTTTCTCTTGTCTTAGAAATAACCTAAGTAATGATTAAAACCCTAAGCAATTTGAGAAAAACCCTAGTTCTCTAAGACTTGTTATTTTTCCTTGTTACCTTTTTCGAGCAACTTAAGTAATCCTTTAAGCATGTACGCTTTTCAAGTAGTCCTTTAGTCTCTTAGTCACAGTCACGCTGAATTTATAATAAGCAGTCATGCAGTCGCACTGTATTTGTTATAAGATCATTTAGCTCTACGAGTGAGCGGGTGAATAGATTATCATGTGGTCGTGCAGTCGTAGCGGTTTTTCATAATGAAGTCTTCCAGCTTGCGAGTGTGTGATCAAGGGAAAAAGAACTCATTGCTCACTTGCCACAAAATTTCACTTTACGCCTTTGAGCTCGCAAGTGTGCGATCAAAGGGAATTGTATGCTCGTTTCTCACTCACCGAGATAATCACTTAACATTTTTTTGTTGTACAAGTGTGAGTGTGCAATGGGGTCTATATTGCAAGGTAAAATATCATTGCTCACTCGCCATGAAGTTTCACTTCAAGTCTTCGAGCTTGCGAGTGTGCGACCAAAGGAGTTTTACTTCATCACTCACTCACTCAAGTTTAGCAGTTGACAAGAAAAGTGCTGTGACCGTGCGAGCAAAGGGATTTCTATGTAGTCGCTCACTTGCACAGGTTAAAGACCAAATCATAAAAGCACTATGACCGCGTGAGAAAAGGGATTTCTATGCAGTTTCTCACTTGCATAGGTTAAAAGACCAATTCAAAAGGTGTTGCAAGTATGCAAATGATCAAGAGAAAATATTTGTTGCTTATTCACATGGGTTGAAATTAAAAGGAAAAAAGTGTTGTGAGTAAGTGAATAGATAAAAGGAGGAAGCTTTATTGCTCACTCGCAAACAAAGTTTTCAATGCATGGTTGATGCTGTGAGTGTGCAATAGAGTGCCATGTGGCTAAATAAGATATGTTTTAAACAGGAAATCAAGATATTTTCTCAGCCGTTGATCAGGAAGTCCGCACCACCTGTGACCGTTTGAGTTAAATATTCAAAATATCTGATCTCAGAGTCCATGGCAGTGGTGTGATTTCTCAAGATGCAGACAGAGAGATGGGTCAGGCCGACTTTTGAAAGTCACATTTATGGCGATGGGAAAGATATTCAAGTTTGTATCTGATCGACTCAAATATTTCTACGATGCATTAATGAGCAGAATTGACAGTCTTAGGGTTCTAAATTGTTTATGCAAGATCTATTGTAACCTTAATTTCTAAGAATTGGATTGACTCCTAATCCTGCGTGCTAGAGGAGCATGTATATAAGTAGTTTTGAGAGCTTTTAGAGCTCAAAGTTTTCCAGCTAGTGTAACATTTTCTGTGGCATCTTCTCTGCCCTCAGGTTTTCACCTTGTTATAATCTTTCATTGATTTCCAGATTCTGTATGATCTTTCTGTGGCATTTTCTCTTCTGTCAAGCTTTTTCTTGTCTGTATTTCTCTTACTAAAATATGATATAGTGACTTTTATTAGAGAAATCTCAGAGTCACTGAGCCTTTCTTTCTTTCAGCATCTTTGTGTACTACCGTGTGTGATCTGATTTAGGTAATCCTATAGATTTTGTTCATCGCTGGTTACTTTGTCTCACTCCTATGCCTATTTGCTGGAGTGAATGTTTGCTTGCAGGTCACAGTCTGTGTCTATTCCCTTGGGAAAGTTGTTGTTTATGGAATATTTCCTTCCCTTGAATAACCTCTTTCCATTTCAGACCTCTCTGTGAAATACTTATACAAGCCTATTAAGAAAGATTGTGTTCTATTAGATCTAAGAATTTTCACGCTAGTTTACTCACTATGTTATGTTTTATGTTACCTTCGGTGTATCACCTAGTAGGATAATTTGCTTTCCATTTATCTCCTTTCAAGCATTCCTTCTATCCCTTTTCCCTCAAGTTTACTTTTTCATGTCCAAAGAGAAGACTAGGTGATTATCCAAGAGGAACCGGCCTAGAACCCGAAGGATTCACTTCAGTTAGCAAAGGTCCCACAACCTAGAATTGATTCCCATATTATCATAGATTATCAAGACTATGATAGCTTGAAAAGGGTGCAAAATCTAGTGACTAACACTAACATTAACAACAATACACCTATTATAGAGGCTATGGGTATCCATAATGCAGATTCTTGGATAGAATCCATGAATGAAGAGATGGTTGCATTGAAGAAAAATGCTAGATGGGATTTGATACCTTTTCCCAAAGGATGGAAACCCATTGGATGTAAATAGGTGTTCAAGAAGAAAATGGGTCTAGATTGCAATGTTGTGAAGCATAAACCATAGTTGGGCACAAAATAAAAATAATTATCCTGAGAATCCCCCAAAAATTGGAAAACAAGAATAATTCAAAATAATATCAACTGAGCTAGAGTGAAGTCAAAGAAATTTTCCATTTTGAAAAAGCACTTATAAATTTTCTTATACAAGATTATTCTTTCTTGGAATCAGACATTATGCTTTTAGGCAACTATGTTTACATATATTATTCTCAATATCTTTCTAAAATAAAAAGATTCAAATTTTATCTTTCCTTACCTACATAAAATCTTATATCAAAAAATTATTTTCATGTACATACATTTTGAAATGAACAAGTTTTAAGATTATGAGTTTCTAAAATATTGAGTTTTAATTTCAATTGTTTATATTATAAATTTTTAAAATAATTCAAATGTCAAACCATAAACCCTAAATTTTCTCACCCTTGGACAAAAATCATAAAACCTTAAATCGTAAATCCCCTTCATTATAACCAAAGCCCGAATTTATTATTTTAGTCCTGAACCATAAGCAACAAGTCCTTAACCGTTAATTATGATTTCTACAAACTAAAATCTAATTTAAAACATCAATCTAAAGAAGGTGTTGGAAGAAGAACATGAAGAGGAGGACGGTGGTTAAGATCCACTACCTTGATTGGAGGAGGTGGGAAACCTATACCGTGCATATCTTGTTTAGGAGATGAATGAATCGGGTTTTTAATGCCTTGTTCATTGATACCAAGCCCTAAACCTTTATAGCCTTGTTTATCCACCATAGTATATCTGGTAGTGTACCTATATTGCAAAGCTTCAATAGGAGGAAATTGATTATGGTGCTCATGAGAAAATGTTGTGTATGGTGGAATGATAGGATTAGAAGAAGTTTCCTTGTTTTTCCCTTTATCATCATCATGGATTGGATAGGGAGGTGAAGGTAAATGAAAGAATTCTCGAACATCATCATCACGGATCCTAGCTTGAGCCCCATCATAAGTGTGGGAAGAACTAGGGATTGAAGGTGGAGAAATAGAAATAGGAATATTTGGAATTGCATTAGGATTGATAGGATTAGGGTTAGGGAGATTAGGAGGTGAGGTATCATCTACCCAATTCTTCACATAATCTAGAAGAGTAATAAGTCCACTACACAAATCTTTAATGAAAGTTTTGCAAGTAGGAAGAGTAGTATCGATTAATCTTAAAATAGAATAAGCAAGTGAAATATGAAGATTAACAAACATTATGAAATGGATGATACTCTCATAGACATCATATGTACTATAAAGAGATGCTAAAAGAAGCATAATAAGAAAAATAGCCATACACCAAAAGATC
>MU223845.1:3903587-3930783 GCA_018584345.1 Thuja plicata
ATAAGATGTTCCTCTTTTAACCCCAAATGCACAAATGAAAGATCCAAATTGATTAACCCTAAAGTAGGATCAATGCACAAATGAATCAACCATTCAAAAATGAGAGTAAGGAAGAAGATCTTAAATTATGTTTTATTATTAAGTAGATATGATATATGACAGTAATTGAAAAGGATGAGAGGAAGTATTAACCTTAAAGAATTGCAGATCAAAGAATGTTATTTTCTAGGGTCTGTACTCTGTTTCTGGAAAATCTGAAGTATGATTCGGAAAGAAAACACAGAGATGAACTAAACCCAGAAATATTTTTCCGATCTAACACCGTCTTGATAAAAATCTTGACTTTGACCCACTAATCTCACCGTTGACCCAATAATCTCGACCCTGACCTGCACAGCTCCGACAAAAAATGTATTCACGGATGTCGATAGTTCGTTGAAAAGGGTATCCAAATCTGAGTTCAAATCTACAGTTCTAAACCTGTACCTGTAAGAAAAAGAGATTTGTTTGTTGGGGGGGAGGGGTTTGCCTTAGTCAAACCCCGATTTAGGAATTAACCTTGAAATCAATAAAGTATAGAATGCTAGCAAGTAGTATAATTGAATCTAAGAATGAAGCTATGATATTGAATAGATATGCAATTGTAATTCAAATGTAACAAGTATGTAAATGTGAAAGCTTGGACTCAATAGAAACCATAAACCTCCATGATTGTATGCTTGGAATCCACCTTGCAGAGAATGAATGAGTGTTTGAGGATGCACAAAGGATTTTGAAGGAAGATCACACCACCATGATGACTAGATCTAGGGTTTGAAATGATGAATTTGAATGTTTGAACTTAATCCCTTCAAAGGCTTGAGAGATTGAATCCTTGATCTTCAATGGAGGACTTGAATGCTTAAGAGGAAGACTTGAACACCTTGAAAGCTTAAGAATATGTAGAATAATGGATGCTTGAACCTTTTGCTTCTTTTCACTTGGATAGAATCTTTATTGCTTAATCTCACTTTGTGATAGTTGATTATGCTTAGTATTGCTTAGAGAAAATGAGAGAGAAAAGCTTCCTTTTATATGAAATTAGGGCACAATCTTCTAAGGAGGCTGACATAGGAGAATTAAATTCCAATTAGACCCATGCCCCTAGAAGAGGGCCTATATTAAATACAATTTAGGATTTGCTGCTTCGGAACCCAAAAAAGTCGACTCGGAAGTGAGAAAATGAAATTTCTGATGACCTCCGGAAGCTGACAAGCTTTCAGATTTGGAAGGGGGACCCAGGTCAAGGTCGAGGTCGACCTTGACCCAAGGGGTCAGAACCCTTGGAAAAATTGCCAGGTGGGATAGAAGGTGCCCGGAGAGGCCCAATCAGGGTCCTAGACAAGCACAAAAGCAGAAGATGTTGCAGAAAGGAGGGGACAGTATGATGGTGGTAAAAAACATCCCCTAAGGAGGGCTAAACGTTCTTAACATGGAAGTGCTTCCATTTTAAGATGATGCACTACTATCTTTAAGAACAGTGAGAAGTGTTAGTGTTTGTAGACCAAGTTGGGTCAAGGGTTGCGTCATTTGAAGCAAGGTGTAAGGATTCTCCATGTTTTTCAGGTGTAGGGGACTCCAAAGGCAAGATATAATCTCAAAACAAGAGTCTATAGAAGGGTGTGTCGAAGGACTATATGAGGATAGTCATAATGCAGTGTTCCACGAGGACACAGCTCCCCCTCCTCCCCCTCCCCCAAAAAAAAAGAAAAAGAAAAAGAAAATCTCAAAGTTTTTGAGATGGGGACATTTTGGGGACGGGGGGACTTCTCAACAATGTCTCCCTACGATCCTCCCACCTCCTCCACGTTTCTCTGTTGACTCGGAGATGTTTCCTTTTATTTTTGGCCAATAGGAGACATCACCTTTATAGGGGACTCTATTTGGGGATGTCATGAAGTTTCTGAGCCGCCTAGAAGCCCCCCAGCATTCAAGAAACTTCTAGGCCTCTCCTAGACATTTCTTCTAAAAAGGTCCAAAAACATTTAAGAAAACAAAAAAGAAATCTTTAAACTTAAGTTTTAACCCTAAGTCTAAGTTTATTTTTATTTTAAATATTATAAATAATAAGATATTAAAGGAATGCCCAAAACTTAAAAGTTGAAAGTTAAAACTCATAACCTAAAAAATGTATATTTTGCATGTAAAGTGAATGCCAGGAATCTAATCGTCTGTAACCTAACGGGAGGTGTCTGGATTGGGTGAATCTAAATTTTTCACTGTGCACTAATTTTTGGGAAGTTTGGAATCTATTCAAGGTGTCAAAGGTTTCCCTAAGTAAGCGCTAGCTTAAAACCATTGCTTGTCGTGGAGTTATAGGGGTCCAAGTGCAAGGAAAAGGGGTCGACTGCAATTCCAGGTGTGCATTACCTTGTCCGTGATTTGTTCATATTTGAAGCTTAACATCAATAAACAACTTTGATATCTCACCTCAAATGGGTGGATAACAATGACATCAAACTAAGGTTTTATTGCATTATTATATCTCAATATATTACTATATTCTGAAATAGACAACATTATTGGATAAATAAAATTTATTGCAGAATTGGAATGAAATAAAGTATTGTTATTTCTATTCATGAATGTTATTTGTTTTTTTCATAATTTATGAGTGCAAGATGAGGTAAGCTACATGATAACAACATGTCAGCATTTAGTCACAAAAGGTATATTATATGAGCTAGGAGCTTGTTGGATCATTGCAGGGCAGAAAATTTAGAAGAGGAGGTAGTCATGTCAAAAGGAAACCAATACATTCATTCTTATCTCAAGATATAAAGATATGGACACACTAAGATCATTCATTATAAATGAGAAAACTTTTTCTATTTTAAGAAGATGACACTATTTACCACAACTCTATCTAGCATTCATCAAAATACAACTACAAGATTACAACAAAGATGATAGTCAATACAATGGCAATGATCATAGAGGAACAATGCCCATACAAGTACATACAATGTTGATGAACAGTGAAGGAACATAAATAGACATAGTTGTTATAGTAACAAAAGGAAGGTGGGTTATTGTTAAACAATGAAAAACACCTAAGTCATTGTTATGGAGTTCATTTAGAATAGACATATCAGAAAGTTAATAGTTTAAGGTATGGTGATATCGAGGTTGGTAATAAACAATCCAAGAAAAAGAGGATGACATTATCATGTCAAGATGAAGGCCACTGTTACCACACAGACTAGATATCATGTTACAGAACGCGGTAAAAATAGTGAGGAAAGTTCCTTTGCAACTCAAAAGACAATACCAAATGAAAGATCATAATCATAACATAACCTTACATGAAGATCATTAACAATTTGGTTACAAGAGAGTGACCATGATTCCAGATAATGACAACCATCAATTTTCAATGGATGCCTTACAACAACGGTCAATATAGTGAAAAACTATAACAGTCATCTAGATATAAAGGGAAGCAGTCATTAAGTGCTACTATAATGGAACAAGTATAATGGTGCTACTATAACAGTGCCCTCAAGGTCATTTTCATGATTATCAACACAACAAAAGTACAATATTTGAAGGCTAGTGCATGGAGTGGTTCATAACAACAAAGGTGGTGAGGAGTATTCCATACAAAGGGTATTCATGTTCAAAGGCATTGAACAAGGTAATCAACTAATGTTTAAGGGTCATTGATATGTTGAGGAAAAAATATGACATAGCATTATTCCAAATTTTCCACAAGTAGGAACATACATCATGTACAGGAGCACCATTCAATGTCATATCTTCAACATTCAATGTCATCATAAATGAGTGGGCACTATAGAGTGGGAATATCTTTTTGTAAGATAAAGGACAATGAAGAATAATGAAAGTACAGCCATTACTATGAGCACGCAAATGAATAGTTACAACTATGAATGCAAAGAGAGTTCAGTGTCCCTACACAAGTGGAAATATAGCCAAGAAAAATCACAATACATGATAGATATCTTATAAAACACTGAGATAAGCCATGAAACAATGTTGGTTGATAGATTATCATGATATCAAATATCATGTTCACAATCAGGTATAGAACAATATCAAAACGCAGTTATAGATAAAATATTACCTTATAGAAACAATCAATGAAAGATTTCATTATCTCTTTGGGATGCAAAGATGAAATTCAGCCAAAGGACCTAGCAATAAGTGGTAATGATGCCTTGTTAGGGCTCTTATTAGAATTACAACAATCATAGGCAATAATAATGGAAATGCAATGATTTACAGTTTTGAAGAGTACGTTTAAATATGGTATGAAAACTACAAGGCATAAGGAAAAAGTAGTTGAATATCTCTAGTAAAGGTCTTGTCAATGAAATCAATAAATTTCAAGAAAACAAAGCACCATGGCATAGTAGAGGTGGCAGAGATGAAGGTCGAGGCCAGCGAGCCAGAGATGGAGGATAGAGAGGTTAGGATCGAAGAGATGGGGGAGGGATGGAAGGAATGGAGATGATAGAGGAGATGACAAAGGAGGCAAGGCCATAGTTGTAGGTCCCCTAGTGGGTCCACCAGTAGGTGGAGAAATGGGAGGGAGAGATATGGATGAAGACCTGGGAGGTGTGGATGTTGGTGTGGCAGAGCCTATGGAGGAGGATGAGGTAGAGGTGGATGTGATAGGGAATAGCTCAAAGAGTGACTCATCTTTAGATGATGAGGATGGTGATTATGACAGTGATGAGGAAGATGATGATGATGATATGATGGAGGAGGAGGATGATACAGACCTGATAGATGTGGCCATGTGGGGATTTGATGAGGTGGAGGCAATATTGCAGGATATTTCCCTTAGGTAGGAGATTGGATAGGGTGGAGACATGGACATGATGGAAGAGTAGTTGAGATTCTTGAGGGAGAGTTTGGAGGTTGCAGAGAGGAGGGCATCACAGGTGGAGGCTAGGGTAGTGGCAATAGAGGGGAGAGCTAATGCATTTGATGCACAAGTACATTGGATCACTACCTAGAGAGTGATATTTTTGGAGGGCCAAATAGGGAGCTTGGAGAGAGGAGATGCTCTTAGGACATAGGTACAGACAACAGAGATGAGGGAACAGGTTGTAGAGGCGAGGGGTAGACGGGAAGAGTAAGACATGCATGCCTTTATTGACAGTGTACAAGATTTGAACCTACATGGAGCCATAGACCAGATGTACCGAGCGAGAAGTGATGTTGGTAGAGAGATACAATATTAGTAGGACCATCCACAACTATACAAATTAGGCCTATAGGTTCAGAGGGCAAAGGAAACACTAGTTGATTGTGACCATGTTATAGACACATGTTTGCAAATATTTTGCAAGCTTGTGAGCTCTTCTATTAGATAGACACCATGAAGCTGTATGCTAACATATTTTTTTAGATATATACATATGAGATGCATTTTTTATTGGACTATATGTTCTATTTCCTTCATGCATGTTTATGATTCATTTCTATCATAATGTGGTGATATATGATGCTTATGTGGTATATGATGTTTATTATATACTTATGGATTATAATGTTCTATTGTGATGATGCATATAATGCCATGACCTAATGTAGATCATGTCATGTTATGATTATGTTTTCTATATGTATGTTAATGGGATAAATGCGATATTGCATGTTATATGTGATGCACCAAATATTGTTAAGCAATGATGTATGTTTTTGTATTATATATGCACTAATGGTATCATGTAATGTAGAAATTATTATGCTTATGATTATGATACATGTACTAACATTATATGTATGTAGGATGTTATTATGAATATGCCAAAACACAAGACCATGATGACTATAAAGGTTGACTGAAAGAATTGTTAAGACCAACAAAAAGAGAAAAGTTGGGATTGACAAATAAGATATTAGTGAAATGAGCTTAATGAAAGAACAAACTGTCTATTGAAATCCAAATCAAAGCATTCATCCTTTTTCAAATTTTTATACATGGATATAAATATTTTCATCATTTAGTTACTTTTATTTAGAAAAATAGGTATGGCCCACCAAGATATGAAAGATCAGGGTAGGTTGTAGCCCTTTGCATTTGATGGGAATTGATAAAAGACGAGGAATGTTACTCAATCCATCTAAGAGTGCCAACATTAAGAGTTGTCAACTCGACAAATATATGCCTAATGATGTAACCATATTTGATTGAGATGCCCTCCTCCTATCCTTCAATAGGAGTAATTATTGGCTAATGATGCTAATGATTAGTAATGTGCAATCCTTTTGTATTCTCCAATGGAGGACCAAGCCTGCATTTGCAATGAATTTGCACATGATAATCCATAGGCTTAGCCGCAGGCATTCTCTGGGCATTTCCTCATCAATCCTCAGAGGCAAATCATGCACATAGACATATCTTCCCCCGTAATGATCGCTTTCATTATCATCTCTTTTCAAATCCTTCACAAAAGCCCTCGGCAGGAGTGGTGGAGGGCTTTTTATTAATATAGTTAGGGTTTGTAGTGGTTGTTTATGTAAATTAATGGCAATTTGAGGCACAACTAGCTCAGATTCGTTGGGGCTGAATGGAATCCTGAACAAGATATAACATGAGCACCATCATAATCACAAAGAAAATCATGCGAGACATCAACTTGCCTATTGATTTATCCATTTTTCTATCGTTCCAACCAGTTAGTTGTCGAATGCTCGAGCTTGAAAGTAAGGGCTGTCGAATTATCCCAATTGTTCTTGCTTGAAAGTTTCTAAAACCTTTACAAGAAATCAATTATGTGCTATAATGTGTGCAAATGTTTTCGCAAACAGCCATGAGAAATACATAAAACTCTTTTTTTCAATGGCATCCATAACTAAATTTCATTACCAAAATCTTACATTATCCATAGCTAAGGCTGCAAATGCAAAGAAAGGAATGCTTAGCAGGGTTTAATCAAAAGCCCTACCTCAATTCCGCTATGAATGACTCTGTGCTGCTTTGCTCCGACAACGAATTTAACATCAAATTGAAAACCTGACTCCACGCTCCTTTGCTCCCTCGACGGACTTAACATCAAAATGATTTGGTTTTCACTTTTTTTTCATGTATAGCCCGCAGAAGTCGCAATTCCGATGGTCTACTTAAGAGTTGTCGGAATTCCGACTTCGTCGAGCAGAATTACAAAAAAAAACAATTTCACAAAAAGTGTATCCTTCGTCGAAAGTTGCCATCAGAAAACAACACCAAATGTATTAGTGTCTCTAAAGTCCTATATTCTTCTACAATTAAATTTGGAATAGACTTGTTTTTGCAATATCGTTTAATCATATTGTACCCTCTAGGATGGCGGAATGCACTACTCTAATACCACTTGTTGAGTTGTTGCTCATTTGGACCAAATAGAATTCGAACCTAAGACCTTCCATTTGTTACCATAGTGCTCTACCAACGAAGCTACTAGCCCCTCTTGGCTTGCCCATCATTAGCTCAGGTGTGGCTTATTTCCAACACCCACTATTAAGCAACATTGTAGGTGTTTGGGGCTCCTAGTCTAGCTCTAGTACCACTATAATATGTAGTGTTGTCTACCTTTGTGTGTGTGTGTGTGTGTGTCTTGAATGTGTTCTGCAATGATTTTGAGGTGAAAAATAAAATGTAAATAATAAAGTAACTCACAATAAATAAACAACTCAAAAATATGACAATATTAAGAAATGCATGTAGCTAAAAATTCAAAATTGTATTTCTCGTTTGAAAGTATGTTTTTTTCCAAATGTAGGAGCAACCAAGATAATTAAATAGCATCAAATGTCTATTACAAACATACCAAGAAAATGAAACAATAAAAAGACTCGAGTTGTTCACAAAATATGCATTCTGAAGATGCTAACAAGAAGAAGCTCCAATATGGGCGACTGGAAATGAGATGAGAAGGGAGGAGTGACGGTGTCTCCAAACTCTGTCACAAACCTCTACAAACCCCAAATGCCCTCTCCAAGAACCCCCACGCACTCACTTCAACAAGGTACGATCAAAATGAAGAAATACAACCAACCTCAAACAAGTAAAGGATGTGCAATAAATTCAACAAACCCTCTCAACCAATCACCACCAATAATATACAAAAATCAAGAACAATAAAATAATAATAATATACAAGCAGCAAGAAATTTTCAAAAATGACAAAAAACGAATTTATAAATCACATATATGAAATCACCAAGAAATTCTCCAAATTAGATCACTCAATAAAGTGGAGAATATCACATTTTAAGAGGTTTCATCCTCACAAAATTGAGAAGACCAATCTCCTCCGAGAGCAATAGCAATATCCAAAACATCAAACTCAAAATAAGAGAAATGAGTTCCAACTTTCTTTTTTATATTTACCCAAAAGAGGTCGACCTCTCCTGAATAGCTTTATAAAAAAATCAAAATAAAATCAAAGGCTTCATAAAGTGTGTTTTAAGTCCCCAAAATGCCCCCTTTACTAATTATTTGCAATGCACTTTAATCTTGGCACCCAACTAGTATTTATTTCAAAATATACTAAATAACAATATAATTAAATATAAGAGACGCATTGAAATATCCTCATTGGGAAGATTTGAAATGGCTCCAACAGCTTTGCGCCCTACAACATCTCCAATGGGTTTGTGCCCTGCAACGACTTCAACGAGTATGTACCCAACAACATCTCCCCATCCTACGGTGGTGGATGTCGTTGTGACTATTGTCCTTGGTGATGTGGTGGAGATTGGACTACCTATTGCAATCCCTATTCAGGGTTAAGCAACAATTGTTGGTTCAACTCCAACGATTTTGAGGCTTTATGCACTGGGGTTGTTGGATGTGATGGATGTTAACCCACTGTTAATGAGAGGTAATATTCCTGACAACGCTAGGGGTAGGACTCTTGTTGGAACAGTGTCTACTGGGCACCACTCTCATAGACTTGGCACTAGGTTTACTGTTGTTGGTGGACGGAGTTTTGCTCATGTTGCCAAATTTGCACCTTCAAAGGAGAAACCTTGACATCTTGTCTGTGTCAAGACATCCCCTATGGTGGTGTGTGGCCCAGATATGGTGAAAAATGTAGATTTCTAACAATGTTGCGGGTTGGTTTGCAAACTCACTGGGTTCTAGGCTTTTCTTCCAAATCTTCATCGTTGTGTGACAGATTTGTGGAGACCGTTGGTCCCTGGTAATATTGAGTTTTTCCCTTGTGCAAAGGTGTTTTTTCTTGCTCTTTTTACTTATTCTTAAGAACAAGATTTGGTGCTAAGCAAGTTGTGGGTTTGGGGGAATCACTCTCTTGGCCAAACTCTAAACAATTTCCTTTAAACGCTCTTACTGAAGCTCTTAGCATGCGTCAAATGTGTGTTCAGCTCCCCAATCTTCCCCTTCACTTTTGAGATAACTCTTGTGATGAGGTCATTGGCAACTCTAGAGGTTGTTTCATAAAGGTGAATGAAACTACGTCAACTATGAGTCTCCTTTGCACATCTTTTTGAGGATATTGATCTCTCCACACCTCCCTGGTTTTGTGTTTCTCATGGTGGAGAATAGGCCATAGACTCAAGCGGTGGATTATGAGGGCATCTTGTTTCGATGTCATTGGTGTTTCTCTACTGGTCACTTGACAACCAATTGTTCTCTCTTGAGGTGTAAAGGCACTACCCCTTGGTAGAAAGACGCTAGAGAAGAACATTTGACTATCCTAACCTCTAATTCTTCTTCTGATAGAGAGTCACGGGCTGACAATGAGGATGAAGCTCCTACTACAAATCTAGGTGAAGATCATACTACAAATCTAAGTGGTGCTCCTATTGTAAATCGAGTTCCTTGTGAATACCACTCCTAGTGCATCCCCCTCTGGCCATGACAACCCTGTCACTTGCTGCTCCTACTATGCTCCAATCTTCGGTGGACAATATACAACTTCCTCAACACTTTGCCTCTTGTGTTGTCACTTTTCCAAATAGAGTTTCATTAGTTGCTCCCACTTTCAGTGATCCTAACAACATCGCCTTGAGAGTTGTCTGACGACGTAGGGAAAATATTTCTTTCACCTCACATTCTTCTCCACATGTGGATGAGTTGCCTTCCCACTCTTGAGGTGGGCTACCAGCCTTTACACTAGCATGATGTTTATTTTTTTGTATTTTGTATTTGCCAACTACTTTTCCATTAGTGTGTTGTTGAACACTTTTGTCGCCTCAATTGTAGTGTTGTAAGGATCAACAGCCTTGTTATGTTGCTGATTTTAATCAAAAACACTAAATATTTAATTTGACTTTCTAAAATATTAACTTATCGTTATTTAAAATAAAATCACCAAAGCCAACGATATCCACTACTCCCACAGACATGTCTAAAAATAGAAATACTAACAGCTTGGTGCCCAAAACTGAATTAATAAAAATAGTAATTACGAGAAAACTCATCTGAAATCACTCCATAAAAGAGCGTTACGCTCATTATAATTATTAGAACCCAAATAAACCTCTAATCCTACTAGCTGTTGGATCAACTGCCTCCAAAGTTCCCTAACCCTAACTCATTAACCTACAAGAAGCCAACTGAATAGACTAACAATCCACCCCAATGAACTGGTTGGGAAGAGAACATTGCAATTTACAACTAATCTCATTAAGCTGTGCATGATAATCACATCCCCAAAATGTAACAAGTGCTTGTAAAATGCACTTCACATTGGTGCCATCTCTAATTTGAATTGTCAGTCTATTGCACATGTTTAATGCTATCTATTGCCTTATTCAGTTCTTGTGATGTATCATACAAACGTATCACAAGGACACAGCATTGCCATAAGGTAATCTTCGCTGAGTATGATGGAGAATCGTGGTAATCATAGTTCAGAAAACCATTAACAAGACGATACATCTGTGATAATCAGCAATCTGATGAAAGGAAATAACTTGGTGTTCATGTAGTAATTTTATAAAATTGTGAACAAAACAATTTATAACCAAAGATAACACTCTAATTTGTATCATGCATATCATTCACGGCAGAGGACACATTAAGAACTTTTGTTACTTGTATGGCAAGGGTAAATCTGAATAAAAAATTGATCTTCCACAGCATAAGCATTACAAAAATTCAGAAATCATTCTCTGCAGGAAGATGTTTTCTTGCAAGTAAAATGTTCCTCAGCTTGTTAACTTTCTCATCATAAATTTGGTAGAATTACAAGAATACCAACTAAATACTCGTGCCATGGACATTCTGATCTCAAAGTAAAAATCAGTCTTACTCAAATGCCAAAAGTGGTGAAAACAATGAAACTGTGGTGAGCAATTGCCTCAAAACATAAAAGCAATGTTCTCCAAAGCTGAAAATTGATTTTGTCCAGGTAGGCTACCAAACAAGATAAAACCAATGAATAATTACAATAGTGCTTTGTGATCTATACCGCCTCTTGCAATTCAAAGCAAATGCTGGTAAAATGTTCCTCAGCTTATTAACTTTCTCATCATAAATTTGGTAGAATTACAAGAATACCAACTTCATACTCATGCTATGGACATTATGATCTCAAAGTAAAAATCAATCGTAGTCAAATGCCAAATGCGGTGAAAACAAATCTTACTGAAATGCCAAAAGCGGTGAAAACAATGAAACTGTGGTGAGAAATTGCCTCAAAAACATAAAAGCAATATTCTCCAAAGCTGAAAACTGATTTTGTCCAGGTAGCTACCAAAAAAGATAAAACCAATGAATAATTACATTATTGCTTTGTGATCTATACTGCCTCTTGCATGTCAAAGCAAATGCTGATGAGATCCTCTTTAAGATAAAGTAATTAAACCAACAGAAATACTTACACTTCCTCACTCTTTTTAATATATAACACTGGGTGAACTACCATCCAATTTTTTTCCTTTCCTCAGTCAGGTTGTGCAGCTGTGAAGAGAAAAGTATTGAGCTGCATACAACACCTTATTTCCTCCTGTCAGTGCTTACGACGAGAAAAATGATTGTCATTTGGATTTCTTCTACCACTGAAAACAGCTACAGTTTGTCGTATTGGAGCCTGCAGTGGTGCTCTTTTCTCCTTCACCTCGAAGCTAATCTCTCCAGAGCTCAGCATATCCAAACCCTGGTTTACAAAGCATCAGGTAAGACACTGATTCTAAAATATCATTTTAATTCATAGAAAAATGGCTGTAACAATGTCAGATATGAAGTGAAATTTACATGATTGGCAGACTTCTTTTTGTCTTTTGGATACAAAATTTTATGTGCAAGCTGATCTTCTCGCAGAATCGGATTTTTTGTTATCGCCTCTCTTCCACCTTTAGGCAGAGGTAGTGAATACTGCAAACAAAATGATTAAACAAATAAAACCCTCAATATCCATACTGAAAACAAAAAGATAGATAAAATGTTTTTTGCTATTTATAGAAGCAAGGGAATCAGTGATGAAAGATGTAACGAGAAATGAAAATATACAAAGCATTGGATATGGAACAAATGAAAACTCCACTAGCAGAATATCAGATCTCAAAGATACACAAACATATGTCAAGGATGCGACGAAAACTGCAATTATGAGACCAAAAAAGCTCTTGTGAGCACTTGGTAGAAACTAATACAAACTCCTTACGAGAAAACACAATAGAAATCACCATGGAAGACCAAGAATCACTACTTATAAATTTACTTTATTTATAAACTTCATCCACTCTAGAAACCAACTATGAAACCAAGAATCACAACTTAAAATTCCTCACTAAATGTCCTCCTAAGAATATGAGCTTGGGTCTCCACCATGAAAACTCAATATGCTTGAACCAACTAAGCTTGTACTTTGACAGACAAAGTTTTCCCAGAAATTCAGAAAAAGAAACAGAACCCAAAAACCTGTAGAACATAACCACCAGTCCTCCTGAAGGTGTGTTTTATCCTGACAGCAAATGCAAAATTTGAAACAAACAGAAAACCTTTTCTCCTTCCATTCTGGGTGTGGAGACTTTTCAGCATACAATTAGGATATCCCAGCATTTATAAGAAGACATAGAGAGGTTAATTCACATAATTGGAGGCTTGTGTGAATATTGCAGTAACTAAATTTGTAGAGCTTAATTGTATGGATGATTGGCAACATGGGAAGGGCAAACGAACGACTAATTGTTGTATCCACTCACTGTACTTGATTTGGATCTAATAAGATTTGATAGATGAGCAATTGCCACTGCCAACTGATTTTTTCCCCATTTCACAGTTTTCTGGATTTAAAATTCAGTGTTGTTTGAGTTTTACACAATAACTCCCAAGACATGTGGCACTACATAAGTTTAACTATAAATGAATTTATTTGAGATACCTTCACTATAACTGAATTTATTTGAGAACCTGGGTCGAACCTGGAACTGGAATCAGAACCCGGCCTAAAACAGAGGAACCCGGTAACTTAGATTACAGGAAACATAGAGTTTTGTTCTTCAACTATAATTCCGAATTCATACTCAGAAAGAATGGACTCTTCTTTATTCATCCAGCTAAGAAAAAAAATTCAAATGATTGAAAATTTTGACAAAGTAATAAAAAGTGGAAAGAGAAGCGATTTCTACATACTCTAGTGCCTCGGATCCTTATGCGCGGTTGGCGACCAGCTTGCACAACACCATTCCCCCCTACAGTAACTGATATTTTTCTCAAAGTACCACCATTACCACACTTTGGACAAAACAATCTGCTCACATCTGCAGTGACTCCATTACATGCATGACATTTCAGCACCCACCTGCAAAAAATCAACTGATTATCCAATGTCAAGAATACAAATGCATGAATTGGAATTAATTAGTGTTTCCCTATTTCCCCTGAATAATCTAGCAGAGTGAGTCATCCCCATCAAACAAAGCAACCTGCTGCTATATTATTAATTGCATCTTCAAAATTGACAATCAAAACCTTTTGTACCGATGCAATCACTTCTATATCTCCTGAATGCAAAAGAATTATAAAGAACAAATACCCACCTGTGCAGTTGGTTCACTTGGATGCCATTTGGAGACAAAAGTCTTAGTCCCATCTGGAGAATAACATTTTGCATTGCAAAATCATTTGTTGCACATGCAATGGTAGAATTTGAAAAAGACCGCGGACTCCTCTTAATGGCTTGTTAAATGTCCATTAGCTGAACTCAGACATTCCACTTGACTTACACCACACACTTCCTCTTCGTTATCTTCCATATCATCTACCTCTAGTTCTATGCTCTCATCCTCCAAACTCCCTTCATCAAGGAGATCGTGTATTTCATCCACACAAAGTGTGTCTGCAATATGATGCTCCTTCATACATTCATAATTTTCTCCTTCCTTTAAGTTTAAATTAGCTACCTTATTAATCAAATCTGTGTCATTAGAAGAAATCACGCTACCATGAAGTCGAGTCTCGCTGCTATTATTTTCACCACTGAATAAGTTTTCATGCCTAGCCTCTTTCTCAATAGAAGCATTTGTATTTTCCTTAGGAATTTCAGTTTCAAGTTGAGGCATTTCATTGGAAACATCAGTTAAAGTTTCTGCTTCTAGATTTCCATCTGCACCAATTGCAGACTCCACCGATTGTTTAGAAAGTGCCTTCCTTGCTTGCCTTCTTATATACCTCCTTCTGGTGCTTCTAGAGACAGCTGGTTGCCAATCTTCTATATTTTCCGTAGGCTCCCCTTTAGAGGCATCAATTCCCTCAGAAACCATCAACTTGCCATCAATCTTAACTTCACGCTTTTGAGGCTTTTCTTTTCTAGGCTTGTTTATTTTATTTACACCTGCCTCAACCTGTCCTGCAATACTAACTTTGGACTGGTCATTAGCAACATGTGGAAGCTCCACCTGCCCTGCAACTGAGGCTTTGGTGTGCTCATCAACTGATACCCCACTGGCCTCTGGTGAATCCAATGTCAAGTTTTTCAATCCTAGAATACGAGATCGGGTGATTTGATTGCCATTTGTTGATCTTTCCAAATCTTCCCATTCGTCTAAGTTTGGCACATTAGAACCCCAACCAGGAAGATCCTTCTCAGGCAACCTTCGAACCCTCAATACATGAAGGGGAGGGGGTCTAGTTCTGAGATGGGCTGTTCCATGAACTTCAGCTTCTAGAGTATATGTTAAGGCTAGAAGCTTAAGATCTACATTTGAAAGGGAACGCAAGTCTCCTGTGGCTCTGGCAAAACTGATAACTGTCAACAAACAAATTATCATGCAGATGATTAGAATGCCTTCAAACATGTGAAGCATATGAAATCAAAATTCCGTAAAGATGCATAAATGAAATATCATAGCATTTGTAATGATAGAAACTAAACAAGGTTCCATTGGATATACATGGGAATAGTTTCAGAGTTCATTTTGACGAAGGATTTGAAACCTTGACTTTATTGGCAACACACTACTAAACTGTTTTGTGCAATAGCACAGAGTTTTGTTTTTCATCATATATTGCATGTGACTCGCAGCAATGAGCAAAATGCAATTAAAGTGGTCATGTACAAACGCCAGGAAAGAGGTACTCATGTGATGTGGCATCTAAGCTGAAGGTTACCACTCCAAACAATTTATTACATGAACAAATAAAAGTTAACAGATGAATAATCCCATTAGCTGAAGGTTACCACTCCAAGGACAATTGACTACATAAACAAATAAAAGTTAACAGATGAATAATACTGAATGGGATGAACTCCAGTGGTAAATCATAGGACTTTTGTAGCAAACAGTTATATACAATTTACCCGAAGACATGATAAAATGTTGAATTTAAAATGCCCTAAGTCACGCCACTGAACAAGTCCCGATGAAAGTCTTGAACAACTTCTCAGCTGAGATACCATGAAGCCAAAGGTTATAGCCATAGTTACCAGGGGACACAGGGATACCAGTACTAGTACGAGGAGGGGACACAAATCAAATTAGAGTGCACAAGTAAATTGAATATCTATATGGCAACTGTGGAATTTACCCCACAATGGAAACACACCAAATCAATTTTAAAAGTCTTACAGCATATCACTGAAAATAGCTTATATCCAGTCACCAGAGATTTTAGTTCCTGTTATGCGTACACAGTCTATGTTCCTATAATTGAGTTTTTTGGTAACAATGGAACTTACCACACAATGGAAATATATCAAATCAATTTAAAAAATCTTACTGAATATCGCTAAAAATAGCTTCAGACTTCATTTTAAGGAAACTTTTCGAACTCTATACTTCCTTGGCAAAGGGATTCTCGAGCCTTCTCAAATCAGCTTAAATTTTACTTTGACAATCAATTAAAACAACCAACTATAATTTAATACCATATGGATCCTCGAAACTCAGCGTTGTGAATATTAATGCAATAAAGAAAAAGAAAAGGCGAGTTCAGCATACTCTGTTTAAGTGATTCCTCAGATGGCTCCATGGTGTGTATGGTGAAAGGCATGAAGGCCATTCTGTGACGAGTAACGGGGTCTTTAATTTCATCGAGGACTTCTTTGACAGAGACCAGTTTCTCTGCAGAGCGCATTACTTTTTCCCCTCCATCGATGAGAGAGCTGCTATCCACCACTACCACGCTGATACCCTCACTCGATTTGAAACTAGCCTCCCGTACATCTTTCGGAATGAACAGCTGATCCTTCGGTGATGGCAAAGTTGCCTCTTTTCTCGCTACATCACTCCATCCCTTTGGCTTCCCGTCGGCCATGGATGCTGCTTATGGCTTAGAAAAAAAATTGTTTTTTTTTCCTGTTCTTCGCTCTGGTCTCTAATTGTTTTGCAACAATATAATTATCTTTTGGATTCTGCTCTAACAGAGCTCGCAAATGGCATTTTCTACCTAGATCTAAGAAGCCCGGACATTTAAATTTCCTGTACTCTGTTACCATCAATCAGTAGGATAGAAACCCTAAACCCAAACACTACAACCTTTTAGGGTTCAATGAAAATTAATCTTCCACTAAATAATTAAACAATTTCTCGGGGTATGGGCGTGCAGAGAAGAATATTTCTGCACAAAATTGTTTAGGTTATAAAAATGATAATAATTATTCTATCAGTATTCTTATAAAATGGTATAGATATCTTAACTATCAGTTTGATTTATTTTTATTGTTAGTTTGCATTTTAAATTTTTTTTTAAATGTTTATTTTATAAATAATTATGAAAAAAATTATTCAGTTAATTTTTTTATATTTTTAAGATTAGTTAATTATTTAATTTAATAATCATATCTTTACTCAAACATTAATATGTGTCATCAAGTTTTTAATCATTATTAACAAATAATTTATTTTTAATCATAAATCAAAACATGTAAGAAGAACTTTTTACTTCATTGGTTAATAGGGATCGGAAGGTTGATATTCTTAGCAATCTGTAGAGTGTAGTAGTATGGGAGGAACCCAATGTTGGATGGGTGAAGGTCAACTTTGACGGGCCATCAAAATGCAACTCACGCCCAAGTGGAGTGAGTTGTGTGGTGAGAGACCATAATGGTGTTTTTCTCAGCAAGAAATGTGAATTTTTGGGTGTCACGACAAATAACATTGTCGAATTTTGTGCTACCCTCTTAGGTCTGAAATGTGCTTTAGAGTTGAAAGCAAACATCTGAATTTGGAAGGCAACTCCCTCATTATAGTAATGCAATTTGACAAAATGTGACTCACGATTGGGTGCTTAGAATTTAGCTTAAGCCTATATGGGAGTTGATTGGAAAGCTTGATGAGTTTAAAATTTCCCGTGTGTATTGAGAATGTAACATGCTAGCAAATAACCTAGCCAAGTTGGTATAGGGGTAAATTATCCTTGCCTAGTAAGATTATTTCTCCCCGGGCGGTAGATTTCTCTCACTCAAAAAGGATGGTGTTATGGGATCGGGGAGCCTTCTTAGATGATTTGGTTGTGCGGATCCTTGAACTTGTGTGTGACATATCTTCGAGGCCACAGACATATTGGACAATGTACTTTTGTAATAAACTTTGCATTAGTCAAATCGTTATTTACAATAATAGAACCCATTGAGCATGCTTTGCATAAAATATTATTGGCTCAAGCCATTGGCAATTGGTCTATGTCGGTTGGTTATCTAGCCAACACATTGATAGGAAACTTTTCTTGGTAGGTAGAATGGGCAACAGTAATTAAGAAGTATTACACTAAAATATAAAAAATCATCAGCGCTAGTGTACAGTAGAAAAAGGGAAGCAAGGTAGATTGTTCCTCCTTTCCCAAATGCACATTTGGAAGGAAGATGGCCCAATAGGCTCAAGTAGGACTTAAGCAATAAAAGAGTGCAATGATCCTTCATAATAATGAATTGAGGGAAGATGGATTTCAAGGGAAATGACATAACAATGCAAGATAGGAGGCTAAATAAGAAAATATGACAAGTTACAGAAAATACATGCTAACAGAAAATAGACAGACACCTATAATGACAAAACCAAAAAATTAGATTTAGTTGTATTGACCTGTGGTTGAAATTTAAAGATGATTTTGAGGGTATAAAATGCCCAGGGCATTCTGTTCGTAGGAACAGTTTGCATAAATTTGTTGTGTTTCTTGTACTTTTGTCTAATTCCAATTGTAATTTCCCAGGTCCTGTACTTTTCGGATTATGTCCCGATGCATCTACCACCTATACTTACACAAAAAAAAAAAAGGAAATTGTTGGGTTGAAATGGGTTTGCCTTGGTCAAACCCATGTTTAAGAATCAACCTTGAAATGTAAATGTAATTGCATAAAAGGAAAGATTGTTCATATGAAATAGAAGCTAAATATGAATCATAAGTTATCTTATACCTTAATGGTGCAATGCTTCTTTTGATGTAATCATGAGTGTTTATGCAATGGCCTCTTGAATCCACACAAAAAAATCAAAGGAGGTCATGGAAGACAAGATTTGCATCATGAATGTTGTAGTTTGCCACAATGCTTGATGAAGGATAAAAATAATGCTTTAAAGGCTTGAAAACTTGGATGCTTGAAGACCTTGAGAATGCTTGGATGTGAAATTGTAGAAGAGACCTTGAATTCCCAATTGCTTGATCATCCTTGCCAAAATGAGGAGAGATATGCCACTTATTTACCTCTCAAAACATATCAGGGTTCAAAATTGATTCAGGTTGACCATGAGATCTAATTCCCCACCAAAACACCACAATGAGGCCCCAATCCAAATTTGAGCCAAATTATGGGGGAACACAATGTCTTGGGCATTGTCAAGGCATTGTATTCCTAGGAATAGAATGCCCTAGGCATTCTGTACTTAGGAGAAAGTGGCGGAGTTGAAATGGGGGGTCGAGGAAGTTGAAAAGATGTTGAAATAATGTTGAAACAAGAAGCATAATTTGTTTTGGGGTTGGGAAGAAGTACAAAGACTGCAAAAGGTAATATAGGGCCTATGTAGGCTAATAAATGATGGAATTGGAGAAATAACAAAGGAGCACACCTAAAAATAAGGGCTCACATCAATATTTGGTGAATTTGAACTAACACATGACTTATAATATTAATTTAAAGGTTTGATGAGCGTTAGGAGACTGTGAAATCAATGTGGGAACCCATACATGGTAAAATGGGGCTAAATTGAGCATCCAATTATAGGTAATGTACAATATGAAAAGGGAAGCAATGTAAAGGGGTGGATTACTCCTTTTCAAACTTGCACATTCGGAAGGAAGATGTCCCAATAGGCTAAGGAAGGTTTGAAACACTGAATGGGTCAATGATCCTTCTCTAAATTTGAAAATTGTGAAATGGCTAGAGATAACGAGGTAATAAACACATATTAGGGAAGATTTACATGGAACTAGAATTGAAATAGGAGGTATGTTGATTCAGAGTTGAGTTTTTGGCAAATGAAATCCCAGAAATACCCATAATTGATGATCTGAGACCCTGAAGCTGACACTTATCTATAGGTCAAATTTCATACGGTTTTGGGAGGTACAGAATGTTTGAAACATTCGATACCCAGGAACAAAATGTTTGAAATGTTATGTACCCAGGAACAAAATGTTTGAAATGTTCTTTTCCCTAGGTTTTTGCTTAAAACTTGCAGGGCTGCTTTGATAGTTCCCAATTTGCTTTGCAAAAGTTCTGGTAGCTTCGTAACTTATTCCTATGCACAGAAAAAATGGGGATGAAGGTTGGATAAAGGGGTTTGCCTTAGTCAAACCCCTATTTAGCAATCAACCTTGAAATGAAATGAAAGAAAAAAGTGTATTGTCATGTAGAAGAGGCTAGATATAGGAAATGAAATTTATCATGTACCTTTGACAATGAAAATGCTTCTTTGAATTTGATCAAATATGTTGATGCAATAGCTTTGACTTAAAACAAAAAAACTACAAAAGGAAATCATGAAAGACAAAACCTTGTGAAATGGATGTTGTAATTTTCCACAATGTTTGACTAAGAGAGGAAGAAGAAGACTTGAATAGGTAGATGTATCTCCATCCTTGATAGAACACTCCTTTTATTAGGCCTTCAATGAGGGAAAGAATCGAGATCCATGGAGAACACCTTGAATGCATGAGAAGAAGACTTGATTGCTTGAACTTGATTAGCTTGATTATGAATGCTTGAATGTGAATTCTTGATCTTGGTTCTTCAATTCTTGCTTCTAGTTGATAATGTATACTTTAAGTCACGTGCCAAAATGAGGAGAGATAGGGTGTTTTTATATCTCTCATAGAATTTTGAGGATTAAAGCTCAGGCAGGTCGACTGTAAATCCTAATCCCCCATTAATCCACCAAGACAGGGACCCAATTTAAATCTAGGCTCAATCTTTGGGATACATGATGTTTGAAATGTTTTATACCCAGGTACATAATGATTGAAACATTATGTACCACTCAGCAGGGCCCCAATTAGGACCATCAGTCTCAAGCAATGAGAGAATGATGGATTATAAGGTACAACTAGTTTCAAGTTCGGGACATAACTCAAAGGCCAAAAATGGTAACATAGATCCTAGGTGATGAAATGAATTATTGGATTGGAGTAAAAATAGAGGAGCATACTTAGAAATAAGGGCTTAACTCAATTTTAAACAAGATTGAAAGGATAAAGGACCCATATTTGAATTTAGGTATCCATTAAGTGTCATATGAGGTTCTATCATAGAAAATACACCAAGGTGGGTGCAAAATAGTCCTTAATTATACACCAATTAGGTGCTTATAATTTAGGATGGTACATGTGCTAGATTTTTAGGATGGTGCATTTAGTCCCCACTTTAGAAGGAGTATGAGTCCACCTCATGCACATAGTAAAGTAGAATAAAGAGAGAGAAAGAGATAAATATGTGACCATGGGAAAACTGCAAAGAGATAACATATCTCTAAGCTTAAGGACACAAGCCCCCAAATCAAGGATTTAAACTTGTACAACCATGTGCAAGGACACATAAAACAAAAACAAAAGCCTAAAGCTTACTAAGATTTCAAGTCAACTAGTTGAAGAGACCTCTAAAAGGAAATGTCTCAACCACTAGCATCATGCTTAGAAATTTATTGCAAAAGTTCAAGTGGTCACATGGAAAGAGCAAGAGAACTCACCAAAGATAAGACAACACTCCACATTCCAATCAAATAGCAAAGTGTATTAGGCCACAAAATCACGGAAGAGAGAATAAGACAACCATGGATGACACATGCTAGTCATTTGTGTTGTGTTAGGCGATCCATGAGAGAGAGAAGGAAAAAATAAGAGGGGGAAATGGTTGAAGAAATCGTGTTATTATAGTTCCACCCATCTAAAAATGTAAAGAGGGAGTTGATGTTTCTAGTACATGCTAGTTAACTCATAAAAATCTATGCAAATAAGAGGTTGAATGGTCTAGCAAATTGTGTTATGCTAGTCAACCCATAAAGCTTATGAAAAGGATAGGTCAAATGGTCTAGAAAAATGTGTTATGCTAGTCAACCAATCCTAAAAATGTAAAAGGAGAGGTAAAATTTTCTAACAAGTTATGTTATGTTAGTCAACCAATCCTAAAGATGTGTGTAAAGGAGACACATCTATCCCTATGATATTTTATTATGGTAGTGTACTTTACCTAAAATGCTTGAAGTAATTGGAATATTTACAATAAGGAGGCCATATATGCGCCCCCCCCCAAGATGGTAATTATAGCTATTTTGACATCTTATGGAAAAGAGGAACAAGGGTAAAGCACCTTTAACAACAAGGAGGTATCCCACAAAAAACACCTAGTCCAAGCCAAAGAGGTCACAACTCCTATGAGATCAAGGAAGGGATGAATGCAAAGAGATATCATGAAACAAGTAAAAAGGGATCCTTTTGAAGGATTTTTAAAAGAGAATGAATAAATTTTGAACAAAATAACATCATCGACTAAAGAGGGGTAAAGAGAACAAGAATTGACACCTTTCCTATTTCTAGATAAATGGATTCTTGATGAGTAATAACACACTTTTGCCCCCAAATAAGGGATTTGTTTATTTGGACATACAATTGCAAACAAAGAAGAGTTTGGGATCAAGTATACACACCTCTCGCATAAGAGAGAATCCACAATCAAAACAAGTTATTCCATGTAATAAAAGACATCACATGATAAATAAGTACCATTGAACCAAGGGAAAAGTGGATCCTTATAAATTATGGGAACTTGAAAAACTACCCTTTCTCCCCAAGTGCAGAGACAAGAATAAGAATGAGGAGGACTATTATGTTTCTTGCAAATTATAATCACACCTGAAATTGTACCACTATGGATGACAATGAGCCTCGAATGGAGAGGCTAACAATGTCACATAGTGTGCAACAATATAATAGGGACTTAAATGACATTTGAAGTAATTTAAAATCATCTCATTGTGACATGTTATGTGAATAATGTCATAATCAATGAGTTTCTAAATTTTGTAATACAAATATTGACATTCATTAGTAGAGTGGTCATGGTATCGATGATACATGCAAAAAGGAAGATTCATAAGGTTTTGGCTATGCTTATTATTTCATTTAGGTCGAGTAATCAACTTAGCACGAAGAAGGTCAAACAAAATGATTTCTTGATTAAAGCTAGGCATACAAGAAGTGCTAGATGATAAGGGAAGGGATGTGGACAAAGGAGGAGATTTGAGACCAAACCCTTCCATGGGAAAATGTGATATAGGTTTCTCATGAGTCTCAAATATTTTTTACACAAATCCTAAACCATGTTGCCAATTATTAGTTGAAATATTAAGAGAATCGGGTTGAAAAAATAACACACTAGGCCCTTTAAAGGGTCATGTGTTAAACTTACATGAAGTTTGTATTCTCCCACAAAAGATGGCGTAAAGTCTAGTGACCCCCAATCATCTTCTAAAAGGGCATCTTTAGGAGAAGAAGATATGTTTTGTTGAAATGGTGTAGGAATAGATGGAGAATCAGATTCAATTTATAAGAAACTTTGGAACTCATCATCAACAAAAAGGGTATACATGATGTTGTTATAGATGAAATTCACTTTTCAATTAAGTTTTGAAGGAACAACTTGCATGGCATGTAACCATGTTCATCCTAAGAGAAGATTATAAGTGAGTTTATTGGGCATGACACCAAAAGGTGTGGGTAAAATAACATGACCTACCTTAACATGTAAGGTTATAATACCTAAGGTTTTCTAAGCAACATTGTCAAAGCCACATATAGGAATAGAATCAGGTTGAATCAATGAAGTATCCACCTTAATCTTATGTAAAAAGTCAATTCTACACACATTAAGATCAGATCCATTATCAATTAAATTTCTTCACATAAGATCACCATTGATAAGGATAGCAACCATAAGTGAATCATTTTGTTCTTGAATCTCTTTATAAGGTATCTCATCTTGAGAAAGACAATCATAGATTGAGTATTGGTCACATTAATACATTCAAATATGGAATTTGTACCATCATAAAAAGTTAGCACCCATAACTAGATGCTTTATTAGGACCTATTAGACACCATTTTGGTGATTTCAAGGTCTAAATGCTTGTTATGCTTGATCTTGGCAACTGTTATTCTTCCCCCCGCATCTGTTCACCCTTCATGACACCCTATTCAATTTTGGGCTCATTATCTAGGGTACAAAATGCCAAAAAAATTTTTATCCCTGAGACAACAAATTTGGTGTTCTTCCCCCAAGGGTTTTGGCCCAGGGCCCTATATCGGGGTGCTAGTGGGAAATCCGATCTCGTGGTTGGCCAAAATTATTTTTGAACCTTGAAATTATGGATTGAGATAAAAATCCCCTATCTCTCCTCATTTTGGTATCTATTATCAAGTGCAAGAATTTACTATCAAATTTTCAAGCAATCAAGAGCAATTGAGCAATTGGATTCAAGATTTGAAGGCAAACATCCAAGATCAATTTTCTCCAAGTCTCCAATTCTTCAAGATAATTTAAGTCAAAGGAAATCTTTTCTAATTGAATAAATTTTCCCTCACATGATGGCCAAGTAGAAGAATTCTCAATCAAGCAAGAAAATCATTCCTTTCATTCACATTCTCTCTCATTCAGTGCATGTGATTATCAAGCATATCTACATTCAAGAATAGGAGTGGAGTTCATAGATCTATGCATTTCTTAGTTAATCCTTGATTACAAATTACATTCCAAGTTCAACTCCTTGTTTTAAAGTACATCCAAGAATCTTCATGGGTATGAGTGATTTCTACATCTGTCCATGAGGGTTTATTCAAGGTGAATCAACAATTAACCTTTTTACATGCTTTCATTTATGGAATTTCATTTCATTTTAAAGATTGATTCCTAAATATGTGTTTTACCAAGGAAATCCCCTTTAGACAACCTTTTCCTTATTTTTTTTGTGCAGTAACAGGCTACATAGTTGTCGGATAAAATACGGAAAGATCACAAACTATTGGAAGATCCCCAAAAAATTCAATCAAAAACACCAAGTACAGATTCCCAAAACCATTTTGTACCTAGTACAAATCACCAAAACCATTCTTTACCCTGCATCCTATTCCCAAATTTCAGCTATAGGTCAGATCTGCATTTTGGTTTTTGTTTCTATACTTTTAAGCTCTCTATCAATTTATATCAATCTCTTATTTCTAGTTTTTCAGTAACTAGTCTAAATTATCATTTACATTACATTTTCCCATCATTTCCATTTTCATTATTACATATTTTAGTGAAGGATCAATTCCCCATTTAGTGCTTGAGTCTTCTCTTGAGCCTAGTGGGGCATCTTCCTTCTGAATGTGCAATTGTGAAAAAGGAGGTGTGGATTTACCTATTTACCCTATCTCCATATTTCCCTTACTGTACATTTTTTGTGAGCCTAAATCTTCTTACATACTTCTGATTTTGGTAGTTGGATCCTCTTTTCATGTATAGATCTCTTTTTTATGGATTACATTAGATTTTCATATTTGATGGTTAGATGTGTTTTTCATTAAAATTGCTTTTTTGCTTAGTTGAATTGCATATCTCTTTCAAATTGTATATTTACATTAGATCTATCTCTCTTTCATTATCTTTTACACGAGTGTTACTACCTTGAGTCCTACCTATAGCATTCCGGTTAGGAGAAGCCATAGACTTATGAGTTCCTTTGATCCCTAGTCCTCTATTTTTCCTAGGAATATTGATGAGACCAACATTCCTACTAATGATATTCCTCTTATTATTTAGAACAAATATTCCCACTCTTCTCATGATGGAGACGAGACCTTAAGATTCCCTCCTATTCAAGTTCAAAAACTTTCCCATGACTTTGAAAATTTTGAGCAATGGTTAGGACAAGAAAACTCTAATCTCGGGGTCATCTCTGTTGTAGAGGGTTTGACGAAGATAATTCATAATGATGAACATGGTGTGAATATCATGTGTATTATCTCTCATATCATTGATAACAATTTCAATCCTATTAGAGATTGTACATAAGAGCCAGGTTTCAATCCACCTACCACTAGGGTTGAGACCTCCATGCCTATTTCTACCTCTATTCATGGTATGTCTACTTATTCTCCACCCATTATAACTACTTCCAATCAAAATCTCAACCCTACACATGTTATCATTTCTAATTCTATTATTTCCACTATTCCTTCAAGTGTTTTGTGTTCTTCCTTACCTTAATCAATTCCCACTTTCAATAGTGTTCCTTTTTCACATTCCATTGTTCCTTCTATTTCTCTTAATGGTCCAAACATTTCACACATGTCACGTACCACTCTTTCTACCAATTCTACTATTAGTAGTTTGGCTCGAACTGTGTCTTACTTGCAACAACAAATTGCTTCCATGACTCAATCCAAGTTCAACATTATTACTTGTGATATTTCTAGTCCTTTGTCCTTGGATATCATCTGTGTCATTATTCCTCAATACATGGAAATTCCTCACCTAGAGACTTATAATGGTAAAGGTGATCCTTTGACCCATGTCAAAACCTTTCAAACATTGTGTAGTGATTTCTCTCATGATTATAGATTCATGGCTAGTTTATTTCCTAGAAACTTTTGAGATAAAGCCTTGCAATGGTATTGTGCTTTGCCTCTTTATTCTATTAACTCCTTTCAAAAGATTGCTAATGCTTTCATCCAACAATTTCATAACAATATTGGTCCTAAGATATCTTTGATTGATTTAATGCATTGTAAACAAGGTATTAAAGAAAAAGTGACTAATTTCATTGGTAGATTCAAGCATTTGCATGCTCAGATTTCCTATCATGTGGCTAATATTGATGTGCAATGTATTTTCATTTCAAATTTACACAAAGACATTAGAGATAAGGTTATGCTTTCTAAATTTTCTTCTTTTACTCAATTGTGTGCAGTGCTTCATAATTATCATCTTAAAGTGAGTCAACTTGAGAGAACCACTCTAATGTCTCTAATTGATAAGATTTATGTCACATCCCAGTCCTATAACAAGTTTCATAAACCCAAGAACTTCATTAAGATCAATAATTCATCCAATAATGTTGATGACCAAGTGGTAGCAGCATCGAAAGGTGTGACTTTGTTATCATATTTTTTTAGACATTCTCATAATTTTACACAACTTTTGAATCTTTGCATAATGCAATGTTGAAGTTTATTAATGCTAAATTGTTAACTCTTCCTCCTATTAAATCGATTCACACATCCAAGCCTTTTCCCAAATCCTTTGATCACAAATCTTTTTGTCAA
>MU223845.1:3933163-3946325 GCA_018584345.1 Thuja plicata
AAATCAAAAAGAATTCAATTATCTCACATGTTGAAAACTTTAATTTCAAAAATGAATTAAATATTCATTTATCTTCAAAGAGATAACTTTAATTAGATCACATGGGTTACTCCACCCACCTCTTCAGGTCACATGGGTTTCTCCACCCACCTCTTCAGTTCTAAAAGGTAACTCAAAATTAGCTTTTTAGTTAACCAAACTCTATCTCCTCCCTCTTAGTTGAAGAGGTGGAGTTTACTGATGGATTCTCCAGTTCCCTTTGATCACAACCATTCATCTTCAATCTTTGGGATTGATCTCAACCGTTCATCTCAATCTCAATTCCTATCCCTTCATAACCATTTGAAGGATCTAGAATTTCAAGCTCACATGCACCATTACTCTGTCAGATTAGTTCAAGCATCAAGTCATCTTGCGATCACACACACATTCAATATCAAATTCTCGACGCTCCCAAGTCATAGACGCTGCCCACACCAATACTAAGTATCACAAATAGCGTTTCAGAAGGAGTAGAGAGAGACAATAGAAGCTTCAAGAAATTGGGTTTGCATTCATTTGTTTTCCTCTTATTTTCTTGTACATTTTATTGATTCATAGTTTTGTTATTAGTAGCTTGTGTCTTATCGATTCCCCCCATTGCTAATCGGTGCTACTAACTATTAGACACCTAGATTTACACCCTTTATCCAAGCTCTCGTAGTCTTGGTAATCTAGTGTAACATGGGAATAATCTCAAGGTTGTGGGACCTTTTGCTAACTGAGACGAGACCTCCAGATTCTAGGCCGGTTCCTCTTGATATGTCACCCAAATTTGCTTCTTAACAGGAAAGTAAATTCTTGAGGGAAAAGGGGTAGAAGAAATGCATGAAAGGGAAATGACTGAAAGAAAATTATCCTACTAGGTGATACACCGAAGGTGACCTAAATCATAATACGCTAACTAATCTTAGCATGAAAACCTTGGAACCAAAAGAACACAACTTCCTAGATAGGTTTGCATAAATATTTCATAGAGAGGCCCAAGACAAACATAGGCTATTCAGGGAAAGAATTAATTTCACAAACAATAGCATATTTACTATATGTAGACACGTACTATGACCTGCAAATAGACATCCAATTTTGCAATTCGGCACAAGAATGAGACAAAATAACAGGGGACTGTAGAATATCTACAAACTCATCTAAATCAGATCATCCACAGTAGTACACACTATTGCAAAAGAAAGAGGGCTCAAAGACTCCAATGTTTCACTAGAAATCACTCAATATATTCTAATTTACTAAGAGATATTCAGACAAGAAAGCCCAGGGATAGAAAAAATGTCACAAAAAGCCTTTGCAATATCTAAACATCAATGAAAGATTACAAACTAAAGAAATTAGAGGGTAGAAAGAATGCCACAGATAGTTTCCAAGTCAGGAAAACCCTGAGCTCTAAAGCTCTCAAAACTGAAATATATACTCCCCAACACGCATGCTTGGAGTCTCTAAAAATGATTAGGGTTACATTATAATATGTTTCTTTCTGAATAACAAAAACCCTAACTGTCCAATTCGTCAGAAGAAATCTAGAATCATCTACTGAAGATCAGATCTATCTTTTGAAAAGTAGCTTGCCATAAATGAAAATCTCTGGAAAAGGTCGATGGATCTGATATGAAAGAAGACCATCAAAAATACATGGAATGAGGTCTTAATTAGGAAACCTAGCTTGGGTCAAATTGACCATACTATTTGTAGAGAATATCGCCAGAGATCAGATTGCCCCTTCAGAAAAGCTGACTCAACCCCTTACTCCTCCTGAAGGGTCGCCCCTTATCCATCGAATCCTCTGCCACTCAGCTCTTCCATAACTGTTAAAATCTGATCTGGAAAGATATTTGAATTTTAAATATTTGTATGACAACGGTCATAGCTGGTGTGGGTAACTGCATCGATGGCTGAGATCAAAATCCTGATTTTAATTTGAAACATAGCCATAGATGACTTTACTCTACCCGGGCTTCGTATTATAATCCTAGGTCACCCTTCCTTCCTTGTCGTTGAATCTCCCAACTGTTCCCTTTAACCTTAGTTACATCATGAGACTCAGTGACAATACAGTCTTGTAATCTACTTATCTTTTAATTAACTCTGCATCCTTTCGGAGACCTAGCGATAAGGGTGATCTCATAGTCGCAAAACAAAAATGGAATATCCCGTCGTGGTTACAAGACTTGGAGACTGAAGGATTATGAAACATGGGTCCATCAAGACACGCATTCCCCTGTCATTAGTTTACCATTTCCTTGTGACCACTGTCACTTACATCAACACTTAACTCAACCCGCTCCTAACCACAGAGAATCCGAAGACTTGACGACTGGGTAATTTCAAAGTCTCATAAAGGATTCTTACCCCTGTAGTTAATCATGAGACCTCCTGACTAAAAAGGACTTAACCCTATCCCGCTTCTACTCAAGTTACAAATGAGGGCTGAAAAAAACACTTAGTCACAATACCTCATGATACTTTATTAACCTTGGTTTATATTGGGAGACTATGTGACTAGAAGGGAAAACTTAGGGTCGCCGAATAAAATAGAATATGCCTTTTTCCTTATGCGACTTAGAGACAAAAGGTAATGCTAAAAGTGCACATGGAACTTTTAAAGAACTTACGTGACCTGAAAAGGTAATGAAAAAAAATAGAGTGAGAAATGGCTGAGCTAGGGTTTACCACAAACGCTTAGGATTTTCATATTTAGGTTATTTTGCATGGTCAAGGCAAAATACGGAACTTGAAAAGATATGCAGAGGACATGACCAAAACTAGAAACCCAAAGTCCTTTCACAGGCTAGGCTCAACCCTTGTGGGAGCCTCATTTTACTCCACCTGTAGCCAATTTTACCAAATGAGGAAAATTTGGGTAACATTCTTGGCAATTTCCGTGGTATGTCTGCCTGCTAGACATTGAGAACCAGTAGCCTCTGAAACATCCCATTGGGCATGGATTCATCTTTGTGAACAAAAATTTCTTCTAACAGAGAAACACATCTGAAACAAAACTTATGTGCACGAACACTTCTTGAAAAGCTGAGAAGTTAGACAAGAAAGCTTTGAAAGAAAGAAGGAAATCTAACCTACCCTAGGCTAACCAGTGGAACAAAATTGGTTAAACAAAACCATTTACTGGACTGCTAAAGTAGCTTCCTTTTCTGAATAAAACATTTTGCAGTACATGCATAAGGATAGTTACAAGTATATGAGGCATGTATAGATTTTTCAAACAATAACAAGTTGCCTCTACATAAGTGAGATCAGATTCACTTACCTTAATTTGATCATGTAACGGTACCTTAGCAAACTCCATTTGGGCTAGGTATTTGATAGGGCAACCCCCTAAGATTCTAAAGGTAGAAATTTTCTCATTGGCATCTTCCCTCTTTTCATGGTTGTCTTCTTTTACTATGGAAAGCCATGTCATCTCCTCTTTAATTGTCAGAAGGTTGTCATCTTCTTCCTTTAAACTGGAAAAAAGCTCATCGAAGCTGTCAAGGTCCTGAGGATCTAAGATTAGCTCCGAATTTTGCTTAGGTGACTGATCCTTTGAAAGGGAGTAATCTAAAAATGGATCTTCTGCAGCAGACACACAACTCTGAACTCTTACCGCAGGAAGTAAGGGTTCATCATTTAGCCCTTCGCAAAAAATCCCTATGATCTCTGAAAAATCACACTCTTCCAAGCCTTTGTTGATGTTCTCCTCTTATCACTGTAAAGTTTTAGGGGTATTTATGGAGATAACTTCATCATCCTGCTTATTAAAATTAGGCAGCTCATCCAACAAGGTGATATTCTCCTCTTTATCATCCATCATCTGCTAAAGCTGCATCCTTTCTCCTAACTGATTTTTTGTCATAAGAAATGACATAGTTTCTGCTTCCTTATCAACAAAGATGGGAAGCCCCTCTAATAGGTTAACCAAGGTATCATCTTGAATATCTATCCCATCTCCTGAGCCTTCTATCCAAGCTCATCACAGTCCTTATTGAGCTCTGAAGTCTCCGACCTCATCTCCTCTGCATCATCACAAAGAAGCTCATTAACCACAAGCTCCTGCCCTGATACTGAGCTATTATCCTTGCAAAGGATTAGCATTTGACAACCAGGAGGTAGAGATGGTCATTTCCATAGAGGTTCATCATCCTAAGAGGCAATAGAGGCCTCTTGGGGTGAATCATTTCTTTGGACAAACTGCTCAGATTGATTAGTGTGCTGATCTTTCATCACAGTTACCTAAATAGGAGTCTTGACCTTAAAAATTGGAATACGTAGTTGAAGGGTTTTAAGGGAAGACATGGAAGGCATATTTTCTCTGACCCTTGGCAAGTCAAATCCTACACCATTTTGGTGTTGCTCCACTACTGTTGCAACCACTTCTCTAGGCCGCTGATGTTCCAGAGGCGACTGCAAGTGCTCTGTTGTCCTTTGTGCTTCAAGAAGGCTCTTAAAGCTCAGAAGTGGATGCCTTGCAGGTTCCTCATGTGTAGGCTATAGGAGCAAATGATACCTCCAATTTGGAATCTCAGGCCCAAGGGCTTCCCTTTTAGCAATTTGAGCTTTTAATTTTGTTGAAATAACTTCAGCTTGGCAACTGAGCTCGTCTTCAAATTGTTGCCCATGAAGCATCCCAATCCCGGGGATACATGTTTGCAAGGTGATTGCTTCATGGTAGGGGGTAAACCCTTGGAAACTGTCATGAGTTTCCATATCTTTCTGCTCATATGCTTGAGTTTCCATATCTTGCTACAAATTTTTTATCTCAGATATTTGCTTGATCATGTCAAGCACTTTAGCTTTTATTTTTCCTTGTTCTCTCATAACTTCTGAGATATGAGGCTATTGTCTAATGGGATGAAAAAGAGGGGGTGGGAGGTAAGAATGGTGGGCTAATTGCCTATGAATCAACATCTCTTGCTGTCCTTTTAGTGCCCATGGGTTTTCTCTTTGGAGGGCTTGCTCATAATCTTTGACAAGAGCAAAACCATCTGGGGCATGTTGGATATATTGATGGCCTTGTATAGTATGGAAGCTTGGGGTAAAAGTAGGCCTTGAATGACTTTGGTATGGATGATGAATATCCCATGACATATTATTATTATAATAAGAAGGAGAGTGACCCAACTACTCATAGCAGCCTGACATGTTTACTTATAGTTAGCTGGAACTTTAAAAAAATGTGTAAAAATTTGGAACATACCAGCACTTTGATCATTGAAACCAGTAGACCTAGGGAGTTGCCAGATATGCAGAAAAATGACCTCTTCTAGGTCTAAATCATGTCATTAGCATATCAATGATAGCATGACTTGCAAGATAAAATTATTTATAGAGTCCCACCGAGCGTGCCAGAACTGTTAGACACCTAGATTTGCACCCTTTATCCAAGCTCTCGTAGTCTTGGTAATCTAATGTAACATGGGAATCATCTCAAGGTTGTAGGACCTTTTGCTAACTAAGACGAGACCTATGGATTCTAGGCTAGTTCCTCTTGATATGTCACCCAAATTTGCTTCTTAACAGGAAAGTAAATTCTTGAGGGAAAAGGGGTAGAAGGAATGCATGAAAGGGAAATGACTGAAGCAAATTATCCTACTAGGTGATACACCGAAGGTGACCTAAATCATAATACACTAACTAATCTTAGCATGAAAACCTTGGAACCAAAAGAACACAAATTCCTCGATAGGTTTGCATAAATATTTCATAGAGAGGCCCGAGACAAACAGAGGCTATTCAGGGAAAGAAGTAATTTCACAAACAATAGTGTATTTCCTATAAGTAGACACAGACTATGACCTGCAAACAGACATCCAATTTTGCAATTTGGCACAGGAATGAGACAAAATGATAGGGGACTGTAGAATATCCACAAACTCATCTAAATCAGATCATCCATAGTAGTACACACTATTGCAAAAGAAAGAGGGCTCAAAGACTCCAATGTTTCACTAGAAATTACTCAATATATTCTAATTTAGTAAGAGAGATCCAAACAAGAAAGCCCAGGGATAGAAAAAATGTTACAAAAAGCCTTTGCAATATCTAAACATCAATGAAAGATTACAAACTAAAGAAATCAGAGGGCAGAAAGAATGTCAAGGATAATTTCCAAGTCAAGAAAACTCTGAGCTCTAAAGCTCTCAAAACTGAAATATATACTCCCCAGCACGCAGGCTTGGAGTCTCTAAAAATGATGAGGGTTACATTATAATATGTTTCTTTCTGAATAACAAAAACCCTACCTATCCAATCCATCAGAAGAAATCTGGAATAATCTACTGAAGATCAGATCTATCTTTTGAAAAGTAGCTTGCCATAAATGAAAATCTCTGGAAAAGGTCGGTGGATCTGATATGAAAGAAGACCAGTTGAAAATACATGGAATGAGGTCCTAATTAGGAAACCAAGCTTGGGTCAAATCGACCATACTATTTGTAGAGAATATCGCTAGAGATCAGATTGCCCCTTCAGAAATGATGACTCAACCCCTTACTCCTCCTGAAGGGTCACCCCTTACCCATCTAATCCTTTTCCAATTGGCTTTGACATAACTCTTAAAATCTAATCTGGAAAGATATTTGAATTTTAAATATCTATATGACAACGGTCACAGCTAGTGCGGGTAACTGCATCGGCGGCTGAGATCAAAATCCTGATTTTACTTTGAAACGTAGCCATAGATGACTTTACTCTACCCGGGCTTCGTATTATAATCCTAGGTCACCCTTCCTTCCTTGTCACTGAATCTCCCAACTATTCCCTTTAACCTTAGTTACATCACAAGACTCGGTGACAATACAGTCTCGCAATCTCCTTATCTTTTTATTAACTTTGCATCCTTTCAGAGACCTAGCGACAAGGGTGATCTCACAGTCGCAAAACAAAAATGGAATATCCCATCATGGTTATGAGACTTAGAGACTGAAGGATTATGAAACATGGGCCCATCAAGACACATGTTCCCTATCATTAGTTTATCATTGCCTTGTCACCACTATCGCTTACATCAGCACTTAACTCAACTCAACCTGCTCCTAACCACGGAGAATTCAGAGACTTGATGACTGGGTAATTTCAAAGTCTCATAAAGGATTCTTACCCCTATAGTTAATCATGAGACCTCCCAACGTAAAAGGACTTAACCCTATCCTGCTTCTACTCTAGTTACATCCGAGGGCTGAAAAAGAACACTTAGTCACAATACCTCATGATACTTTATTAACCTTGGTTTATATTGGGAGACTATGCGACTAGAAGGGAAAACTCGAGGTCGTCGGATAAAATAGAATATGCCTTTTTCCTCATGTGACTTAGAGACAAAAGGTAATGCTAAAAGTGCACATGGAACTTTTAAAGAACTTAAGTGACCTAAAAAGGTAATGAAAAAAATAGAGTGAGAAATGGTTGAGCTAGGGTTTACCACAAACGCTTAGGATTTTCATATTTAGGTTATTTTGCATGGTCAAGGCAAAATAGGGAACTTGAAAAGATATGCAAAGGACATGACCAAAACTAGAAACCCAAAGTCCTTTCATAGGCTGGGCTCAACCCTTGTGGGAGCCTCATTTTACTCCACCTATAGCCAATTTTATCAGATGAGGAAAATTTGGGTAACACTAACCCCTCGTTGATTCAAGAGTGTTACAAATTTTGATTCATTGGGTACATTTTGGTGAACTTGACATGAATCAAACAGCCCAAATATCACTTGCAGATGATAGACAAGAATTTCTAGTCTCGGTCGTATGGCTGTAGATTTTCTTTTTTGTATTTTTTTTGATATCATTGTAATTTTGCAATCGCTGGTATTTTGCCGCAATTGACAAAAATCTGCAATAATTGATTGGTTTAATGTTGTAATTGATTTGAGGGTTTTGAAATCTATTCTATCATTTTGAAATTCTTAATTTCTAGTACTGTGCCGCAATTGACCGATCTGTGCCACAATTGATAGCATATTGCCGCAGTTGAGCTTACAGTGTCGCAATTGACCAATTCGTGCTACAATCGCCTACATATTACCGTAACTAAGAGTATTCTACCGCAATTGACAAAACTTTTCCACAATTGACATAAGTTTACCATAATCACCAAAAGTTTGCCGCAATTGACAACATCCTGCCACAATTGCCAAAAATTTGCCATAATCACCAAAAGTTTTCGGCAATCACTAAAAGTTTGTCGCATTCGCTAAAACTTTTCTGCAATTGAGGGAAGGTATTTATGTTTTGCAATTATCATGTTCTGAAATTTTGTTTGAAATATTTAAAATATAACATTTAAGTATCTTATACTTTAAGTTATATTTTAAATATATACTTCCACGATGTTTGAGAGTGGTTTCAGATCTCTACGAGTTAAACTATAAAATCTATATTTTGGAGGATTTTAACAAATTTCAGACTTAGTCAAATTTCAGGATTGAGCATGTGTTACTAACCTTGTTGTTTCAGCTTGTGGCATTGGAAACAGATTTAATAAAGCAACTAAAATTAACACATTTTTCATTTTAGTGCTTAAAAAGAACATTGTATGCCAAACATCAACAATCTCACTTTTCCAATTTGGTACTTAAAATTGACATGGTGGTTAACAATTGAACAAAGGCAAACAAACTTTCAATGTTGGTGCATTAAAATCGAACAAGCAATCCTCACCTACTTTGGGCTTTAAAAATGAACACTTGTGCTTGTATGGGTGATTAGCTTAGTTCACATTTCAATCTTTGGGGTTTAATCGATTAACCTTGTGTCTTGAGTCTTTGGTGCACTTGCACAATCTGTTAGATTAAACACCTTTATACTTTTTAGAAAGGCATGTCTAGGGAATGTGCTTCTTCCTCAAAGAACGACCTTAAACTGGTAATCTTTTTGATCGGTATATAAAAAGATGCAAACCAAATTTCTATTTTATATATAGCCAAGCTCAGGTGAGGTGTGTTGATGATAGTCTGGATTAGGTGAATTATCCCTAAGGAGCTAGTGTGGTCAACTAGGCTCTTAAGTGAGTCACACACATATAGACCGATTGGATAGATGCCATGAACCCTTACTACAACCTTGTTAAAATAGAGGCCAAGCCGATTCACCTTCAAACAGATACCTTATTATAGTGCAAGGGGTTGCAGAATTTCCCCCCAAGATTCCCAATATATGTGTTCCAGGTTATTGTGTTAGTGAAAGAGATCTTCACTAGCATGACAATAATATTTGGCAACGACAAAAACATGGGTGCCTATTTCTTGGACCTTCGTGTCCTAGTAGTGTGACACTTGATGTGTGAGCTAACAAACATCTAAGCATTGGGCCTATAATATTGTATTTGATAGCCAAAATTTCCTTAGATTAATTTATTTACATCCTTGCGTCAAAACCCGTGCTAGATTACAAAACTTATTATCTACTGTGCTTGTTCTTTGATCAGTTTCCAAAATGCAAAACAAACATCAAAACTTTCAAAATGAGTCCAACATGTTAAAGTCTAGGGTGTCACCAATCAAATTTTTTCTGCAAAACAGAAGCCTTGTTCCTGAAAATCAATTCTATCAGACAACACGAAGCCAATTTTGAGTCTTTTTTGAGACTGTCTCCCCTTTACCACAATTGCCCGCATCTTGTCGCAATTGACAGAAGTTTGCCGCAATAGTACTATTTATTGCCGCACTTGACCTGTTTATTACTGCAATCAGTGATAGATTACCACAATCAACAGTCACTTTATCACAATCAGTGGAGGTTTTTTGCACTTGACCAGAGACTTTAAAACACTTGTTTTTACCTAAAAACCTTGAAAAGATTCCCCAATAGGTGTAAAAGATCAGTGTCTACATCCCAGGAAAAAGTGAAGAATATTGTGTGAATCTCTAAACATTAAAGGTCATCCCTCTTTGATAGCTTGACTATTGTTAAGCATTGTTAGTTCAAAAGTTCAGACTAGATTATCTTGATCCCATTATCTCTAAATTCATCAACCTCTATCAATGACTTTGTCCAAGGCAACAATCATAATCCAAATCTTACATCATCAAGTCTTTGAGATCAAGAAAAGTCAAAAGTTGTCCCTAGAATTACCCTTGTCAAACATAACTCAGACTCTCATAGAAAGGTTATCCTTTTTTGATTGCTTTATGTCACTTATTTTAGTTTCAAAACCTGGATAACACTATGTCTCTCACACCCTATGGAGGACCTTATACTAGGTCAAAGGCTAGAACTCAACCCGATGAATCCTATATTAACCAATTTCCCCCTGGGAAAAAGAGAAAATGATAACCCATTTCCCCCATATGAAGAATAATAAGAAACCAACTACTATGATGAAAACAAACCTCTTATCTATTCAAAAAGATTCTTTGAGTTGGCACATGAACAATGTCAAACTAATATCCTCATGCAACAAGTTCAAAACCTGCAAAATCAGCTAGATGATCTTCAAAGTCAAATTCAACCAAAGTATTATACTCTAGAGGACTTATATCCCCACCCTATTGACTATATGTCTCAGATCACATCACAAGTCAATGAATGTCCTCTTATTTCCTCAAATCCAACATCGATGATTTCCCAAATAAACATAATTGAAAATATGTCATCTTTGGGAGACCAATCTAAACCTTTCAAGAGTTTAATTCAAAATTTGGTTCATAGACATCATTCTATTTTTAAGAAAGATCAAAATCATCTACCCATTTCTAGCAAGGATCCATTCCAAAATAATAACATTGTTGAAAAATCTATCTCCTATGAATAAGTTGTCCCACAAGAAGCCTCCATATTTCCCATTAGTCCTTCATCCCCTTAAGAGTCACAAGAGAAATCTTTTCCATTCCTATTGAACGATATATCTAGTGATGAGACCTCCCAAGGTCTATCCACAATAGATTTCAATGGTAATCCCTTTTATGACTCAACTATCCTAGATCCAATTCCACCATATATTTCATTCCCAGACAAGCCTACTCCAGAGAATTCCATTCAAAGTCCTTCTCCCTCATGTCAAAACATTGAACCCTTCCAAGAATCCATCATAAATATTCCAAATGATACCCTATGTCAAGAGGATGATGCAAAGCATGAAGAAACGAGTCCTAAAGAAAATCAAGATCAAGATCCCAAGAATGACCAAACCTGTGTAGTTTTTGACCAAGATCTTATACTTATAGAAACTCATGAAGATTCCACTATCCTTGTACATCCTATCCAAGCTGACCCCCTTCTATCCCAAGAACAAAGTTTCCTTCCAAGTCTTATGGACCTTCCACTTCCCATTCCTAAGCAAGACCATGACATCCTTGCCATTCTTTCTAAGGATTCCATTCACAGTCAAGAGAAAATCACCCCTAAAATGGAGTCTGATGGTCCTCTTCCAAGTCAAGATCAAAGTATCCCTTCACCTTCATCTCCACCACAAGGTCCCATCATACCTCTAGATTCTCCTCATGATCCTACAATTCCTTCATCTCCATGTCCTAATCCTCCATCTTCTCCACAAGATCCTATCCTACCAAATGATCCTGTCACTGCTCTTATTCCATCACAAGATCCTATCATTCCTCTTGACCCCCCTCATGATCCCAACACATTTATGCAAGTTGTTCATGAACCCCATGCATTTCAAGTGGATTCCTCTACTTCCATCCGGTTTGGCCCACTTCATGATCCTATTGTTTCTTCCATATCGTATCCACCTCAAAATGGACTCGCATCTTGTAGAAAGTATCCTAAGGGTCAAAGAAAGAATTATCAAGTCAAAGGGTTAGATCTCCATGAACAAAGTACATTAAAACCTTTTCATATCAAAGAAAATTCTAATGGTCATGGCCTCCATAAAAATACTCATTCTCAAGATGTTGGTACCCCTTCCAAATCCAAATCCAAATGTATACCTTCCCCTTCACCCCTTCCATCCATCTTAGGTCCATATATTCTTCCATCTACTGGTTTACAATCCACTTCTCCTTTCCAAAATCAAGGTCAACAAAGGCACACATCTTGGAAAACCTTCCACCCATCCAAAAAGTCTCCATACCATTATTATTCATCCATGAATTGCATTCCCCTTTCAAGCAATTTGGATGCCAAATATAAGTTCCATAAGTTGAGAAATCCACATGTAGTCAAGGATCAACATGTCCAGTCTAATTGACATGTAAAAACAAACAAAAATATGATCAAAAAGGAAAAATAAATGTCCAAAAGGCCACAAAATCTCCTTGAGCAAAAGGAAAACTCAAAATCAATATGGGTTCCTAAATATCTTGTAGAAACAATGCGTTCTAAGGACCCACAAAACAATAAAAAATCAAAATCCATGTGGACTCCTCAGAAGCTTCTTGAAGCACAGTATCCATAAGAAAAATCCAAGTTGGCATCCAAAATTTCTATCCATCCATTTAAACACCTCCAACCTTCCAAATCCATTTTGGGTCCTTATGTCCCAAAATTCATAACCATTCCTCCATCAAATCCAAAATCTCTTTTTCCTCCATCACTCCATCACCCCTCAAGGTGTGTGCCAATGTTGTTCGTTCCCACTTATCCTAATGCAGAGTGAACTACAAGGAGATCTAGGTGGTCTCCAACTCCTTGTTACCACTTAAAAATTCTAATTCAAACACCCCAACTCCACATATGTCTTCCTAGGGTATGTACTGACTTGTCTAAGATGCTAACTCCCTCCTTTTATCACAACTTAGCTTTCCAAGCCAAGATACCTGTCTTATGTCGAATGTGGACCTCTCAATTCAAAAAAAAACCCAACATAGTCATTACACAATCAAGAAACTCACAAAAACAAACATGGATTGTTTATTCTGCAAGCGTGATTGAAGCGACCTGTTGCCTCCTAATTAGGAGTGATTGCTGTAGTGTACCCTCAGAATGAGAGCCAACAACCTGAACCTCTCTAATACGAAGGATTTCATAGTGTGAGTGTGTGAGAAATAGCCATCAATTGTGAGAAAATATGCATCTATATGAGCAAAAGTGTTTCTATTCTATGAATTGAGACATGATTAAGATATAAAAGAAATGCTTTTAAGCTAGAATTGAACTTGCAAATGAATCTAGAAAGCTTTGAAAGTACAAGATTGAATTGTTAGCCTTATAAGTAGAGC
>MU223845.1:3955670-4007362 GCA_018584345.1 Thuja plicata
GAGATTTAGGAATTTAATTGTAATGTTGGATTTATGCAAATTTGGGTTTTCTGCATTTGAAACTCAGTCAATTAAAGTCAATTAGGAGAAGAATTTGCCTAGTAAAATAGGACTTCGAGAATGAGAATATGCACCAAAATTGATTAGGTTGTCAGGTGCCAATTTTGGGGTGTTACAATACCAATCTTTGCAATATCTCATTTAGGGACACTTTCCCTAAATCAAGCTAAAGAGCAGAAATATTCACCAGAGGCTTAGACCAAAAAACCTAGGTGATGGAAGACTTTTTCTAGACCCAAGGGATAGAGAATCCACCAATGGATTCATTCTTGCAGACCCAAGGATGACCAAAGACTAAATGACTTAGAACTCCTTGTAGCCTTATTCAGAGGGTTTTTCAAGAATAACTTTCAAACATAGGAGGATATAATTGATCTTATTAGGTTTCTAGATACCCTTTATGGATTTTTGAAACCTCCCAAAGCCTTAGTACTTCACTCCACTCTTGCACCACTAAAATCTTGCGAAGCTCATAGACCTAATTAGCTAGGTTAGGCTTGGATTACTAAGAAAGTGGTCTATGGTGGGTTCACAAAATGAACAAAAGGGCTTAGATAGATTACTCTACCCCAAAATGGTCTAGAACCACCATTGGTTTGATCCTCCCAATCATATATTTCACATGTAAGTGATTGTACTAAAGAACCAGGATAATTACATAGAGATAATTAGCCTAGGGCTTTGTCTCAAAAATCATAGAACTAACACCGAGCTTCTGACCTTTAGGAATATTAAAGAGCATGATCCTAACTTGTATTTCCCAAGAGGCCAAGTAGATCCATTGATTAAATCCCAAGTTAGGATCACATCTTTGGAGCAGACCCACTAAGCCTTGGTTTCTCAGACAGTGAGCAAGTAAAATCTCTAACTCTTATGAAACTTAAAAAAAGGAAATAAAACCAATTGGAATGTTGAAGTAACTCAAAGAATCAAAAAGTTCTGACAATGGATCCACTAGATGATTCTGTACCAGGTCGTACACTTTCCAAATGACTCAGAAAACTCTTCTGTTTCCTTCTCTAAACATCAAACTTCATACACAGTAAACTCTAACATTCCTAGAAGGCATGAGAACATATAATACCATCATCTTGGCATTACAGATGCTCCAAGAAGTCTGTGTGGTCGGTTACATTTGAGTTTTCATTCTTCAAGCAACATTTTGTAAAAGTTGCTCATGCAACATTTTGCAAAAAGACAACTTTTTGGCAATACTTTACAAAATTGATAATTTGAGTAAATTGCCAACCTTACCAACCTCCAAGGGTGTGGGAGAGGTCCAAAACATGTCAAGATCCTATCCTAAGCTCTTAAAACATAAACTTCTAACTAAACACAAAAATACCAAAAGGGACTAACATGGTCTAACATGGTTTCAGGAACCCATAGGTTTATACCTTACCTTAGGGTCCTTCACCTTACACAATAGACCCATACATGCACACACTAGTGTGATGCAAATGATTCACCTTATTAAAAACATTTAAGCAAAGAAATAGGAACTTCAGGAGGTGCCCTGCACCATACTCTCCATGGAAAAAGTAATTCAATTCTCTTGAGTTGGAAGGTCTTCAAGTGGACTTCCTGTCTTCAGGGGTCATCTAGGTAGCATCTTCAATGGGTTGGTTTTTCCATTTGACTAAGTACTCATAGTAAGTGCCTCTCCTAGTTTTCTTGTTCACTCTCTTATCTAGGATGCTTTCAATCTCAGGAGGAGTTGCTTGGGGCATTTCCTTGAGTGGTTGGAGTGTAGGAGGCTCTGGAGTATCTACAAGATCATCAATACTAACAACACCTTTATAAGCATAGATATACACAACATTAAAAATAGGGGATAAACCAATGTGAGAAGGTAGATCAATCTTATAGGCATTGTTGCCACATTTCTTCAAAATCTTGAAAGGGCCAAGCTTTTTCATCATAAGCTTTATGTATTTCTCTTTGGGTAGTCTCTCCTTCTTGAGATGAATCATCACCAAATCTCCCACTTTGAACTGTAAGTCTCTCCTCTTTTTTTTAGCCTATGCTTTGTACTTCTTAGCGGTACACTGCAGTTTGGTATGCACTTGGTCATGGATGTTCTTCATCACTTCAACAAAGTCTTCTGCTAGTGCACTTCTTTTTTCCATGTCTTTGATATCTCTATGTTCCAATACCCCTCTAGGGTGAGTACCATATACAATCTGAAATGGAGTTAAACCTATACTCCTATTGACTGAATCATTGACTGAGAATTTTGCTTGTGCTATGATAGTATCCCAAGTGGCTCTATGTTCTTGGGTGATGCATCTTAAAAGGTTTCCAAGGGACCTATTTATGACTTTTATCTACCCATCAGATTGTGGGTGATATGTAGATGGCAGAGAAACATTTGTTCCAAGATTTCTCCATAGTGTTCTCCAAAAATGTCCTAAAAACTTAGGATCCCTATCTAATATGATTGACAATGCTATTCAATGAAGTCTTACAACTTCTCTGAAGAATAATCCTACTATGTGAGATGCATCATGAGTTGTTCTACAAGGGATGAAGTGTGCCATCTTTGAAAATTTGTCAACTACAACATAAATTCTATCAAATCTAAACTTGGTCTTTGGAAGACCTAGGACAAAGTCCATACTTACTGAACCCGAAGGTTTTGAAGGGATGGGAAAAGGAGTGTACAATCCTACATTGGAGGTGTGTCCTTTGGCTTGTTGGCAAATTGAACAACTTTCTACAAAATTCCTAACATCTATCTACAATTTGGGCCAGTGGTAGAACCTTCTAACCAACTCCAATGTTTTATCCACCCCAAAGTGGCCAACTAGGCTTCCACAATGCTTTTCTTTGATAATGTTCTTCCTCATGGGTCCTTTTGGGACACACAATGAACTACCCTTGAAAAGAAGACCATCCTGCACAATAAACTCTGAGAAATCAGTGTCGTGTTTGTCATCTTAGTGCAAATTTGGTAAGCCTCTTTGAAATCTTCATCCAAAACATACATATCCTTCATGGCATGAACTCCAACACTCTATAACTAAATGGTTTGGGTGGTTAGGTGTCTCCTACTAAGAGCACCAACAACTTTGTTTACAACCCCTTTCTTATGCTTGATAGAAAATGTATATGACTGTAAGAACTCCATCCATTTCACATGTCTGTGATTAAGTTTCTCCTATCGATTCAGAAAACTAAGTGCATGGTTATTAGTAAAAACTACAAATTTCATTGGGGAACAAATAATTCCTCCATTTCCTAAGTGACTGAACCATTGCATACATTTCAAGATCATAAGTAGAGTATTTTTTCTTAGCTTCATTAAGCTTCTCACTGAAAAAGGCAACTGGCCTTCCTTCTTGGCTCAAGAATCCCCCAATGGCTTTATTGCTTGCATCACATTCCATTGTAAACACCTTGTGAAAATTTGGTAGGACTAAGATAGGTTTCTCTGCAATCTTTTTCTTCAACAACTCAAAGGACTCATTAGCTTCATTAGTCCATGAAAATATGCATTTTCTTCCACCTTTAATGGTGTTGATAATGGGAGCACATATGCCACTAAAATTTCTAATGAATTTCCTATAAAAGATACATAAACCATGGAAACTCTTTACCTCTGAAGGAGTAGTAGGAGGTGGCCAATTGAGGATGGCTTCAACTTTGGAAAGGTCCATCTTGATACTATTCTTGGAGATCACAAAACCTTGGAACACAAGTTATTCTTGAAGGAATACACACTTCTCTATATTTATCTTTAACTATTCCTCATGGAGTTTTCTCATTACCATGTCCAAATGATTGAGGTGCTCTTCTTTGCTCCTTCTAAAGATCAAAATATCATCAAGGTATACAACAAAAAATTTATTAAGAAAAGGCTTCAAGACTTCATTCATTAGTCTCATAAAAGTTCTTGGAGCAATTGAGAGACCAAAAGGCATCACAAGCCATTCATAGAGTCCTTATGTGGTCTTGGATGCTATCTTCCATTCATCTCCCTCTCTGATTCTTATTTGATGGTAACCACTCTTGAGATCTATCTTGGAGTAATAGCTTGCACCCCCTAAATAGTCCATCAAATCCTCTATTCTAGGAATAGGAAACCTATATCTGATGGTTATCCTATTGATTTCCCTAGAGTCTATACATAGTCTCCATGTGCCTTCTTTCTTGGGTGCTAGGACTGCAGGGATAGCACAAGGACTCACACTTTTCCTAATTAGACCTTTTGACAACAATTCTTCAATCTGCCTTGCTATCTCTTGGTTTTGTTCAGGGGTCATCTTGTATCCTGCTTTGTTTGGAAGAGTGGCCCCTGGTATGAAGTCTATACAGTGACTTACTTCTCTCTTAGGTGGCAAAGACTCTGGTGTACTCTCAGCTATGATACCCTTATAGTGGTCTAACAGTGCCTTGACCTCTTTGGGGCCTACATCCCTAGTAGGGGCCTTGACCTTTGGTTCTATCACTGGTATCTTTTTGGGCCTCACTACTAATGCATAACAAGGTGTATCCCTTTCTTTTAGTACCTTCATGAACTCTTTCTCTCCTACATGCAAGACACTGCTAGTAACGTGTTTTTCTTTTTCACAGTCAGGGAATGGATTCATCACATAATCAACACCATCATTAACTATAGTATAGACATTAGAATTTCCATCATGCTTAGCATATACATCAAATTGCTAAGGTCTAGCTAATAACAAATGACATGCATCCATCTTTGTGATATCAAATAGAATTATGTTTGTATACTCCCATATCTTGAAATCTACCCAAACTTGTTCATTGATGATAGTTTGTTTCTCTTTTTTCAGCCAAGAAGCTTTATAAGGGAAAGGGTGAGGGATTACATGAAGATTTAACTTAGTGACTAACTCCCTAGATGCAATATTATCAGTGGATCTAGAATCAGCTATAACTTTTCATACCTTGTTATTCACCTTGCAACTTGTTTTGAATAATGACTTCCTTTGAGGTGGTTCTTCCATATTAGGTACTCTTAGGAGTGTCCTTTGCATCATGAGGCATTCTCCTTGTTTTGGATTTGTAGGTCTTGAAGTTGCAGAATGATAGGAGGATACATTTTGACTATCATCTTCTTGGGTGAGTTGTGCTCTTCTATCCCCTTCTTATCTATTGGTTCCATTCTTGTCAGGACATCTAAAGGACTGGTGTCCAATTTTATTACAAGTAAAACATTTCCCTATGAAGACACTAGGTCCTCTTCCACCAAATATCCCTCTACTATTTGATCTCCTGCCTCTGAAGTTGCCTCTATTATTGTGTTCTCCTTTTGACTCATGGTTACTAAATTCTCCTCGACTTCTTTGAAATGGACCTCTGCCATTGAACCTACCCCTACCTCTGAAATTACTTCCTCTCCATCTGTTATTTTGTTCTCCTCTCCTCTTATGCTTTTCTTCACTTTTTAGTGCCATTTGAAAACACTTATGTACTGATTCAGGGTTGAATAAACTCATTTAATCTTGAATGCTATATTTTAGTCCATTTAGATACCTTTCAAGCTTGTGTTTCTCACTCTCTGGGACTTTGGCCTTCAAGGTTATTCTATGAAACTCTTCAGTGTATCCACTCACATCAAGGTCCTTCTGCATAATATTTTCCAAATTTTTATGTAGGGTGATCTCATAGTCCTTTGGCACAAACTTCTTCTTGACTTCTACCAACATCCTTTTCCATGTTGAGATAGGGTTCTTTTCTTCCTCTACCCTCTTATTTTGTAGAAAATTCCACCAACTTAAGGTAGGGCCTTTCATTTTGGATTTTGCAACTTTGACCATCTAATTTTCAGAGATATTGTCACATTCAAAATAATTCTCCAAAGCTTCTATCCAATCCATGCATTCTTCAGGGTCCATTTTCCCACAAAACATGGAAATGTCTGATTTCTGATCTCTCCTTCCAACACTCTCAAGAGCTTCAAGAAATTTGGCTTTCTCTATAGTTATGTTCTTTGTTTCATCTTCCTCTGTATCTTCTTCTTCTTCTTCTTCTGCTTCTTCTTCTTCTTCTTCTTCTTTAGAATCTTCTCCCTCCTCCTTCTCTATTTGGAGGTCCTTCAACTTCTTTATCTCCTCTTCCATCTTCTTGTTCTTGGCTACTTGTTCTCTGACAATTTTAGCCAATTCCAAATTAGTCATTCTATTTGGAACTTCCTCTCCTTGAGAGTCTTATGTTCTTTCACCCATTCTCCACTTCTTCCAAGGTCTTAGCAGGCTCTGATACCACCTGAAGCAGAGTGCACTACAAGGAGACCTAGGTGGGCTCCAACTCCTTGTTACCACTTCAAACTTCTAATTCAAACACCACAACTCCACATATGTCTTCCTAGGGTGTTTATTGACTTGTCTAAGATGCTAACTCACTCCTTTTATCACAACTCAGCTTTCCAAGCCAAGATACCAATCTCTGCAATATCTCATTTAGGGACACTTTCCCTAAATCAAGCTAAAGAGCAGAAATCTTCACCAGAGGCTTATACCAAAAAACCTAGGTGATGGAAGACTTTTTTTAGACCCAAGGATAGATAATCCACCAATGGATTCAATCTTGCAGACCCAAGGATGGTCAAACACTAAATGGTTTAGAACTCCTTATAGCCATATCCAAAGGTTTTTTCAAGCATAAATTTCAAGCACAAGAGGATCTAATTGATCTAATTAGGTTTCTAGATACCCTTTATGGAGTTTTGAAACCTCCCAAATCCTTAGTACTTCACTCCACTCCTACACCACTAAACTCTTGCAAAGCTCACTTACCTAATTAGCTAGGTTAGGCTTGGATTACTAAGAAAGTGGTCTATGATGGGTTCAAATAATGAACAAAAGAGCTTAGATAGCTTCCTCTACCCAAAAATAGTCTAGAAACACCATTGGTTCTATCCTCCCAATCATATATTGCACATGCAAGTGACTGTACTAAAGAACTAGGCTAAATACATATAGATAATTAGCCTAGGGCTTTATCTCAAAAATCATAGAACTGACACTGAGCTTCTGAGATTTAGGAATCTTAAAGAGTATGATCCTAACTTTTATTTCCAAAGTGGCCAAGAAGATCCATTGGTTAAATCCCAAGTTAGGATAATATCTTTGGATCAAACCCAGTAAGACTTAGTTTCTCAGGCAGTGAGCAAGTAAAATCTCTAACTCTTATGAAACTGCACAAAAACAAATCAAACCAACTGGAATGTTGAAGTAACTCAAAGCATCACAAATTTATTCTAGTGGATCCATTAGATGAATTTGTACCAGGCTGTACACTGCCCAAATGACTCAAAAAACTCTTATATTTCCTTCTCTGAACATCAAACTCCGTACACAGTAAACTCTAACCTTCCTAGAAGGCATGAGAGAATCTAATACCATCATCTTGGCATCACATATTCTCCAATAATTTGGTGTGGTTGGTTACATTTGGGTTTTCATTCTTCGAGCAACATTTTGCAAAAAAGACAACTTTTTGGCAATACTTGACAAAATTGCTAATTTGAGTAAATTGCCAACCTTACCAACCTCCAAGGGTATGGGAGAGGTCCAAAACATGTCAAGAGCCTATCCTAAGGTCTTAAAACATAAACTTCTAACTAAACACAAAAATCACCAAAAGGAACTGACATGGTCTAACATGGTTTCAGGAACCCATAGGTTTATAACTTACCTTAGGGTCCTTCACCTTACACAATAGACCCACACATGCACACACTAGGGTGATCCAAATGATTAACCTTACTACAAACATTTAAGAAAAGAAATAGCAACTTTAGGAGGTGCCCTACACCATATCCATACACTCAAAATCAATTATTCTTGCAATCTCTCAATTATCCAACACATGTATTCTAGTCTTCCATCCATCCTCTTGTCCAATCTTGCACATAAACCATTACCCTAGCCCACTTCATCCTTTTTTATCCCCCTTTTCAATCACCCTATCAACATTTGTGAGCATACTTTCAATAGCCATGATCTATTGTAACACATATTATAGGGTTACAATCTGAAGAGAAATATGCTTAAGTCCTTCCTCCATGTTCTATCACGAGTCTATTATCTTCCAAAAAAAAGAGAAGAAAAGAAAGAAAGAAAAAATAATAATATTCGTCCACTAGTGAAAACCTGGCAAATAGGCACATTGGGCAAGTACCATGATGAAAACTGGGCAAACAAACATAATGTGTAATCTATGAACCTCTTGCATTCCATACATGGGGGAATGTTCCATCCATATTTTCGTATCATATCATATCCCTTTCATTTCCTCCATTAACCTATATCCCTCATATCCCTTATCTTATCAACATCCATATTTTTTCCAAATTTGACCTTAACAAGGCTAGGGATCTCCCTAGAAGAATCACATGTCCTATATGTTTCATGTTGTCCACATCCCTATGGTCCATATTTCCTATATTTTCACAATCTTGATTCCATATCCCTTCCCCTTATCCATTCTTGATCTTTCTTTCCCTATCCATGTCCAATCATTATCCTATAAAATCCCTCTCTTGGTCTTAATTAGAAAATACAGATAAAAAAATGCAAAACATGTTTTCAACATTCTCTTGACATGTCCACTCTTGTGAACCACATACCAATCAATGCACCATGTCTTTATCTTATCTTGTCATGTCCAACCCCTTATCTTGCAAAGAAACATGTTATCCCATCCTGTAGATAGTCCTTGTCATCCAAACAACTTCAAGACATACTAAGAGACCTTTGACCTTCATCCATCTACTAGTTCATCCATTGATCCATAATTTCCTTGCCTTGCTAGACTAGGGGCATTCTGAAAAATCTTAAAAAGTCACCAAAAATCCTAAAAAGAACAAAACTATCCTCAAGGTCTGAAAGGAAAGAATCAATGAATCAGGGTGAGACTGGCATTTATAGCTTAGTCTTGCACTATAGGCATACAGAACTAGTAAGAGAACCCCAACAAGAGCCACTCCTTTCTCACTATTATATGGATCAGAGGCAGTCCTACCCCTTGAAGTGTAAATCCCATCCCTAATAATATCATTGAAGAACCTCATTTCAGATGAAGACTACATGGTATCTAGGCTCAGTGAACTGGAACTATTAGATGAAAGAAGAAAAAATGCATTCAACCACTTACAAGGCTATCAAAATTGCCTTAGAAGGAATTATCACAAGAAGGTGAGGCCATGAACCTTTGAAGTAGGGGACCTCATCCTAATGGAGAACCAAAAGAACCAAGTAGAGAGAGTCAAACCAGGAAAGTTTGAGCCTAATTGGCTAGGACCATATGTCATTGTCAACTCTACCCAGAGTGGGGTATACCAACTAGAAACACCAGAAGGAGATCAGATCCCCGGATACATAAATAACATGCACCTCAAGAGGTTCTATGCTTGAGGTCACAATGATTAAGGTAACTATCTACATATCCAGAAAATACCAAAAAAAAAAAAATACAAAAGGTTACCTTGGTGAAAACCTGGCAAACAGGCGCCTTGGCGACAACATAAAAAAAAGAAAGAAGCAAAAATGTAAAGAGAAACAAAATCACTCTCTCAATGAAAACCTGGCAAACAACCACTATTGAGTAGTTACCTTGGTTAAAACCTGGCAAACATGCACCAAGTGTTCAAATCTAGGTTCACCATCAATGAACTCAAAGATCAAAGCTTGAGCAAAAATTCACATGCAAGATAGACTACCCAAGCTATTTCCAGAAGCACAATCCCCTCTAAGTACCAACACTTATCCATGGTTAGTACTGGTCCACCAGAAAAGGGGGCAATTCTAAATGTCCAGAAAAATCCTAATTTTTTTTGAAAAAACTCATCAAAAATCCTAAAAAGATCAAAATGTCCTAAAAAAATCAATCTACAACAAAAAATTCAAAAATTGTGAAATCCCAAGTAATAAAACCAACTTGATTATCAACAAAGCAAAGGGTGATCAAGCCAAGTCAATCAAATGTCAAAACCATGAGCTTTGTGAATCAACATTGGGCGCATATGACAACTTTATTAGCTATCAAATCTATCGAAAAGCAAACTAGTGACCAAGCCAAATCAATCAATGTCAAAACCATGAGCTTTGCAATCAGCATTGGGCCCATTTGACACAACTTGATCAGCTATCCAAAATGATCAAAATCAATCAAATCAATCATCTTACATAGTGATGGATACACTCAAAACTAGACAAATCAGTCTTATATGAGTCATCTATTACTGAAACCAGACACAATCAAGACAATCAAGCCAATCAAGCATATCAAGAGAGTCAAGCCAATCAAGAGAATTAAACTGAATCAAGGATCAATCAAAATGTTAACTAGGTTAGTCATCAGTCAGATGTAAGTCTATATTTTGCGGTTATGTTCTTACACTACTCTAGGATCCACCAAATGAGGAGACTAGCTACTATGGATCATGAATTATTTTCTTTGATTACTATCCGTGGAACGCTCACTTCGATTTTGGGGCCATGATGATTTAGGATAAATGTGGTAGGCCCTGTCACTTATTTGGCAACCACGTAGTTCCATGATCTGAGCTAACCCTGAAAAATAAGTGGATAAACCTTTTCTATTATCTGCTTGTTTATTACCAATAGAATCATAGTAGTATCCAAATGGTCTAAGATCAAGAGTTCATAGCAGTATCCATATGGTCTAAGATCTGGGTGCATTGGAATTCTATGTTGGTTTTATCTTTTTTTGGATGGTCAACAAGCAAAGCGGTATCTAGATGATCAATATCTGGGTTCTTTTGACTCTCTTTCTTTTTAAATTAGAGATCATAGTGGTATCTAGATGGTCAATATCTAGGTGCATTTGGATCTCTTTCTTTTCAAAACAAGGAACATAGCTGAACCCAGATGGTCAATATCTGGGTGCATTAATTTCTCCTTCTATTCAATCTCTCCACTCCTTCTGGTTATCAAGAGGTCATAGCGGTATCCAGATGGTCTGAGATCTAGGTGCATTGGATGCTCTTCAGAATTTCATTAAAAAGATGCAATGATGAACAAAATTGGAAATGTGGCAGTGACTTGGGTCACACATCCGTTCTATCAATTCATATCTACCAATCATCACCCATTCATTCTATCAATCCATCCCAGAGAAAGAATTCCATTTTACTTTCTTCTAATTAACACATGCATTTACTCAGATCTTTTGTGCATAGTAGATTACATTCATTTATTGCATAAGAAAAATCCAAAACATGAGCATAGTAGACCATATAATCAATGCATCCATCATCAATAACATCATAACTAACATAGGAATTCATTCATCATCATCATATAATGATTCACATTTTCAACAAATTAATGCCCATCTAACCCATTTTCCATGCTTAATTTGTTGAGGGGGCATATAGTCCACCTGTTGTCACTCGGGCAAGCTGGGGCAGGATCAAATCTGAAAATTCTTTGACACAATGTGATGAATCACATTGTATCAAAGAGGGGCAAATGTAGACACCCTAAAATGGATGGACTTGCGACTTGACATTAAAAACACTAATTTTCATCTATTAATTAATGGTTTTTTAATAATTAATTAATCATCTATTTTCTTCTAAATTTATTTCATCTATTAATTAATGGTTTTTTAATCATTAATTAATCATCTATTTTCTTCTAAATTCATTCCCCAAATCATCTAATCAAATTCCAAAAATTAATTATGTAATTAATTTTATTTAATTAATTAACTTTAATTGATTAATTTCTATTAGTTAATTAATTAAATTCAATTTCCTAAAGTTTAAATTAAAATATTTAAACTTACTAATTAAATTCTTCCAATTAAATTAATTTCAATTAAATTAATTTAATTTCATTCAAATAATGCAATTCTAAATAAAAAAGAATTCAATTATCTCACATGTTGAAAACTTTAATTTCAAAAATGAATTAAATATTCATTTATCTTCAAAGAGATAACTTTAATTAGATCACATGGGTTACTCCACCCACCTCTTCAGTTCACATGGGTTTCTCCACCCACCTCTTCAGTTCTAAAAGGTAACTCAAAGTTAGCTCTTTAGTTAACCAAACTCTATCTCCTCTCTCTTAGTTGAAGAGGTGGAGTTTACTAATGGCTTTTCCAGTTCCCTTTGATCTCAACTGTTCATCTTCCTATCTCCGGGATTGATCTCAACCGTTCATCTCATTCTCAATTCCTATATAACAAACCCTTCATAACCATTTGAAGGATCCAGGATTTCAAGCTCACATATGCCATTACTCTGTCAGATTGGTTCAAGCATCAAGCCATCTCGCGATCACACACACCATTCAATATCAAATTCTCAACACTCCCAAGTCATAGACGCTACCCACACCAATACTGAGCATCACAAAAAACGTTTTGGAAGGAGTAGAGAGAGACAATAGAAGCTTCAGGCAATTGGGTTTGCATTCATTTGTTTTCCTCTTATTTGCTTGGACATTTTATTGATTCGTAGTTTTGTTATTAGTAGCTTGTGTCTTATCAATTCCCCTAATTGCAAATTGGTGCTACTAACCCATCGTTGATTCGAGAGTGCTATAGATTTCTATTCATTGCGTACAACATGTACACTCTATTAAAGCCAATTCTCTCGTTAAGGCATTTGCAATCATTTTAACTTGGGGGTCATACAATCCACTCCTTGTTTCACATTTTGCACACACATACACAACATTTCAATACAATCTCTCTTGCAGATGACTAAGTAGATAATGCTTTCCTTGTGTTCATCTTTTCCTTGGATCCCTTAATGGATACAATTCTTTCCTTAAGGATTGATCCTCCTTTTCTAGATCCCTTAACAAAGACAATGCTTTCCTTTCTTTGATCCCTTTAGATATAATGCTTTCCTTAAGCTCAATCACCCTTTTGGATCCCTTAACAAAGATAATTTTTTCCTTAAGGACTGATCCTGTTTGATGGATTGACTAGCATAACACAACTTGCTAGACTTTAAATACTATCTTTTTCAGCTCTTTATCTTTGTGTGATCCATAGTAAGGCAATACCTTACTAGGCTAGTGGTCATGCCTCTCTTTCTCTCTCTCTTGATTGATGCCTCTTTTATATTGGTTTTGGAGTTGATGAAGACTTAAGTCACTTGGGGTCTTAATGTTTCTTTGTCTCCTTGGCCTTGATAAGATTGTTCTTATGCAATTATATAGTTTATTGTGAGCATGAGTTTGTCTCATGCTGATGGGAATGGGATCTTTCTTTCTAGAGTCAGCTTTAATCTATTCTAAGGCCTCTCTCCTAGGCCTCCTAGGGTGCTCTCAACCCTAATCTTGAGTCAAGTCACTAAGAACTTCTACCTCCTACTCAAGATCCATCCTATCAATCGGGTTCTTCTCGGTGCTTCCTGAATCCTCGTAAGTAAATTCTATCAACTTATGCCACTTCAATCACAATTCTTTGCAGGGTTGTTTCCTTACTTCCTTGGGTGATTTCATGACATTATTGAGGAGTTTATTCCATTAAACATCCATTCAACCATTGAAACCTCTTAGGGACAATGTCCTTTAATGTAGTACTAATTAGGTCTTTTACTATATTTTCTTTCTTTCCTTGATGAATTCAACTCCTCCACGGATACCACTGCTTAGGGAGTCTTATTACCTCTCCACGGTTTGTATCCAATCATTGGATTATGTTATCCAATCCAACCCTACAAGTTCTACACAACTATTTTACTTTCTTCCCTAGTTAGGCTATCGCCAAGCTCACCTAGGGAAAGAGATCAAACTTCATGGTTGTCACTTCTCCTACGAAAACCAAAAATAAAATTATGTACAATAGCTCCTCTTGATTTCCATCCAGGCACATTTTTCTCACCATGGAATCAAGAAACTTGGGGAGCCATTTCTATTTACAGTCCAAAACTAGACCAAGAACTTGCAACTTCCAAGAAACTTTAAAAGATACTACAAAATGGAACTATTAATTGAAGAAATTGTATTTTGCAATTAGCATATGCAAGGAAAAACATGACAAACACCATTAGTTTATAATACATCGATAGACAAGGCACAACACTACCCGATGCCAAGGTTACCAATATTGATAAGTACAAAGCAATCCTGACACAACACTATTTAGTGTTAACCAATGACATAAAAGACAAAGGAACACGATGAGTAACCAACAGTGCAACCTGACAAAATGGTCAAGAGTGGAACCCGACAAATCAAGGAAACCCGACAAACAGTTCAAAGAAGAAACACCGATAGACTTTTAGTTCACACCGACAATCAGATACTGAGAGTCAGTTACATCCTACAAAAAGTGGATTTGACTTCCATTTCAGATAAATCAATGAAGTTTTATATTTAGCTTCTTGATTTGTTTTAAATCCATTACATGAGGGAAAAGAAATGTAATTATTATTGTTTTTATAAGTCTAACTAATTTAATACATGCAAATTCAAGGATCAAGGTCAAGTTGTATACCTTGGATCTAGAGTTAACATTGTAATATGTGATTCTAAAATAGGTCAAAGAACTTGTATAAATAGATGCTCAATCAATTGTGAACATGTTGTTCAATGATGTTTGTAGCCTCTGAGAGCATCTAAGGTTCAGATAAGAGAATTCATGTAGAAGTACAGACAAAGATCAAATCAATTTTCAAGAACAAGAACCAATGCTACCGACAAATAGGAAAAGGTATTAATCAATCACTATAGGTGATATTCATACTCTGTAAGCTTTAATGGATCTGTGATCAACAATTATAGATTGCATACACTCAGGTCATACACATTGTACACATTCTAACAAGTGTAGTACACTTAAGAAATCCTTGCAAGGAAGGTGGATCTAACAATCCTATTGTAAATCTCTTAACCAAGTGCACACTACATCAGTGTTGCTAAAGCCCTTAACATAGTAGATCCTAATAGATCTCCACATTAATACTCCTAACAGGGTAGATCATCAGAAGTGATCAAATTGTAAGCCTTAACCGGCTCCCTTCCAATCTACAGATAGTGAAGTTTTGTGGGTGTCATCCCCACCACAATTTTTACTTCCTAATAGGAGTTTTCTACGATATTATATCTTGTGTTATGTGTCTATTAATTTCATGAATGTTTCTATGAATTTTACATACAATTAAGTTTATGAATTAATTTTACATGGATAAGAAAGAACATCAGATTTGGTTGGTAATACAGTAAAGATTGATTTCTAATGAAGTAAGGTGAAAAGTGTTAAAAGTTTTAAAGGTACTGATTCACCCCTCCCCTCTTAGTACCACTTCCCATTAATCCCAACAATTGGTATCAGTGCCTATTCTCTTCTTAGAAATCTTAAAGGCTTAAGAGAAAAGATCATACAATGGAGAAGTACAAGCTTGACAAAAATATTGAGAATCAGAAGATAGAAATGCAAATCTTCTATAAGCAATACAAGGCTGTAAGAATCAAGATGAGAGAGCTATTGGATGAGAGAAAAGGCATGGCAACTCAGAGCAATGAAAAAGATTATCAAGAAGAAGAGATACCAAATTTCTTTGAATCATCAGAATCTTCAACTAGAAAATCATCAGACATGTCAGAAGAAAACATCACAAATCTAAAGGAGATCAATCAACATCTGAAAGAGCAAATAAAGATGCTGCAAATCATTCAAGAGACCCAGATGGTAAGAATGATTGATGTGATGAGTTCTGCTAGATAGGATGAAACAAAAAGAACATTGGCTATTGATGAGATGAGGAAGATTACAGAGAAGCTACAAGAAAAGGAGTCAGAAATTCAAAGACATGCTGAACATCACCATGAGATTACAAATCATATTATTCTTATGAATCAAGAAGCAAACATAATGAATATAGAACTCATTGAAATAATACAGACTATCGGTGAACTAAGAGAAGAGAATGAAAAAATAAAGCATGAGGTAATAATTCAGCAACAACATAATGAAATTATCAAAAAGGCTGAAGAAAGCAATAAAAGAATGGATGATTTTCTTGAAGGACAATGAAGAGTCAACAACAACAACGGTCTAGGTTTTACTAAAAATGGAGAATCATCAAATCAATCCAATCCAAAGAATATCTATGAAAATCCAAGACCAAGAAAGCTTACATGCAATCAATGTGGAAAACAAGGCCATGCATCAAATGCATGCAGAGGCAAAATGAAAGGCATTCCTAAATCTACATCTTCATTCATAGGATTATGTTATAAATGTAACAAGAAAGGACATAAAGCATATGAATGTAAGTCTAAGATGGAACAACCAAAGAAGGAAACCTACATGGAAAAATACTGTCCTACATGCAAAATGAATGGACACACAACTCTTAAATGCTGGAAAAAGAAAAGGCAAGCATGGAAGCCTAAAGGTCAAGAAACTCCCTATCAACCAAAGAGAATCGGTAATCAGTATGTATGGGACTACAATACTTGGACAAATTGTACAACATGTGGAAGATATGCGCACATTGCTACTAACTATATGAGACAATGGACTAGAAAGTCTAGAGGCTGGAAAAACCCCAGAATGGCATGCTTACACTATCAGAAATTTGTTCATCTCAAGAAATACTGTAGAGACCAAATGACAGAGACAAGCATATATCCCAATGGAAACACCATTGAAGATATCTGAAGGGATAGCGACAAAATGTGGAGAAAAACTTCAAGCAATGATGAAGCTGGACCGAGCAATGCAAATGATGACATCCCATCCCATGGATCTAGTGATCACCACCCCCGCCTAAAAGATGAACAAGTAAGTATGGAACTACACTACACCAAGTCATATTTTGCATTAGTTCCATTATACAAATTAATAGATAGTCAAAATCTGCATGAATAAAGATGCATATTATGTTACATGTTACAATTTTGAGAAAACAATGTCATCGGTAAACACATACCAAAAATCATCGATGAACATAAAAGGATGAGTTGTCTACACTTACCGAGAATCATCGATCAACATATAAAAAGGCTAAGTCGCTAATGTAACCCGACACCCATCGATAAGGAAGCAAAGTTACAATGTTGTCTTGACACTACACTGAGATCCGTTGGTAAAAGTAACAATCTTAACAGCTATCCCGAGCATCCTGTCAACACCGAGAATGTTATTTGAGAGTTTACCTGACAAAATCTGTCTTCATGACCCAATGAGTTGTTGATCATTTATGACAAACTTATGGAAAATGTCTATAAATACTCAATGGAAGCACTTAATTCTTCACATGCAAATTGAGAAAACATAGCAGAGAGAAAACTTAGCGAAAAGAGAGTAGTTAGCAGATCATCCTTGACTCTATCCAACGCACTCCAAAACAATCACTCACAAGCTACATGGATTGAAGTAAGTACCAAGCGTACCAAGAACTCTGTTATTATTTTTGAAAAATTCCTAAATTCTAAACACAATGGAAACAAGTTCAAGAACAACCAAATTAAAGAATGAAAAGAAGAATTTTGTTAAGCTATTCAAGAAGAGCACTTGTGTGGAACCAAAATACAAGATATGTCTAGAGGTTGCCTTGCAACTTGATGATTCTATCGCATTCTCAAAAATTCTACTTAGGGTTTGTTGATAGAAGACGTTAGATCACATATCCACTACAAGATCACTGAGATTGGTGATCTGGAGATAGATCAAGCTTATAAGAAGCTATGTGATGATCAAGGGAACCTAAAGGAAGAACACAAGCACTTGTAAGTAAAAGGGATAACAAATTCCCTATATTTCATGAGGGTTTTCAAAACTGATTGGATTAGGTTAGTACTAAGCAGAATGCACGATCAGAACTTATGGTTGGATGAACAAAAACATATTACAAAGGATGTATTACATGCGGTAACATGTTACTCTATAACCAACAAACCAAAAGCTCACAAGCATCCCTCTCAACCAGAAGTTAAGAAACTCACCAACACTGTATGGCATAACAGAGGACTTAAGGTGAACACCATCACCAACGAGCAACTGAGGTTCGGTGCATGTGCCATAGGGTACAAAATATTTCAAGCTAGTAGGCTAAACAACATAACATCAACAACAATAAGCACAAATTACAAGATTGTCACAAAAGGAATACAAATAGATCTATGTGAGATCCTACTGAAGCAACTTGATGAAAATATGACAACAATCAGGTCTGCCAAGACAAACACATGTAAGTTTGGCTCACTTATAATGTGTATATTCTTTTATTTTCAAAAATACTTTCCTTCAATTGGCAAAGTGAAGTGGGACACCACCAAGCCAGTCACATTACAAATAAATGACTATATCAAGTCACTAGGTGACAAATTTGATTCAGTGATGACTAAATACTTCCTTGACTTCAAGGAAAAGATGATGGAAAGAGTAAGAATCCCTGAACAGCTAATTGAAAAGCATAAGGAAGAGATATGATTTAGGTGGATTCAGATTTTACTCATATTAAGCCAGTTGTACCAAGGATATCCTGGTTGCCACCACTTGACTATGAGATAAACATAGATCAAGAAACAAATGCAATTGATGCACTATTGAATGAATGACTTGACAGTAAGCAACCAAGATTTGGAACATATGAAGAGGCAAAGTCTAAGATAAAAAAAAGCCTAGTCATAAAGAATACTGTCAAAAAGAAAAACAAGATGGTAAAGAATCTTGAGAAGTTGCCATCTGTAAATGAGGAGGAGAAAGAACAAACAGAGGACACCGAGGAACAAGGTGCCATCGGTGAAGAGGAAGATAAGAAAGAATAAGATTTTGAAGCCACAAAGTCAAATGTTCCTCCACCTCCAATCAAGAAACCAAGGACTACAATAGCTCAAAGGACAAGGAGCCAAACTGCAAAGAAAGATACTACACGTCTAAAGAAAGGTCAAGTGAGGAACTATAAGAGGAAACAACAAATAGATAAGCAAACCCATACCAAAAGTAGGAGAAGACTCATCAGAGCCAAAGCCAACATTGAAGATTCAAAATAGGATGAGCCTGAAGTAGATAAGAAGAGCTTAACCCCTCGAACAATTGATGAGATTGTTGATTCAATTGCTACAATAGGTACCGTGACTGATAGGAAAATCAGACAATGGGTAAAAATGGAGCTTGGGGACAAAAATAAAATAGAAGATGCAATAATTAGGGCTATGATCAAGTTCAAATATGTACCAGTTGAGTTTGCTAACAAAATTCCCAAAGAACTGAGTGACAAAATTTTAGAATGATGGTCTTATGCTTTGGACACAGAAAAGGAAGCAAGGGAGAGGATACCTATCACACTCATGCCTCCCAAATCCAAAATGGAAGAGATAAAAGAAATGATGAAAAAGCATTCCAATAAATTGGTGGCAAAGATAAGAGCTTACAAGGTGTTATAGGATAAGTTATTAGAACTTGATAGCATGACATATGCTAAATGGAGACAAATCATTGATCTACCTACAAAATCAACAAGCTGTGAGAATCCATTACTTCTCACTGAGACACCTCATATAGAAGAGAAGAAATAAAAAGCAAGTCCAGAGCACATTGCTTTAAATAATATGGAAGATAATGAGCCCATTGACTTAGATAAAGTCATGGATGATCTTGACATTCAAGATATTACTCACTATGATTCTGATAAGGATACAAAGAAGGATGATGATGTAATATTCATATCCTTTAAGGATCAAGAAAAGCAACAAGCATTGAAGACACTAGGAAATAAGGACATGGATGTTGCTAATGAGACATGGCCAATCAATTCAATCATTGACATAACAGAACCGAACCCTGTAGAACAAATTCAAAAGGATGAAGATGTCACTATTCAACAAGCTCAAACTGAAAACCATGACAACTACAAATGCAACAGAGGTGAGAACACAAAAAAATATGCCAGTATTGATGAAGGCCATCAATCTAATAGAAGGAAAAGAAGAATCTACTACAGATGCAAGTATACCCAAAGACAAGGGTGATGTAGAAAAAAAGATCACAAAAGATGAATCTAAATATACAAATGTAGAACAAGCTGCTACCGATGATCAACAAGAAAAGTCTACTGATTAGAATCAAGAAGGAGAAAAAATAGTAGAAGAGGAAAAGAAGAAGAAAAAGAGTGAAGAATAAAAGAGAGATGATCCACAAAAGAAAATAGAGGAGAAATTTGCTGATACACCCAAGGTTGATGAAGAGACGTCTTCACCTAACTGATAGGTGAACATCAAGAAGAAAGCACAAGAAGTTTCATCTACAAAGCCTTCACCGAGCACCTCAGAGAAAACAAATGAACTAGAAATGGTAGTTCATACATATTCTTCTACACAAATCTCAAGGAAGAAACAGAAGAGAAAGAACAAAAATCTAGTCACTCTGGATGAAATAATTGAGATTCCAGTATGTGATCCCAAAACATTGGATCCTATTGAGCTGACAAAGTATGCTAGACTTTGTGAAAGGAAAGCTATCCAAGATAAGCTGAGAAAAGCCACAAAAGAATCAAAGGTACTCGATGTTGCAAAAGGAATCCTCTAGAAAATTGTACTTGATACATATGTTGATCAAACAACTCCCATACTTGATCAATTAGTGGTTCTCACCGACGCTATCACATCTCAAAGTGTAGATGCTAAAAAGGATATGGAAGCAAGACTTGAGAAGAAATATGAATTCAAGTTAGCAGAGAAAATAAACCAAGAAGTGGCAGTGCACAAGGTGAAGCTATCTGAAATGGTAAGCACATTGGACCCTATAATTTCAGAAGCTATAGCCTTAATTCAAAAATTGTACACATTGGATCAACTCACCAAGGAGTATACCAAAAAGATAGCACAAATTGATGTTGATCTTCAAGCTAGTGCACAAGGTCTTACAAACATTGAAGATGCAATAAAATTGCATCAAGACCAGCTCAAGAAAGCTAGGAAGCTGAGACATGATATTAAGATTGCAGAAACAAAGTTCAGAGATGAGGTGAATGAGCTTCAAGCTCAACTTTTACCAACTCTCACATTACTGCAACACCATATGACATAGGTAAGAACACTTATTGCCACCCCATAAATGTCTGTCCTAGACAATATTTATGATATGCATGCCAGGATTGCACTGGAGCACATGGCACTGGAAATCCTCAAAAAGAAATGGGAGAAAATGATGGAAGATATCAAGAGCAGTCACTCCCACATACTTGACACTTTGTAAGTTGCACATTTTTGTGAACTTATAAGTTATACATTTTTGTCATGATTATAAAAAAAGGGGGAAATTGATATGTACAGTTAGTAATCTTATATCATTTAAAAAGAGGAAAGATTATAAAAAAAAAAAGGGGAATGTATAGTACAAAGGCAAGTATACATGTACATATACTTATAATATACCGATGCATACATTTAAGGGGAGTCATATAATGACAAGGATATATACATGGCGTACATACTAAACACTTTAGTATTTTGCACATATCATTTTTTGATACTAATGTCAAAGGGGGAGATTGCAGACATTATATTTTTCCATTAGTATACGCAAGGAAAAACATGATAAACAACATTGGTTTATACTACACCGACAAATAGACACAACACTACCCGATGCCAAGGTTACCAATATTTCTAAGTACAAAGCAATCTCGACACAACACTCTTTAGTGTTAACCAATGACAAAAAAGACAAAGGAACCTGACAAGTAACCAACAATGCAACCGGATGAAACATTCAAGAGTGGAACCCAATAGATCAAGAGAACCCAGTGAATAGTTCAAAGAAGGAACACCGACAGACTTTCAATTCACACCAACAATCAAATACCAAGAGTCAGTTACATCCCGCAAAAGTGGATCTAACTTCTACGTCAGATAAATCACTAAATTTTTATATTTAGCTTCTTGATTTGTTTTAAATCCATCATGTGAGGGAAAAGAAATGTAATTATTATTGTTTTTATCAGTCTACATGTAAACTAAAGGATCAATGTCAAGTTGTATACCTTGGATCTAGAGTTAACATTGTAATACGTGATTCTATAACAGGTCAAAGAACTTGTATAAATAGATGCTCAATAAATTATGAAAATGTTGTTTGATAATGATTGTAGCCTCTGAGAGAATCTAAGGTTTAGACAAGATAATTCATGCAAAATTACAGACAAAGATCAAATCAATTTTCAAGAACAAGAACCAAGGCTACTGACAAGCAAGAAAGGGTATTAATCAGTCACTATAGGTGATATTCATACTCTGTAAGCTTTAATGGATCTATGATAAAAAATTATAGATTTCATACACTGATGTCATACATATTGTACACATTCTAACAAGTGTATTACACTTAAGAAATCCTTTCAAGGAAGGTGGGTCTAACAATCCTATTGTAAATCTCTTAACCAAGTGCACACTACATCAGTGTTGCTAACACTCTTAACAAAGTAGATCCTAATAGGTCTCCACATTAATAATCCTAATATGGTAGATCATTAGAATTTATCAAATTGTAAGCCTTAACCAGCTCCCTTCCAATCTGGAGATAGTGAAGTTTTGTGGGTGCCATGCCCACCGCAATTTTTACTTCCTAACAAGAGTTTTCTACGATAACATATCTTGTGTTATGTGTCTATTAATTTCATGAATGTTTCTATGATTGTTACTTACAATTAAGTTTATGAATTAATTTTACATGCATGAGAAAGAACATAATATTTGGTCGGTAATACAATAAAGATTGATTGCTAATGAAGTAAGGTGAAAAGTGTTAAAAGTTTTAGAGGTGCTGATTCACCCCTCCCCTCTCAGTACTACTTCACATTAATCCCAACATTAACAAAAATCCTTCCACACAGAGTCTTTAAACATGCATAAGAACTAAATACAATATAAAATATCAAGTTTAATCCATTAATCATCTTGACTAATAAAAAAATGCTCGAATACCGTTAAGAACACACTCTGCTACTTCTCATTAACTAAATTTTCAAACAAAAGACATCAAACAAAAACATATCCACCTCACATTGATGGCTTGGGAGACCTTAAATAGCCTTCTCCTTTTTTCTGCACAACTATTGTAACTGACCTAACTGTCTATTTAGAATAAAACAACTTTTTAGCATATGCTGAGCAAGAGGACATGTCGAGCACCTTAGTACATGTTGAGCAACTTAGTACATGTCAAGAATTAGGACATGCTAAGAAAATTTCTAAAGCTCCTAATGCCTTGGTTTGATTGTTAGAGGTCTACAAATCACCTCTTCAACATAAAATTAACCTAAAATCACTCATCTAAGCAACTAGGGTGTCTATTCACCAAATTGACCCATTTTCCCTCTTAGGTCATTACAAGAGTGAATAAAAAAACACCTTACAAAACCAACATAAAAAAATAAAAAATGTTCCTAAACCTCCTAATTTTCTTAAGCAACTAGCAAGGTGCACAACAAAACAAAGAAGAGCCTTTAACCTTAGGTGCCCCTACACCATTCTCCCCTAAACAAGAGAAATAAACTTCCATGTGATTGAATCAAGTCAAGATTGATGCCTAACTTCTTGAAATTTGTCTCCTGCACCCATGTAGCCTCTGAATCAACTTTGCCTTTCCATTTGACCAGATGTTCCATGTAGGTCTAGGTTCTAGTCTTCTTAGCAACTCTTAAATTCAAAATCTTCTCTGCATTTGGCTTTAGTGTAACTAGAAGTTTAAGTGTCTTGAGATCCTCTGTATTCACTGAAATATCAGGATCTTCCTCTAGAATTGGTCCTTTGTAGGACACAATTTTTTCAATATTGAAGACTGGAGATAATCCTATGTCTGTAGGCAGGTCAACTTTGTAAGCGTTAGACCCATACTTTGCCAAACTTGTACAAGGGTCTCTCTTCCTCATCTGAAGCTTACTCGGGACACCTTTTTGCACTCTTGATTTTATTAGGTGCACCATGAATAAATATCCAACTTGGAATTGAACACCTCTTTTCCTTTCATCCACCTTCTACTTGGTATGAGCTGTACTTTCCACTAATGCCTCCTTCACAATATCATGGACTGAGCAAAATCTTTAGCATAATCACTCTTCTCTGCATTACTTTCAAGTTCTTTGAGTTCACATATACCCCTGGGATGAATCCCATACACCACTTCAAAAGGTATCTTTCCAGTGGACCTATTTACCATGTTATTCTATGCAAATTCTACTTGAGCAATTAATTTATCCCATGATTGCCCATATTATTTTGTTAGGCATCTCAAAAGATTTCCTAAGCTTATGTTCGCTACCTCATTTTTCCCATCCGTTTGTGGATGATATGCAAAGCTAAAATAAATATTTGTACTAAGCTTTTGCCATAGAGTTTTCCAAAAATAATTCATAAACTTAGAGTCCCTATCTGAAACAATATTGAGGGGTAATCCATGCATTCTTACTGCTTCCCTAAAGAAGATATTTGCTATATAACATGCATCTTGGGTAGTCCTACATGGCACAAAGTGAGCCATCTTGCTAAACATGTCCACAATCACAAAATATTGTCCATTCCTTGCTTGGTCTTAGGAATTCCAACTACAAAATCCATACTGAGGCACTCCCAAGGTTTATTTGGGATTGGAAGGGGTTGATATAACCCAACATTAGATGAAGTTCCTTCAGCCTTTTGACAAAATATACAAGTCTCTACATAATTTTGGACATCCCTACTCATTCTTGGCCAATAATAGTATCTCTTTACCAACTCTAAAGTTTTATGCACCCCAAAATGTCCACTCAATGAACCATTATGCTTTTCCTGAACTATGTTCTCCCTCATTGAACCTCTAGGTACACAGAATTGTCCTCCCTTAAACAGAAGACCTTCTTGTAGGGTAAAATCAGAATACTCACCATGAAAGTGGTTTTGAAATTCTTTACATACCTTATAGGCTGCTAGGAAGTCCTCATCATCCAGATACAGATCCTTGAAAATTTCTATGCCAATGCTTCTTAACTGGGTTTCTTGCATTGTCGACAATATTATGCTCAATGCATCTGCCACCTTATTCTGGAATCCTTTCTTGTCCTTGATGGTGAAGGTATAGACTTGGATATACTCCACCCACTTCATATGTTTATGACTTAGCTTATCTTTTGAATTTAGAAAACTTAAAACCTGATTATCAGTAAAGACTAAAAATTCCTTAGGAAGGGGATAATGTCTCCACTTCCTTAATGCTTGCACCAATGCATATAGCTCTAAATCATATGATGAGTACTTCTTTGCATCGCTAATTTTTTCACTGTGAAAAGCTACTGGCTTTCCCTCTCTGACTCAAAATTGCACTTGTAGAAACATTACTGACATCACATTCCACAGTAAACAACTTGTCAAAAATAGGAAGTGTTAGTATAGGTTGGGTGGCTATTCTTCTCTTTAAAGTCTCAAATCTCCAACCAGCCTACTCATTCCACTAGAATTCGGCTTTCATGCCTCCTTTTATTGTATCTGATATAAGTGCGCTGATTTCACTAAACTATCTGATAAACTTCCTATAGAACTATGCTAGTCCATGGAAGCTTCTTACCTCTATGGATGACTTAGGTGTAGGCCAATTTAAGATTGCTTCCACCTTGCTTGAATCCATCTTCAAGTTTCCCTATGATATAACAAAATCCAATTATACTAACTCTTACTTCGTGAAATCACTCTTCTCTAAGTTGATTGTCAACTTCTCTTCATGCAGTCTTTGCATTACCATTTGCAGGTGCTTAAGGTGATCCTCCTTGGTTTCACTGAACAATAATATGTCATCTAAATATACCACAACCCACTTTCCAATTAAGTCTTCCAACACTTCATTCATTAATCTCATAAATGTTCTTGGGGCATTGAACAACCCAAAAGGCATAACAAGCCACTCATAGAGTCCCTCTGTGGTCTTAAAAGTAGTTTTCCACTCATCTCCACCTTTGATTCTTATCTAATGGTACCCACTCTGTAGATCTATTTTGGTGAAATACTTAGCCCCCCCTAGAAAATCCATCAAATCTTCTATCCTAGGGATTGAGAATCTATATCTGATAGTGATCCTATTTATGGCTCTAGAGTATGTACACAATCTCTAAGTACCACCCTTCTTTGGGGCTAGGATAGTGGGAACAACACATGGACTTATACTCTTTCTAATCAACCCTTGATCTAGTAGCACTTGAATTTTGCTAGCAATTTTTGCATTTTTCTATGGGGTCATTTTATAAGCAGCTTTATTTGGGAGTGAGGCTCCTAAGATGAAGTCAATCTAATGACTAATAGACCTCTTAGGTGGTAGGGTAGCTAGTTGACCATCACTAACTATGTCTTGGTATTAGTTTAACAACTCTTTGATTTCTAAAGGTAACTCTTCCTTCTTACTACCCTTCTCATCCTTAGGCTTTAGAACCAAGCAAAGCCCACTCATTCTTCTTCCTCTAGTGTTTTCAAGAATTATTTTTATCCTACCAATAATATGTTAGGACCCTCTTTCTTCACTTCTCCTTCTTCCAAGATTGACTATATCTTGAAAGTCACTCCATCTTTCTTAAGGGAATAAGAGTTCTTGGCTCCATCATGCATTGTAGCTCTGTCAAACTGCCAAGGTCTACCCAACAATAGATGATATGCATCCATGTGTAAGACATCACACAACACTCTGTCCTTATACCTCCCCATGGAAAAATTCACCCAATCTTTCTCATTGACCACACATGTTGATCTTTATTCAACCAAGTAACTCTGTAAGGGGGTAAAATTACAAACCTGTGTCACACTTTTACAAAGGAAGAGGACCACGACATGCAAAAATATTAAACTTTAATGACATAAAAGTGGCATTTGTGTTTAGAATTTAAAAATGATGTAAACTAATGAAATGTGTAAAAATTGGATGTAGTTTATACCTATAATTTTAAAATTTTTTTTTGAATAAGAATTAACCTAGTTTTTTAATTTTTGAAGTCCAATTTTTATTTGCTCAAAAAATGCTGAGAATGTAGGGTCTAGTTCCCTCCAACTAAATATATGCAAATAATATTTTTTTCCTCTGATTTCATAATATGTTTTAGATGACATGTACAACTAGTGCATAAAAAAAGAAAGATTGGTTTTCGGTATATATTTTGTCTGTTATAACTATTCAAAGTCAGAGTTACCCGAAATTAATAGTTTTTTTTCTTCCTCCACATTTACCCTAGCAAATTTAAACCAAATACAAAAAAATTACATATTCTTGAAGAGGACTCTCTCCTCTAGTGTTAAATATAAGTTGTAAATTTTTCTGACATGATTTGCTTTTTTTATTTTTTATTTTTTTGAATGAGCGTGTTCTTCAATGTTAAAATACCGACTTGGAGTTTTTTCAAATTATAATATATTATATGTAATCAAAACACAATAAAAATTATATGACCATAATGTAGACTCCAAGCTCTACAAAAGGGTATATTTAGATTTTAAAAATGGTTGAGTTTTGATGAAGAAATCAGTTGTCTAAGTGAGAAGTTATGTAATTTTGAAATTTTTTCCTATTTAGTTGCCACATAGGATGCCACATAGACAATTTTGGCCGGAACTGGTTCGGCCGAACCAGTTTTAGCCGAACTCCTCTATATAAATATATGCCAATTCTTCATCGATAGAACATAGTTAGCTTATATTTACTCATGAATTTTTGGCCGAAACTGGTCCGGCCGAACCCGTTTCAGCCGAAACTCATTTGCCACATCAATGCCACATGGCGCCATGTTTGTGCCTCATATGTACAATCAAAAATATTTTGGCCAAAGCTATTTTAGCCAAAAAAATTTTGGCTAGAACTACGAAAATGGTCCTCAAGTGCGATAGCTTCGTACTTTTACCCAAGGGTTAGTATGGGGAATCTTTTTCAATTTCAAATTTTCAATAGCTTCCATAGAAATTATGTTCTCAGTAGAACTAGAATCTATGATAACTTTACAAACTTTACTTAGTACCTTGCACTTGAATCTAAACATATATATTCTATGGATTGGATCTTCTTTGATAGGCTCTTTGAGGAGTGTTCTTTGAATCATAAAATTCTGCCATATCTCAGAATCTAGGGCTACTTCATCTATCTTACTACTTGAAGACTCTTCTTGCACAAAATGGACTCTTTTCTCTCCTCCTTGTGATGTAGAACCCTTCTCAGGACACCTATAAGCAGGATGCCCATACAGCTGGCAATTGTAGCACTTTATTGAAGATAAATAAGATCCTCTCCCCTGGTTATTAGATATTCCTCTTGAACTGGTATTGGAACCTCTTCCTCTATTGTAACCACCTCTTATGTTATTGGATTCTCCTTAATTCTCAGTGAGTTTAGACTCACTCTGATTTCTATCCTCAAAGTTCCTTCCACCAAAACCTCCTCTCTAATTTCTACCATCTCTTCCTCTACCTCTACACCTACTTCTTGAATCTTGTTTCTTTTTGAGCTTCTCTTCCACCTTGAGAGCTAGCTGATAGCATTGATATACTATCTTGGGTCTTAAGAGGATAATTTCCTATTGGATGTTCCACTTGAGACCATTCAAATACCTAGAAAATTCTCTTCCTCCATTACATGTGACCTTAGGCATAACTTATGAAACTCTTATGTATAAGCACTGACTTCTAAGTCTTTTCATCTTAGATTTTGTCTTTTCTTGTGCAACTACACCTCATAATCATCAGGAAGATAAGTTTCTCTCATTTTGACCACCATGCCTTTCCATCTGGTTATAGGATTCTTCCCTTCTTTGATCCTTTCATCTTGGACAAACTTCCACCAAGTGAGAGAAGTCCCTCTCAATCTTGTCTTGGCTATTCTGACTTTTTGAGTCTTCATCACATTATCACATTCAAAGTGGTTTTCCAGTCCTTCTATCCACTCCATGACTACTTCTAGTTCCATCTTGCCACTAAATTGAGGCACAACTTCCAAGGAATTACCACTCATAGCTTTTAAATCTTTCAAGAATGGCACTTCTTGAAGCACATGGTCTAGCTCGAGTATTATATCTTCCTCAGCCACTAACTTACCCTTTCCTCCAGTCTCTCTCATAAGTTCACTAATTGTTGCAGTCCTAAGCTGTACTTATTTTAACTTAGTTTCTATATTGGCCAATTTTTCCTTTAGGATTCTATTCTCCTCTTTCTGCTCTTCTACATCCTTTTCTAGTTCAACATTAGTCACCATTTTGGATGAATCTACTAATTTTGATGAAGGTAGCATGCAAACAACACAAGCCCAATCTTTAGACTCTGATAAAAATTTGATGGGAATGTGCTCTTTCTTTCTAGAGCCAGCTTGAATATATTCTAAGGCCTCTCTCCTAGGCCTCCTAGGGTTATCTCAACCCTAATCTTGAGGAAAGTCACTAAGAACTTCTACCTCCTACTCAAGATCCATACTATCAATCAGGTTCTTCTCGGTGCTCCCTGAATCCTGATAAGTGAATTCTATCAACTTATGCCAATACACTCACAACTATTTGAAAGGTTGTTGCCTTACTTCCTTGGGTGATTTCATGACATTCTTGAGGAGTTTATGCCATTAAACATCCATTAAACCATTGAAAATTCTTAGGGACAATGCCCTTAAATGTAGGACTAATTAGGTCTTTTACTATATCTTCTTTCTTTCCTCGGTGAATTCAACTCCTCCATGACTACCACTGCTTAGGGAGTCATATTACCTCTCCATAGTTCCTATCCAATCATTATATTTTTTTTTCCAATCCAACCCTACAATTTCTACATAATTGTTTCACTTTCTTCCCTAGTCGGGCTATAGCCAAGCTCGCCTAGGGAAAGACCTCAAACTTCATGGTTCTCACTTCTCCTACAAAAACCAAAAAGAAACTTATGTATAGTGGCTCCTCTTGAGTTCTATCCAAGAAAAATTCATGGCTGTCACTTCTACAAAAAACAAAAAAGAAACTTATGTATAGTGGCTCCTCTCGAGTTCCATCCAAGCACATTTTTCTCACCATGGAGTCAAGAACCTCGAGGAGCCATTTCTATTTACAGTCTAGAACTGGACCAAGAACTTGTAGCTTCCAAGAAACTTTAAAAGATACTAAAAATGGAACTATTAACAAAGCTCCTTCCACACAAAGTATCTAAACACACGTAAGAACTAAATACAATAGAAAAGATCAATTTCAATCCATTAATCATCCTAGCTAATAGAAATTCTCTAATACCATTAAGAACATAGTCTGATACTTCTCATTAACTAAATTTTCTAACGAAAGACATCCAACAAAAACATATCCACCTTGAACTGATAGCTTGGGAGACCTTAAATAGTTTTCCCCTTTTTTCGTACAACCATTGTAATTGACCTAACTATTCATTTAGGACAAAAACAAATTTTTAGCATATGCCAAGCAATATGACATGTCGAGCACCTTAGTACATGTTGAGCAACAGGACATGTTGAGCAACTTAGTACCTGTCGAGCAACTTAGTACATGCCAAGACACTTTCTAAAGCTCCTAATGCCTTGGTTGGATTGCCAAAGGTGTACAAATCACCTCTTCAACACAAAATTAACCTAAAAACACTCATCTAAGCAACTAGGGTGTCTATTCACTAAATTGACCCATTTTTCCCTCTTAGGTCATTATACGAGTGAATGAACAAACACATTACAAAACCAACTTAAAAAAATCCAAAATTTTCCTAAGCCTCCTAATTTTCTTAATCAACTAGGAAGGTGCACAACAAAAGAAAGAAGGGCCTTAAACCCTAGGCACTCCTGCATCACATGGTCCCCCTAAAGTGGGGGATAAATGTACTATCTTAAAAAGTTATCCCCCATAACTGGATTCTTTATTAGGACCTATTAGACCTCATTTTGGTGATTTTGAGGTCTTAATGCCCATTATGCTTGATCTTAGCAACCTATTACTCTTCCCTTTGCATCTCTTCACCCATCCTGACACCCTATCCAATTTTGGGCTCATTCTCCAAGGTACAAAATGCCAAAATCATTCTATCTCTAGGATAGAACAAATTTGGATTTTGTCTCCTGGGATTTTGGCCCAAATTTTGGTTTGGGGCCCTATGTTAGGGTGCTAGTGGTAAATCCAATCCCGTGGTTAGCTTGGATTATTTTTGGATCCTGAAATGATGGATTGAGTATAAAACCCCCCATCTCTCCTCATTTTGGTATCTATTATCAAGTGCAAGAATTTACTATCATATTTTCAAGCAATCAAGAGCAATTGAGCAATTGGATTCAAGATTTGAAGGCAAGCATCCAAGATAAAGTTTCTCTAAGTCTCCAATTCTTCAAGATCATTAAAGTCAAAGACAATCTTCTCTAATTGAAACAAGTTTCTCTCCCATGATGGCCAAGTAGTGGAATTCTCAATCAAGCAAGAAGATCCTTCCTTCCATTCACATTCTCTCTCCATTGCAAGTGATTATCAAGCATATCTACATTCAAGATATAGGAGTGACATTCATAAATCCATGCATTTGTGAGAGAATCATTGATTTCACATTACATTCCAAGGTCAAATCCTTTATTTAAAGTAAATTCAATTATTTTCATGGGTATGAGCGATTTCTACATCTGTCTATGAGGGTTTATGCAAGGTGAATCAAACATTTACCTTTTTACACACTTTCCTTCATGTAATTTCATTTCATTTTCAATGGTTGATTCATAAATAAGGGTTTCACCAAGGCAAACCCCTTTAGAATATATTTTTCCTATTTTTCTATGTGCAAGAACATGTTATAGAGTTGTCAAACAGAATACAAAAGATAAGAAATTGTGAGAAGATTCCCAAAAAATTCAATAAAAAATAGTAGGTATAGATCGCCAAAACCATTCTATACATGGTACAGATCACCAAAAATGTTTTATACCTTGCATTTTGTTCCCAAATTTTAATCATATTTTAGATTTAAATTTTGGTTTATGTTTTTGTACTTTTCATCTCCTTGTTAGTTTATATCAGTCAGTTATTTCCAGTTTTTCAATAACTTGCCTAAATTATCATTTACATTATATTTTCCCATCATTTCCATTTTCATTATTACATATTTTAGTAAAGAATCACTGTCCCTTTTAGTATCTGAGTCTTCTCTTGAGCCCAATGGGGTATCTTCCTTTTGAATGTGTAATTGTGAAAAGGGAGGTGTGAATTTACCTATTTACCTCATCCCCCTATATCCCTTACTGTACATAAGTTATAATAGTTTGTATAGGACGTTGAACAATCATGTTTCTTAAGGTTTTTTGTAATGCTTCATGGTATGTAGATGAAGTTTGAAGAAGCTACCAAAGGGATATCTTGGCAGGAGTAGCTCATAGTTGTTCTACTAAATCATATTCATTTCCAATATTTTGATGACTATGGGGTGTAGGAGGAAGCATTGGTTGAGAACCAGGAAGAGAAGTAGGAACAACTGAATTGCTAGGTTGTTTATTATTTCTCTTGTTATATGTATAAGAAACCACATGATATTCAATTTTTTGAGAACCTTTCACAATAATGACTAATTTTTTGGGTGGAGGGGTATCTTGACGAAGATGGACAACAAACTTAGGCTTCTCACTACCCAAAACATTGACTTGATTAGGTTCTCGGTTGTTCGAAGTTTTATCAAAAGAAGGGAGAGTATCAAGGAAAGTGGTAATGATATTGTCCTATTCTTCTTAGGTATCCTTATGAGCAGGGAAATCTTTAGAATGTGAATTAGGTGTTTCCATCAATGCTTCATCTTTAAAATGGATGACATTTAATGAAGGTAAGGTGATATTAAGAAAGGTTTTTATAATATCCTCTTCTTTCTCCAAAACATCCTCATAAGGAGGGGGAATATTTGGATAAAGATAAAGATTACTTATTAATGCTTCATCTATAGGGGGATTATTAGAAAATAAGACAATCATACTAGCTTTCTTTACGATAATATCATCCTCTTTCATCAAGTTTTTTTCATGGGAGAGAGAATAATCAACGTCATTGTTTAATGACTCGTCCCAAATAGGGGAATCATCAAGGGTAGGAACATCTCTATGAATAAAGAAAACTTTAGGTGAGAGATAATCATAACTTACTAAATATTCATCCCTAAAGGGGAAGGGATTGGAATGAAGGTAAGGTAAAATATCCTTCTCTTCCACCAAAATATCTTCATAAGGGAGATATAGTTTAGGAGAAGGATCAACATCATCCTTCAAGGTCTCATCCTTAGGAGGGAGATTATTTGAAGAAGTGTTAATAATCTCTTCTTGTGCCAAAATTTTCTTATGGGTGGGATCAATTTTGGGAGAGAGAATATTATGACTAAGGATGAAATGAAGAACTAAGTTATCATCATATGCATGAAAGGAAACATCTTGAAATTCTTCAAAAAAATATAAAATTAAACTAACAAATGAAGATAACAACTCCATTCATAGAATGAAAATACATACAATAATGCATGGAATGAAATATTTTTGTACCTTTTATTATTTTGGCACATGAAAGAATGAAAAGGAAATGCAAGAATGAAATAGATCCACGAGATAAGTGCAAAATTATTTTTATGTCCTTTTAATCAATAAATGCATCTAAATTTGATAAAATCATAACTAAATGCCTAAAATGAAACAATGCAATTCATACAAATCAGATATAGACACCAAATCATAACTGGAAGCTTTATGAGTTGGGTTTAGCAAAATGTACAATAGAAAAAGGGAAGCAAGGTAGATTGCTCCTCCTTTCCCAAATGCACATTTTGAAGAAAGATGACTCAATAGGCTCAAGTAGGACTTAAGTGCCAAATGAGTGAAATGATCCTTAATAATACTGAATTAAGAGAAATTGGATTTGAGGGGAATGATAGGATAATGCAAGATAAGAGGCCAAATAATAAAGTATGACAAGTTACAAAAAATATAGAATAACAAAAAATAGATAGATACCTATGATGAATTGAAATGAAAACTAGAAAGTTGTAGTGACTGTAATCACCTAAAAATGGTCACCTAAACCCTAGACCCCCAATCTCAGCAATTAATCAAGAAACCCTAATCTTGATTAAACCTAAGTCCTAAATCAAATAGGCAATTCATCATATTCGAACTAATCTGACCTAAACCCTAGGTCATAATCGATCACCTTACTTGATTAATTAATTAATTCCTAAAATCACATTACATTGGCAAATAAACATTATGTTAATTATTTAATTGATATTATGACATATTAATTAAATGAAAATTACAAAATTGGCAATTAAATAAAAAAGGAATTAAATTAATTATAAAAACATAAATGTGCATCCAAAATCAATTAATTTATTAAAAATGCATATGACATCATCAAATCCAGTTAACTGATTTATCAAAATGGAAACAATCCAGTTCCACTCAGTTAACTGATTCTCCACTGTTTATTATTTTGGAAACATTTCAGTTAAATATGAACTGATTTTGGAAGTTTCCAAAATAACTGATCAGTCAATTCATTCAACTGACTCTCTCGACCAATCGAATCACTTGCACATGGATTGTGCTTCTTCAATCGAATCTGAGCCACTCTTTTTGTTCGATCTCGACTGTCGATTTGAGAGAGATTTCTATAAAAGAGAAACTCTTTTCCTTCACAAAGGATCCTACCTTTCTTCTAAAAATACTATACTGCATTTTCTTCTCTTTTATTAGCATTTATCATTTAGCATTGTTGTTTAATTTCAAGCATGCAAATCTAATCATTAGAGCACATTCAATTTGGGTTTTAAAAAGAACATTTCACTTTTCAATTTGGTGCTTCTAAAATCAATCTTAAGTAGCTTGGATGAACAACAAAATCCATATGCATATCATCTTAGATCATTTATCATAGCTTAAAATCCTTCATTTAGGTTAGTGTGTAGTCACTGAGCTTGCAATGATCTGAGAGCAAGCTCACACTCCTGCCTTCTAGAAGGCAACAAGTCGACTCTTTCAGACATGCAGCATGAATGAATGAATATTCATTTTTGTATGCAGCTAAAGTATAATGACCATGTTGAAGTGTACTGCTAAGTGAGAAGGCCGCTTTTATCATGCACATTTTTTGCGCCCACCGTGGGGCTCGAACCCACAACCACAAGGTTAATTTTTGTGAGTTTTGTGATAAATTTCTGGGCTATTTTTCCAGAAACCTGACTGATGTTTTTATTGGTACATGTACTTATGACATGATAAAAATTCAAAATTTATATTTATGGAAAGGTATTTGAGTTATCTTTCATTTTCCATTGGTTTGAATTAATTTTTTTTGGATTTACAAAAGTTATGGTCATTTTAGTGCAGACTAGTCAAACCTAATTTTCCAGAAATCTGACTGATGTTTTTATTGGTATGTGAACTTATGACATGATACAGATCCAACATTTATATTTTTGGAAATTTATTTGTGTTATCTTTCATTTTCAGTTGGTTTGAATTAATTTTGTTTGGATTTACAAAAGTTATGGTCATTTTAGTGCAGACTATTCAAACCTAATTTTCTAGAAATCTGACTGATGTTTTTATTGGTACATGCACATATGACATGATATAGATCCAAAATTTATATTTCTAGAAATTTATTTGAGTTATCTTTCATTTTACATTGGTTTGAATTAATTTTATTGGTATTTACAAAAGTTATGGTCATTTTAGTGTAGACTAGTTAGAACCTAATTTTATGAAATATGACTGATATTTTTATTGGTATGTGCACATATTAAATGATAGAGATCTAAAATTTATATTTTTGGAAAGGTATTTGAGTTAGCTTTTATTTTCCATTGGTTTGAATTAATTTCATTAGGATTTGCAAAAGTTATGAATTTTTTAGTGCAGACTAGTCAGAACCTGATTTTTATGACAATAGGTTTTTCGATTATCAAATGATATATTATCTTTGACTAACCTGATTTTCTAACATGTGGGATTAGCAAGCTGTGTGTTTTATTTTTATTTTTATGGATTTTTATAACAGTGGGTTGCATGTGTAGTAATAGGTAAGGTTTTCATAACAGTGGTTTGCAGGATGTTGAAAAAGAAGAATAAAATACAAACTACTCACGAATTGGTTTTGCAGGTTGCCTTTGATCGATAGAATGCAAAACATTGTACTTGCATCTTATTTTTGATTTCTTAAAATAGGAACCCACATGCAGGACTTCTTAAAATGAACATTTGTTTGATGTTTTAGGAATGCAATGATGTCAGGAAACTATGCTCTCGCCCTTTTGGGATGATCAAAAATCCAGAAACATTATTGTCATTTTCTTATTCTGCTTGAAGTGTCTTTTAGTTTTGTAAACCCAAATAATTTCATGGATGTATCCTCCCCCCCCGCCTTCAAAAATCTTGGGTGAAAGAGAAATCCATACAAATCCTTTAGCGTGGCTACCGTCTGAGTGCTTTAACAGAGTCAGTGAGAGTGGATTGCTCAACTGGTAACAGGCTAAAGCCAAGCCCTTCCAAACCGATATATAAAAAATGTCATTGTGATTAATGTCATTGTGAATAGGTGTTGATTTTGTTATACTGGGAAGATCTCCCTCAGTACCCTTATGGTGCGTTAAAACCTACATAACGTAACTTCTGTAGGTTGGGATGCCTCCATAATGGAGCTAATCTGCCGCAAGTATAACCACCTGAACCAATGCCTTTACTAAAAAATTTGTTCTAGTTTCTAAAATCCCTCTATCTATTGGCACAGAAGGTCAGAGACTGACTAAGATGTCCCACACTTTCACTGCTCTTAGTAGAGACAATGATCCCTTGGGAAGTGATTACCCTTGGGATTCAAAGCTTGGTGTGCTTGAGAAGTGAGTGCACATGTAAGGAGGAGCCCGTTCCTCCAAGCTTCTAAGTTGTCCGCTATGAGTAGGCGTGGCTGAACTTCAATTCAAGTGGGAATTCAAAAGATATTTCCCTGGCTATCCTAGGATTGTGGTGTGTCTATTTCTTTTTTTTACAACAAACAATCTTCTTGATATGTCTGGTGTGAGTGTTTACTGAAACAACAACAACAATCAAACAATCTAGAAACTGTACACTTTAGGTACTTGTCTACCATATCTCATCTTAAAAATCAAATCAAACATCAAAGTGATCAACAATTCAAAATCTGCACTCTTGGTGTTAACTATCAACTCTTGTCTGAGTTTCTACATCTGCTATCAAACTTTGGAAATCTATCCACTTGCTGTCCAATTCTATTTTTTGTTGTGAAGGTTTTGTCTGAACTTTCACAAAACTGTGCTTTTATCAACATCATCACTAGTCTGTCTTTGACTGCAATCTATTGACAGTCTGACTCATTGTTGTCTTGAAATCTGCTTTCATTGTGCTAGTCCAAGTGACTTGTTACTTTAATCATTTTGTTTGTGCTATCCTTATCCTGAGTTGTGAAAGAAGGTTTGTTAACCTTGACTCAAGATCAAAGTCATTGCTTCTCTCTCTCTCAGTTGGATTTTATCTCCTTTGTCCTTTAGTCTTGGACTTAAATCAGCACTTTAGATATCACTTCAGCACCTGATAGTCAATTAATCGATTTGTCATAATTCCTCTTCAATCTTCTATGTAAGTGCACCAACCCAATCTTACAATGTCTAAAAGAAAATGGGCTAAACCTTATGGTCCTAACAATGTGCAAGAAGAGATTCTTATGGCAGCTTTATCAAAACAACTTCAAACTATGCAATCTGAAATCCAAGAATTAAAGGGGGAAAAGGATACACAATCCAACAAATCCTCATCAAGCTCAATCTATCCTTTTCTATTTGATCATTATCAAGCGAGTGGCTCCAAAGCCCTAAAAGCTGCTGAAAACACCTTGAAGTCTTCCTCCAAAGGGATTAGTAACATCATGAAAGAAAAACCCTAGGTTAAATGCACAAGAGACTTCACTCCTTTGGGGCAATTTTATGAATCTACATTAGAAGAACTTCTTGAGAATGATCTCATCACATTGCCTGAAGCCACATCACGTGGATGAAGATTCTTGAGTACCTATTGTGCATATCATCAACACAATGAGCATAAAACTTCATCTTGCATGGAGTTGAAACATAATATCCAAGATCTCATAGATGATGGCATAATCGAAGTGGAAAATCCTAATGAATCCTCTAGTGAAGATAATGATCTTAAGCATGATCAATATCAAGAATCCATGTCTAGCAATGATTTGCAAATAACATCTCCTTCTTCCACCATTCCTCCATCTCCTAAAGCTTCATCATCTCTATCAAGAGCTGAGCCTAATGATGAATATGTCTACTCTCAAAGACTACCTCTAAAAGAGATTCAAGCTAATCTACATATGTCTACAAGTCCTTCTCAAGCTTCAAAGATCATAGACCTAAAGCATCCATGTGCTCCAACACTTGTCATGCCTATTCCAAATGATTGTCAATTAGCATGTCAATAATCCTTCATGCAATTCAACACTCCCACCTTGTCCTTAGAAGTGGCTCCATGTCAAGAGGACAATCCACAATGTGAAGAAACAAATATCAGTAATGATCAAGATCAAGACACCATCCATCTTTATCCAACAATTGACCAAAGTCACATATCTCAAGATTCCCATGATGATTTTATCATCCCCTTCCATTTCTTCTCAGAAGAAACTCTTACATCTCCTATATCTTATCCATCTCCCAAGAAAGATCAAAATATCCGTTCCACTATCTCTAATGAGCTTATTGAAAATCAAGAGAAAGGTACCCTTTGTCCACCATCTAATGATCCTTGTCAAGATCAGAGCATCCCATCATCTCATTGTCATGCTCCTCCATATCCACCTCAAGAAAACATCATTCGTCTAAATCCCTTGCAGAATAATAACTCTCCTCAAGCTTCAGTTGCTCCTATCAAAGTTTCTCATGCTACTATTGATATACAGATGAATTCAAATGAGAAGAGCCTTGGCAATGTAACTCACTCTAAAGATGTTGATATCCCTTCCACACCTTATCTCCCTCCAGTCAAATGTAATCATCAACCTTCACTATCCTCCAAGTCCATTCTTGGTCCCTATATCCCAAAGCTGAAATATTCAAACCTTCCATCCATATTGGGTCCTTATATCCCTCCATCCACTTACCCTATCCCCTATCAAGATCAACAAAGACATGCATCCTTGAACTCTCCTTATCAACCAATCCATATGAACTAGTCATATCATCCCTATCCATCCACAATTCCCAAGTATTTTGAAAGCAATTTGGATGTGCAACAAAGAAATAAAAAATTGAAGAATCCACTTACATATGAAGATCACTATGTCCCATCTAATCGACATGTGACTACAAAGAAATTGCAAAGGTCCATTGAGCAAAGAATACAATCAAAGCAAATATGGGTCCCTAAATCCATCATGGAAGAATTGCATTCTAAGTCCAAGAAAAGAATAATATCAAAGAAAATATGGGTTCCTAAATCCATTATGGATGAATTGCATTCTACATATTCCAAAAGCAAAGGAAAATCAAAATTTACGTGGATTCCTCAGTCTCTTCTAAAGAACTTAGATACCAAAAGAAAATCAAAATCTATGTGGATTCCCAAGTCTCTCTTAAAAGGCTTGAACAAAAAGGAAAAGTCAGAGTTGGCATCCAAGCTTCCAAAGTCTTCCACTTCATCTCCATCTAAACATCTCCTATCTTCTAACTCTATTTTGGGTCCTCATGTCTCAAAATCCATTACCTTGAATATTTCATCCATCTTGGGTCCTTGTGTACAAAGATCCATATCCACTCATACATCAAAGTCTCAAGCCATTCCATCCACTTTTCCTCCATTTGTCCCTACCCTTCAAGGCGTGTGTCGATGTTGATCTTATCACCATATCCTTCCATCCCTCTTATCCAATCCATCACATAAATCCTTGGCTACCATCTCCCTTATCCTTCATATCATTCTTCTCTACCATCACCCTATCAGCATCTTTGAGCATACTTTAAGTGGCCTTGGCCCATCATAGCTTATCTTTCAAAGGAGCACTATCCAAAGAGCACGAAGCTCAAGTTCCTCCATAAAATCAAAAGTATAAAAAAAGAAAAAAAGAAAAAAGAAAAAGTGCCTTGGTGAAAACCTGGTAAACAGGCATCTTGGTAGCAAAATTAAAGATAAATCAATCCATCCTATGGTGAAAACCACTTCTTGTGGCACCTTGGATAAGTACCATGATGAAAACCTGACAAACAGGAGTCATGCGTAATTCCTCCTACTTGCACTCTTCACTTGGGGGAAAGTTCCTTCCATGTCATCGTATCTATCATGTCTTACATCCAGTTAGCCCATGAGCATCCATGTTCCTTCTGGGGATCTTGACAAGGTTGAACCTCTCCATGAGCATCGTGTATCCTGACATACATTATCCTTTCCATCAGCCTATTCACTTGCTCTCATCCATGGTACCCTATCGTGATCTTTCTTATCCCAAGCCTATCCTTCCTATCCATAAACATCCTTTTCAATAATCCAAAACATCCACTTATACCTCCATCACCCCTTATCTCGATTGCGCTATCATAGCTATATCCTATCCAACATTGACCCCTTGGTCTTGATCTAAATGAAGAATAAAAAATGAAAAATAAGTGTCTCAAAAGTCTCTTGACATGTCCATTCTTTTGGACTCCATGGTTTTCATGACATCAGGTCATTTTCCTATATGCTATCCAGCATCGCTCTATGAGCCTACATTGCAATATTCATTTTTTCCCTAGCTTGGGTAATCTTAAGGAGACTGTCTTTGAGGGTTGCATTCACCCTCTTCATCCATCATTGTCTATTCTCCTCATCCATCAACTTTCTGATCCATCTGTAATGACCTCTACCTTGCTAGACATTGGGGGCAAACCAATGTGATCTTGCCTGAGAATGGTTAATCTCTAAAAAACTAAAAAAAGTGAAAAATGATCCTGAAAAAATGATCATCTTGGTGAAAACCTAGCAATAGGTGCCTTGATGCATCAATAAAAAAAACCAAAAACATCAAAAATACAAAAAAAAAATGAAATTGAGAAAAAGGATGGCAACATAGGCATGCTTACCAGGTTTTCAATGATCAGATCATCAATCAAGAAAGACCCCATCGCTTGGGGCATCTTAGCTTCATCGCATCACATTAAGTTGAGATTATCATAAATCAAAATCAACCCAATCAATGTCTTATATAGTGATGGATGCACTCAAAACCAGACAGATCAGTCTTATACGAGTCATTCATTTCTGAAACTAGGAACATTGATCAAATTGGCTTCATCACTTCAAATCAAGTCAATTTTTGCTAAATATCATCTCTGCCAAGTAGGTGAAAACTTGGTAAATAGGCGCCTCTTGTACTCAACGCTCCATCTATCAATGCTCAATCTTGGCAATCTTTTGCTTTAGTTTGTCCATATCTTTCAGTCACTTTTGTGACACTTTGGTTCTTCTTGGAACCCTCCTGGCTTGAAACTGATCTAGAGTCATAACCTGGGGGCAATCAAATTGGATTTGTCTACGCAGTATGAGTCAAGTCACTCATCGTCGTTCGCTACTTGGGGCATAGGTCCCCAATTTGATCACATCTTTGGTTTACACCAGAGTCAGTAATCTTGTCATTTCTGAAGGACAACTAGCTACTAACGCAAATAGGTGTTTCTCAACACCACAATCAACAGTGTTTCTTAACACTATCTTTTGACACATCTATGTTTCTTAACACACATTGGATATCACAAACATAAACCATAGATCGATAGCAATCAAATACAAAGCACTCACAAGTACAATGGTGTTTCTCAACACCTCATTCATATACACATTCATAAACTTTGAACATGGCTGAAGTATGCTGAACTTCTATTTGTATGCTATTTGTTTTCATTGATTTCGTTAATCTTTTCTTTGTCTACTGCTTGTTGGTGTGGTCTCGATGATCTTGGGTGTGTGGTAAGAGCTCCTGCATTAAGGCGAAAAATCCTCACATCCCTTGATCCTATTTATGTGTATGCCAAGGTGAGGTTGGAACTATCTCCTTGAATGTTATTGCTCTATTTGTTTATGCAAGATCGCACTCATGGTTATCTTGGCTTTGAATGCCTCGATATTGGTGTCCTCTTGCAGTATCAACTAGAAACAATGTTCAGGTCATCTCAGCTATTGTGCCTCAATGCTTACGTTAGTTTCCCATATCTTATTTGATGAAAGTCATATTCATATTCTTATGGTTACAATGACACCAATAAGGATTGTATCAACTTTGATGTTCCAAAAATGCTCAATGATGAAAATTTTCAAAGCTAAAGCTCAGTGACTACACCTTAGGTTGCATTCATGTTAGTCTTGCATCTGCATCTGCATAGTGATGATATCAGCATAATAAATTTATCTCTATCCAATGTGAAGGATATGAGATTATAATCAATCAATCTTCTCATCGTGAAGTGGTCATGACACCCCATGCCAAATCAATTGTCCTGATTCTATTTTTAGGATTGAAATTGAAATCTGAATTTGACCACTCGCACAACCAATAGAAATCTCTCATGCTTTTCTTCTCATCAATCTATGTGTCTTACTTCTAGTCAATCTCAGTAAAACATGACCTCTCATCAAGTACAAATTATTTCCTAACCACGTGGGACCTCTTTCTAATCCGATCAGTTTCTTCCTAAATTGTCTAATCAATCAAATTGCTTCTCATCATTGGGGCACCTAGCCATATTTCAATTTCGCTCCCGAGGGGGCAGGATCAGGACATCAACATTCCAGTGATCACATCCTCAATCAAAACCTCATCACTTGGGGCATCTCAACTTCATCACATCAAATCAAGTTGAGATCATCTTAAATCAAAGGAAACCTAATCAATGATCTTATACAGTGGTGACTACACACAATACTAGACAAGATTGGTCTTATACATGCTATTCATTATTGAAACCAGATACATTGATCAAATTGGCTTAATCACTTCAAATCAAGTCAATTTTCTCACTAATCAAATCTCTTAATGGTAATCAGTTTCATCGCTTCAAATCAAACTAGTTATGCACTCAAACCAATCAAAAAAGTTTAAGAGTTCCTGAAAGATGTTTAGTTTCATCACTTCAAATCAAATTGAGCATTCTGTTTTATATCTTTTGATCGATCTTCGTCCAATCAAGCTCGAAGTCGGTCTTCTTCTTCAAAAGAATGGTTTCATCGCTTCAAATCAAACTATTATGGGTCTTCTCGCTAACAAGTCTTTGAATCAATGTGCTGATCACACATCAATTCAAAGAGGGGCAAATGTAATCACCTAAAAATGGTCACCTAAACCCTAGACCCCCAATCTTAGTAATTAATCAAGAAACCCTAATCTTGATTAAACCTAAGTCCTAAATCAAATAGGCAATTCATCGTATTCAAACTGATCTGACCGAAACCCTAGGTCATAATCGATCACCTTACTTGATTAATTAATTAATTCCTAAAATCACATTACATTGGCAAATAAACATTATGTTAATTATTTAATTGATATTATGACATATTAATTAAATGAAAATTACAAAATTGTCAATTAAATAAAAAAGGAATTAAATTAATTATAAAAACATAAATGTGCATCCAAAATCAATTAATTTCTTAAAAATGCATATGACATCATCAAATCCAGTTAACTAATTTATCAAAATGGAAACAATCTAGTTCCACTCAGTTAACTGATTCTCCATTGTTTATCATTTTGGAAACATTTTAGTTAACTGTGAACTGATTTTGGAAGTTTCCAAAATAACTGATCAGTCAATTCAGTCAACTGACTCTCTTGACCGATTGAATCACTTGCACATGGATTGTGCTTCTTCAATCGAATCTAAGCCACTCTTTTTGTTCGATCTCGACTGTCGACTCGAGAGAGATTTCTATAAAAGAGAAACTCTTTTCCTTCACAAAGGATCCTAACTTTCTTCTAACATTACTATACTGCATTTTCTTCTCTTTTCTTAGCATTTATCATTTAGCATTGTTTTTTAATTTCAAGCATGCAAATCTAATCATTAGAGCACATTCAATTTGGGTTTTAAAAAGAACATTTCACTTTTCAATTTGGTGCTTCTAAAATCAATCTTAAGTAGCTTGGATGAACAAAAAACTCCATATTCATATCATCTTAGATCATTTATCATAGCTTAAAATCCTTCTTTTAGGTTAGTGTGTAGTCACTAAGCTTGCAATGATTTAAGAGCAAGCTCACACTCCTGCCTTCTAGAAGCAACAGGTCGACTCATTTAGACATTTAGGATGAATTAATCAATAGTCATTTCTGTATGCAACTGAAGTATAATGACTATGTTGAAGTGTACTGCTAATTAATAAGACCACTTTTAGCATGCACAGTGACCTATGATTGAAATTTAAAGATGATTTTGAGGGTATAGAAAACTTAGAGCATTCTGTTCACTGGAATAGTTTGCAAAAATTCATTGTGTTCCCTGTACTTTTGTCTGAATCCAGTTGAAGTTTTCTTGTTAGGTCCTATACTTTCTAGATTAAGTCCTAATGCGTCTACTACTTATACCTGCACATAGAAAAATAGGAAATTGTTGGGTTGAAAGGGGTTTGCCTTGGTCAAACCCCTATTTACCATGAAATGTAAATGACATTGTATAAAAGGAAAGATTGTTGATATAAAATAGAAGCTAGATTTGAATTGTAAGTTACCTTATGCCTTGATGGAGCAATGTATCTTTTGATGTAATCACGAGTGTTAATGCAATAGCCTTTGAATCCACACACAAAACTCAAAGGATATAATGTAAAACAAGACTTGCACCATGAATATTGTAGTTTTACATAATGATTGATGAAGGAGAAGAATAATGCTATGAATTATTAAAGACTTGGATGATTTAAGACCTTGAGAACGCTTGGATGAAAAATTGTAGAAGAGAGCTTGAATTCCCAATTTCTTGATCATCCTTGCTAAAATGAGGAGAGATAGGCCACTTATATACCTCTAACAATATCTCAGAGTTTAAAATTGATCCAAGCTAGTCACATCATCTAATTCCCCACCAAAACACTACAATAAGGCCCCAATTAAAATTTGAGCCAAATTATAAGGTAACACAACACCTTGGGAATTGTATTCCTAGGAACATAATGTCATGAGTGTTTTGTACATAGGAGAAAGTGCCAAAATTGAAATGGGAGGCTGGGGAAGGTGAAAAGATGCCAAAATAAGAGGCAAAATTGATTTTGAGGTTGGTAAGAAGTAAAAAGACCAAAAATGGTAACATAGGGCCTATGTAGGTTAATAAATGATGGAATTGGAGAAATAACAAAGGAGAACACCTAAAATAAGGGCTCGCATCAATATTTGGTAAATTTGAGTTAACACAAGATGTAAAGTATTAACTTAAAGGCTTAATGAGTGCCAAGAGAGTGTGAAATCAATGTGGGAACCCATACATTACTAAAATGAAGGTAAATTAAGCATCCAATTAATAGTGAAAACTTTTTAGGATGGTACAGTTAGATATATCCAAAGGTCTGATGTGATGGGGATGTCTATTGATAGATTAAAAGGACGTGATTTTTTGAAAGGGGAGTGTGTAAAATGCAATAGGATAGGTTGTAAAAAAAATTTATTCTACCTATTGGTAGGTAGTTTGTAATTATTCTCATAGGTGGAGAGTGAATGGAAGAGTGGCACCAACTGACACATCCTTGCAACTAGTAAGTAAGAAAAGGCAGTTTTCCTTTTTGAGAGAAGTGTTAAAGAAGCATCTTAAGTGCATTTTAAAAATGAATCATGATATTATCATACAAATTATTAAGATGATTCTCGAAGATGAGTTTTTGAAAAGATGATTGTCGAAAATGAGTTTTTAAAAAGATGATTCTTGAATATGAGTTTTTGAAGACATGTCATGGGCATAGAGTCATTAAAAGATTTTTTATGACATTTGTACAATGTTTTTGTCCACATTGTTGGATGTTGGGGAATCAAATGTCACAACAAAGACTATGTGCCAGAAACTAAATTGGAAACGTTAAATGGGAGATCTAGAGGATGTGTTAGAAAATGTAGCCTAAAGAAAGAGATTTCAATATCAAAGGATTATTACATTTTTTGTTGATGGAACAGAGAAGTTGGGAAGCTCATGTTGGAAATATGAATTATCATTGACGTCAACATGCCTTTAAGATAAATGAACACAATATATGGTCATTAATGTTGAATATTGAAGAAAAACCATATAAGTTCATATAAGATACATTTGGGAGGATGATATATATTTGAGAGCAATTGTGGCATATCATTTTGGTCAATAACAAAGAAGGGGATTCAAAGTTTATCAGTTTGGATTTTTTGTATGTATAGATTCATTTGAATTTTTTCTTGGATACATGATGCACTCACTTTGATTATCATTAGCATGGTATGTGTATTACGGGGTTGAAGTTTATACTAAATCTCTTGATTATGTGGTTCAAGAAATTGTCTGAGTGCTGAATCAATGCATCTCTTTATAACTTTGAGACAATATTTTGCTCTACATTTCTCCACATTATGTCCTATGATTGTGCGATTTAGTATTTTGAATGAGAATTTTCAAGTTTCTAATGTCAAGTTCTCAAGTCATGATATCTTCTGTAGTATAAGTGATAAGAGGTTGAACCCTTGATCATAATTTATCGAAATAAAGTATTTTAGGTGGCTCACTAGAACGCTTTGAGTTCTACCATGGTGATTGTATGACCTTGTGATTTTGAAAATATTTTTAGGATAATATTTTGGACCAGTGACATGTGTATTAGATGTGTTGGTGCTCTAGTGCATAGCATTTATTTTGTTGATGTCATACTACTAGTATAGTTTGCATAGTGTTTACCAATTCAGCGATGATATTCTTTTGCACTAGCATTTGGCAATTGATATTTTTAGCATTTATTATAGAAAGGTTGTAGATGGTTCCAATATCTTGGTCTCAACCTACATGATTCTTTGAGTCTCTCCCTAATGGTAAAAGGGTTACATATTAACATTTTTATAATGGTGTTGATGTTGGGCTGAATGGGTATATTCTTTCAATTGTAGTTGATCCTAACACATTTCATTGGTCTTGAAGGATGTGATTAAGATTTAGTTAAAAGAAAGGTTGATCTAAAACTGAATTTTGTGGTTGATACATATATTTGGCGCTGACCTATCATAGGTCGTACGCTCAATTTGTTAGGTCCTATCTAAGCCAACCTAATTAATGTTTTGGGTTGCTGAAAAGGATACATAAGGAAGATTTGTGGAGGTGTACTTAAGTTTGTTTTTGCATGAAATATGTAATGTGAAAAGTTTACTAGGAACATATGATTAATTGTGTAGAGTCACTATAATAAAATAATAGGGTTTCAAAGAGGATTGCACTATCATCATTAGTCAGAAGCTTCTTCCACAATAGTTCATATCATGTATTTTATTATAGTTGAATTATATCTTACTTTGAAGAAGTGATCTTAAATTTGCAAGTCCATTGTATCTTTCCCTAAGATAGTGATTCTTTCCTACAAGTCTAGTAGTGAGTGATTGGTCTCCATTATGGATAATTAGTTGGTGAAAAAAACTCAATGTACACTCCTAAGGAGGAAGCTAATCCCCAATTAACCTTTCATTATAAGGGAGATCATTTAATTATCAAATAGGAACATATATAATTGGATGAAATTGACACTATATGTGCAACAAAGCATTATAGCTTCTACCTAATGCATAAAATTTTAATAATTCTAAATGAAAATAACAACAGTAAAGGAGATCCAATATTAGTTATAGTCACACAAAATTGGTTGCTAGTGTGACCAGACATATATAGATATTGTTAGAGTAATAGTACATTTGCCTTTATAATTAAATCACTTCAGTTTAATTATTAAAGCTAACTATTATTCTATTCACTTAAGCTTGTCATTTGTAGGTGCATAATAATTAATATGTTTATTAATTATTAAATGCACAAACCTAGCTTTCTTCGGCTTTAGGGTTTCTCACCTTATATGTCACTTTTGTAATTATTATATTTACTTTTTGGGAAATAAGAATTTTGCTCTCACTCCACTGAGATTTTCCAAACCCTTACTTTTTTTTTGCTTCCTTGATTCGTTCTTGTAATAGGTTTTCTTGCATGCAACTACTTCTAGGATTCGGTACTATTCTTATTAGTTCCAACATGGTATCAGAGCTTTGCTTCTGCGGCTTGTTCGAGTTCTGTTGAAGCAAGCTCTTCGCATCCCGAGGGTTTGAAGCTGTCAGATCATTTTTTGATTTTCTTTATTGGTTCTGGGGGGTCTCTATTTTTTGGAGCATTTTGGACCAAAACCGACCTAATGGTTGAGTTCAGAAGGCCCAAAAACCCTAGGATTCACATAAAACATGTCTGATTTGGACACTGGAGCATCTGACAAATTTTTCCTGGCCTATTAGGGCCGTACATGCACAAATATTGAGGCAAAAATTGAAAAAAATTAAAAAAAATACATTTTTTTCATAAAAATTGGGTGCTGCCAGTGCACGCCACCACCGCGCCGCCACTGGCCTATGCACCACCTTGTGGCCACCGCGCCGCCACCGCCGCCCGGCCGCTCTGCTACCACCACCGCTTAGCCCGGGTGCCTCTGCCTCCCCGCTCGACCGCCACCTCCGGCGGCGTCGCCACCCACCGGCCACCGCCGCTTCACCAGATGTCTTGTGACGGCCATACGGCTGTCAAATTATTTGTCGGGACTGTATTTTTCCAGGGAGCTTGTATTTTGGGGGTACCTGTGGTTTTTTGGCCATATCATGGGCATACGGTGTCCTTTTTTTAAAAATGAAATATCACCAAAAAGGTGTTTCCAAGACGGACGTGATGATGTTGGTCTTGTTTGCTGATTCAGCTGTTTGAGCTCCTATTTTTGGTATTGAAGTAGAGGCTTCATTTTCCTCCCTCTCTGCATCCGGTGGTCAAGTTTTTTTCCTAGTTTTTCATGCTTTCAGTCATTGATTATTTGTTGTACGGGGGTTAGAATCATACATTGTAGGGGGTGCTTTTGCTTTCTGTCATTTACTTTCAGAAATTAACCCTTCTACTTTCATCTTTTTCTTCTCTCAATGTCAGACCCCTCTGTGGCATGGCTGACACTACACAATTACCACACCTGGAAAGCACACATGACCAGGCTACTCATTTCACGTGGCTTATGGTCATGTCTAGATGAAAATCAACTTGTCCTACAATGTCCTTTTGAGATTCTTTAGCACATGAATAAGATGGATAAAGCCATGGGCTTGATTACACTGAACATTTCAAATAGTCTCCTCTTTCACCTGGATGGTTTAACCACTCCTAGGGCCATTTGGGGCAAGTTTTTAGATTTTTTTGGCACTGTAAATGAGTTTCAGGCACTACATCTTAATACAGAGCTGACTACTTTGACACCTACTAGCTTTCCCACGATTGAGGACTTCTTGATGAAGTTCAAGTCTCTGCGCTCAGTTTTGCAGGGATGTGGGAAAACCAAGACAGATGATGAGTGTATCTTCTTGATACTCTCAAAGTTGTGAGGACAGTATCAGATCTTATTTTCCACTTTCTACTCCACCATGGATGCTTTGGGTGCTAAACACACCATGCCTTCTTTTGAGACATTCTGTGATCGGTTGACACAGGAACATGCAAAGATCCAACAGATGGATGCTTCTGGCTCTTCTAGCCAAGCATTGGTTGCTCAGTCTTCATAGGGGAAACCAAAAAAGAAAGGAAAACTAAAGAAAGATTCCATAGGCAACGAGTCTTCCTCCAAACCTGCACAGAAAAATGATTCCAAACCTCCAGCTAACCCTTCCAAGGGTAAATCTTCTTCGAAGTCTACTGAGTCTACATCCAAGACTAAGAAGAAATCAGTTGAGACCTATAGCTTTTGTGGAAAGGATGGACATCCCATTTTTATGTGTTGGAAATGTTTGGAGGCTTTAGAGGAAGCCATGTAGGAGCATCACATTTCAGCTCCTCAATCCACATCCTCCCCTGCAGGGAAAGGTCATGCTCTTACTGCATGAGCTATGACTTTTGGGCCCACCTAGATTCTTGATTCCGGTGCTTCTTACCACATGAATCACACTTAGTAGTTGGTCACCTCACTTGCTCCTTGTGCTACTTCAAAGATTGCTGTTGGGAACTCATTTCATCTTTCTGTTTTGGGTTCTGGTTCTGCTGCATTAGCTGGTGGTTCTCTCCAGTATGTTCTCTTTGTCCCTGACATTTCGACAAACCTTCTGTCTATCTATCAGATTTTCCACTCTGGATCTGGTAAGATAGTTGAGTTCTCACCACATGATGTGGTTATTAGGGACTTACATGATTCTGATATGATTGTGGCTACTAGGAGTGTTGACACTACATCCCAACTATACAAATTTGATGGATTTGAGTCTTCTACTGGCACAGGTTCCTGTCTTATAGCACATGTAGATTCAGTGAGCAGACTTTGGCATGAACATTTGGGCCATTTCAATTACAGATATCTTCAGCAGATGAGCACATAGGCGCTTGTTCTTGGGCTTCCTCAGATTACTTGCACTGATGGGGTTTGTCAAGGTTGTGTCCTTGGCAAACAACATAGGGATCCTTTTCCTCAGGGATGAGCTACTCGTGCTTTGGCACCATTGGAGTTGATTCATAGTGACCTCATGTAATTTCCCACTCCTTTTTCTGGTGCCAGATATGTGCTTACTTTCATTGATGACTTCTCCAGGTGCACATGGGTGTACTTTTGGAAGTACAAGTCTGATGTCTTTGATTCATTTCAAGTCTTTAAGACATTTGTGGAGAAGCAATCTGGTCTTTCTATTAGCCAGATACGCACAGATAATGGGGGGGAGTATGTGAACCAAGCTTTTAGGGATTTTTCTCTGAACATGGTCTTTAGCATCAGTTTTTAGTGCCCTACACCCCTCAGCAAAATGGTGTGGTAGAGAGAAAGAATAGAACACTTCAGGAGATGGCTAATTGTAGGATACAGTCCAGGTCCATGGATTCATCTTTTTGGGTAGAGGCAGTCAATTGTGCCAACTATATTCAAAATCGGATGCCTCACAAGGCAGTTCAACATATGACTCTTGAGGAAGCTTGGTCTCATGTCAAGCCTGATGTATCTTCATTCTAAGTTTTTGGTAGTGAAGCATGGGCATTTGTGCCTGACACTTAGAGGAGAGCGATGGAGCGAAAGAGCCGACACCTCATTTTTGTTGGCTACTATGAGGATGTTAAGGCATATAGGTTTTTTGACCTTGATTCCAGAGAGGTCCTATTTTGACGGGATGTCCAGTTTGATGAGTGCCTTCCTACAATAGATAACCCACTTCCAGAGTCTACTTCACTTACCACTACTCCCTCATCTCTTCCAAATTTGTTTCAGGATGATGAGGATGATGATCTTGGTGATCCCCATTTACCTCCACCATAGGATCCTCTAGAGATGCCTAGATGGGCTCATTTTAGAGTTGATGCTGCAAGATCTCTGGCTAGTGACCCTTCCACCTCCTATCGCACCCGGTCTCATATTGCAGGTTCTAGTCTTCTGAGTCATGCTATTTGTGGTGACCCTTAGACATTTGGGGTAGCGACAGGACATACTGAGTGGGACAGTGCTATGGAGGAGGA
>MU223845.1:4007462-4023236 GCA_018584345.1 Thuja plicata
GTGGTGACCCTTAGACATTTGGGGTAGCGACAGGACATACTGAGTGGGACAGTGCTATGGAGGAGGAGTATTCTTCTTTGATGAAGAATCATACTTGGGATCTTTGTTCTCTTCCTAAGGGAAGAAATTTAGTGCGATGTAAGTGGTTGTATTGTACTAAGTTTGCTGCTGATGGTTCTATTGATAAGTACAAGGCACGTCTTGTTGCAAAGGGCTTTTCACAGGTTGAGGGTATTGATTACACTAAGACATTTGCCCCTGTCACCAAGATGAACTCTATTTGCCTTGTCTTATCCCTCGCAGCCTCTCAGGTATGGCCCATATTTCAGATGGATGTGAAGAGTGCTTTCTTGCATGGTGATCTTAGCGAGGAGATTTACATGGAGCAGCCTCAGGGATTTGTGCAGGATTCCTCCTTGGTTTGTAGACTTCAGCGTTCTTTGTATGGTCTCAAACAGGCCCCTTGGGCTTGGTATGAGAAGATGGACTCCTTTATGCTTTCTACAGGATTCACACGCTGTCATTCTGATCCTATAGTCTACATTCAGCATCTTGAGGATGAGGTTTTGATCCTTGTGCTATATGTCAATGATCTTCTCATCACAGGTAGCTCATCTTCTATGATTCAGGATGTTCAGTGCGCATTGATTGAGCAGTTTGAGATGACAGACCTTGGTCTATTACACTTCTTTCTGGGTCTGTAGATTGTTCAATCACCTACTGGGATCTTTGTTTACCAACAGAAGTATGATCTTGACATGCTTCAGCGCTTTGATATGCTTGATTGCAAGCCTGCTTCCACACCTTTTTAGTCAGGTGTTACTTTGTCTACCTCTTGCACTTCGCCTTCAATGGATGCTACTTTGTATCGACAGTTGGTTGGCAGTTTGTTATACCTAACACACACTCATCCTGATCTCTCCTTTGTAGTTGGTCTAGTCTCTCGGTTCTCACATGAGCCTCATGAGAGTCATTGGCAAGCTGCCAAGCATATTTTGAGATACATTCAGGGCACAATTATGTATGGCATTCACTACACATCAACGACTCCTCACATTGTTGTCTACACTGACTCAAATTGGGCTGGTGATGTTGATGATTGAAAGTCTACTTCTGGCTTTGTCTTTTGTCTTGGATCAGGTCCTATCACATGGTCATGCAAGAAGTATAATGCTTGAGCACTTTCATCTACAGAGGCTGAGTACAGAGTGACAATGCATGCTAGTCAGGAGATTTTATGGCTTCAGCAGTTGATGACTGAGTTTGGATTTCCTCCTGATCATCGCACTGTTCTATGGTGTGATAATCATAGTGCTATTCACATTTACCACAACCCAGTGGAGCATCAATGCACCAAACACATTGAGCTTCATATGCATTTCATCCGTCAGCAGATTCAGGATGGTGTTCTTTCTTTGGAGTACATTCCCACTGACGCACAGGTTGCTGACATCTTCACCAAACCCTTTGCATCTCTGTGCTATCTTCAGTAGCGTTCTATGCTTGGGGTGATGAAAGTTGTCCTTGGGGGGTCTTGTTGAGGCCTTCCTTCATGTTTTTTTCAGCACATTGTTATATCTCTTTTTGGGGTAGATTTTTTCCCACTGGGTTTTCTCTATTTCCCCAGTTTACAAAGATTTCTTTGTAGTTGGGTACCTGATCAGGCCTTGTTGCCAGGACCCATTTCTTTTGCTTTCATAGCTGTGCTAGGTTAGTTTCCTCCTGAGCTTCACTTAAGGGGGGGTGTTAGAGTAATAGTACATTTGCCTTTATAATTAAATCACTTCGGTTTAATTATTAAAGATAACTATTATTCTATTCACTTAAGCTTGTCATTTGTGGGTGCATAATAATTAATATGTTTATTAATTATTAAATGCACAAACCTAGCTTTCTCTAGCTTTAGGGTTTCTCAACTTATATGATGTTTTTGTAATTATTGTATTTACTTTTTGGGAAATAAGAATTTTTCTCTCACTCCGCTAAGATTTTCCAAACCCTTGCTTCTTTGCTTCGTTCTTGTAACAGGTTCTCTTGCATGTAGCTGCTTTTGGGATTCGGTACTATTCTTATCAGTTCCAACAGATATGTGTGAATAGACTAGTGAATTACCATCAATCTAAATATTACTAAAATACTTGCTACAAGTGTAACTTAACTGAATATACCATTAACTGATTTAAGTGATTACTATAGAGTGAATAAAAATAACGTCTAGATTAACTAATGATCAACCCAACACATTACCACTATGCAGAAACACAATAAATGAAACTAATAATTATATTACTCTAACCAGAGGATTAGTTCACCTGAAGTGGCCCTTGCTTGAGGATTTTCAACCTTGAATCAATTCATAATTTTAACTCAATTGAAGATATGCATCCACTTGTATTGAAAAGTACTATAAATTATAATAGTTGTAGTCTATATTGATGATAGTAATATAGGAAAGATTTGATAACATTCAAACCACCACTCTTAAGACTAACTTAAAAATTATAGGGAAATATTAGAAGTAGTGATCATCAATGTCATTAAAATGAATTTTACACACATGTCATTCTTTAGAAAGATATGGATTATTCAAATAATAAAATAACTACAAACATTGAGTCTGAGTAGAACTCAAACTTTCTATGGACCATGTAGTTTCATAGGAACAAAATTGTCACACATTGGATGACCAACATCAGTTCATAAAGTCTCCATCTCCCTACTTGTAGAAGTAGCCAGGTAGAGTCATTTTGATAAGAATAATCCCATCAATCATTGCCTTGACTCCTTCACAATTATGGTAGATATAATTTCCCACAATTATGTTTTCATGGCTCCTCCTTTGCAACTATAGGTTAGTTTAAAATAGAGGAAGTACACAAACATACCATTTTAATCCAAAACATCATATAACTAGAATTAATCATCACATCACAAAAATTTATATATTATATCATATATATCAAGTATCCTTATACAATTCCTATCATATGTTCCTCGCATAAAAGGTCTTAATAAGGTATGTTGAAAAAAGATAAAACTAACCCAAAGCACTCAAAATACATATTTTCAAGTATTGGAGTTGATGAAAACTCAACCCTACAACTCCCAAGAATCACCTGCATGCAAACACCTATCATAGAAAGAGAGAAGCAAAAGCTATGGAGGCCAGAAATAGTAGATATGTGAAAAAGGAAACATCCTCAATTGATTCAATAATAGAATTCAAAATACAAGATGAATCAAGATCAATTAGAATTGATTAACAAATACAAAGAGATCAAATGTTATAAAAGGTGATCAAAACCCTAAAAAGGGAAACTCTAGGTTGCATGATAATAATTAATAATAGAATTAATTATTATATGCCTAAAGTTTAAATTAAGTGAACTAGAGATAATAAGTGACTTAATAATTAATTAAAATTATTTAATTAATAAGTTAATTAACTTATTAATCTAACACCCCCTTAATATAAACTTAGGGAGAAGCTAAAAACCTATACACAACTACTAAAAAAAGGAAAATGGGTCCCGACAACATGGTCTAATCAGGTACCCAAGTACAAATAATCTCTATAAAGAGGAGAAAAGGAGAAAACCCAGTGCGAAAAAACCCTCTCCAAAAAAAGATGAAGACTAGTGAAGGATTGAAGAATCCTCCAAAATAGAGAAATTTCTAGAAGATAGGAACACAAGAAGAACATGAAGAACATCACTAAAGCATGAAGTTGCAAACACTGTCAAAGAATAACTATTGGAACCTCCACTGTAAAGGAACATGATTAGGTAAAGAAGACTATAATCAAAGTATGAAGATATGATCAATCAAAGATGGAAGGATGCTTCCAAAATATGAATGAAAGAGTGTCCATATGGTAAATGATCCATCTCACCGAAATGCATAGGTACCCAGCCACTGCATCCGCCTAGTAAATAGGAACAAATACTAAATACATAGATCACTCCATCAAACCAAGAAAGCATTAGAACCAACATGAGATACCCCCATAATCTTGAGCAGGGAGAGGCATGACATGTACATTAAACCAGACTATCAAGAATAATTGCATGATGAAGAACCAGGAACATAGAAAGTACCAAAGAAACTACAAACACATATAAAGGATGGTGTCATGGAAGGATCACTCTCTTGACACACAAAATGAGGCTAATGTCATGGAATGAATACTCACTTGAAAAAGGTATATCAAACCCCCATGACACGTTATAATGTAGTGGAAGTACAAACAGGCACAAAATGTGCAAGATCCTAAGCATGCAATAGATTGCACTTTAACTCAGTGCATGTGCAAAAAATAAATGCTACATAAATAGATGTCTATAATTCTCAAGAATGATTGAGAGTCGTAAGAACATAAGTAACAGCTAAAAAGGAGTCATCTCATGCAAGGAAAATGATCCAAGGACCTGAAACATCCAAGATATTCACTAGATTGTAAAACAAAAACCTGAGTAAAATATACTTAGAGTAGATTTTAGAAATGAGACCCATAAAATGAGATAGAGGACTAAACCATCTTTCCAACGACATGCAAAAGTCAAAAAATGGTATACAGATGAGCAAGATATGACTCCCGGAGTGCAAACAAGATCCTTGACTTTGATTGGAAAAAACAACTATAAGACATCAAAATCAAGAAATCAAACCTAGAAAATTAGATCAAGCTCAGAACCATCTTTCCAGTGATATCTTGTTTGGCCAAAAATGCCTCCATTTGGACAAGATACAAGCAAACAATTAAAGAGTGCTCCAAAATAAGAACTCTAAGAAACCTCTTCTAAATCTTGTGGAGCTCCACTAAATCTGGCAATGCCTCCAAATCTGGTGAGGCTGCTAAATTTTTGGCCAAATTTGGTAGATTTACCAAGAATATATATATATATATATATCCTCTAATTAGTATGGTAGCGTGAAAACTAAGGCAAAAATCAATAAAAAATTGATTTTTTTCTCAAAAAACATGTCAGGGTCATACATGCAAAAAAGAGGGCTCAAATTTTAATTGTGTCCAAATTGGATGAGCCAGATATGAAAATAGGGGGTTTTGGGCCTTTCGAATGCAATTGTGAGGTCAATTTGTGCCCAAAGTACTCCAAAAAATAATTCCCCCCAAATCTACAAAAATATGAAACTGAAAACCTCTTGAAACACATATCTGAAGAACAATGCCAAATCTCTCATGAAGAGAACAAGGCCATGAATATCTAGAGCTCTAATACCATATTGGAGTTGATGAAAAATCAACCCTACAGCTCCCAAGAATCACCTGCATGCAAATGCTTGTCACGGAAAGAGAGAATCAAAAGCTATGGAGGCGATAAACAACAGAGCTGTGAAAAAGGAAACATCCTCAATGGATTCAATAATATAATACATAATACAAGATGAATCAAGATTATTTAGAATTTATTAACAAATATAAAGAGATCAAACCTTATAAAAGGTGATCAAAACACTAAAAAGGGAAACTCTAGGTTGCATGATAATAATAAAATTAATTATTATATGCCTAAAGTTTAGCCTTAGTGAACTAGACATAATAAGTGACTTAATAATTAAATCAAATGATTTAATTAGTAAGTGAATTAACTTATTACTCTAACATTAAGCTCATCATACTCCCAACTTAAGTACCTACTTATTCTCAAGCAGTTAAGACCTACTATTATAGTAGAGCATATCTAGCCTGAAATTTATATACTATACGACTCCAATACCCTCTGTCATATAAAATCCCTTTCAACCTTTTATTTAGTTCCACCTCTCATGATCCTAATTGAAATCCACCAATTTCCCCCCAACCAATGTGGAACTAGATGTAGAAGATGTCGTGGATAAAATTTGAGTGGGGTCCAACTGCTTTATATTTCTATTTGCTTTAATATACTTTGTCACTCCAGACTCTAGTGTTATACAAGTGCAGATGGAATGAGGTTCTTTCTTCTTCAGTGCATGGGTTAACTCTGACCATCTATCCTAACAAGCATTTTTTGTTTCTATGCCTTGTTTAGATAACAATTATTTGATTCTACTATAATCTTGTATACTGCATTAATGAACCTTCTTTGTAAATTCTTTCCTACACATCATATCCACCCACTCATCTATTATCATTTATGATTTTTTATCTTTAGCTCCGATGTAGAGAGGGTGGTGTTAACACCTAGAAAAATAGGCAATTTTTTAAATCTTAAGACCTACGAAAATTAAATAAATCCTTCATTAGTGTCTCTAATAACTCCCATAATCTTCCCATTTTTGTCCTTAAAACACCTTAGAACCAATAGGCCTTCACCATGAATAATGCCCATCAATAGAAAAAAATTATGAGGAAAGGGGCTCTATATCGAGAAAACCTCAAAAATGTATATCCAATAAAGGAAAATATACTTTGTAGGTAGCAATGTGTGTATTAATAGGACATCAACGAAATTGAAGTAATCAATTAGCTTCAAAATGGAAATTACAAATAGTCAGGAAGATAGTGGGCATCTCTCCTCGAAGGAGAAACATGTTGGGGAGAACAAGAAGACCGTAGAAAGATTTTAAAATCTTGCCAAGTTCATAAGTCACACTGATATAGGAGTCATCAGGAAGAAGTGCTTATTTTTACCCTGATTGGTGAAAGGGAAAAGGAGAAAATAGCTCACATCAAGAAGACTTCAGGAGTTAGAGAAATTATATCAAGTCATTCTGAATATATAATTTACCCCAATAATTAGCCACATGACAAAAGCATCGGTGTGAAAAGGATGAGTCACAATGATCAAAAAACATATCGGCGAGACTATAGAGTTTGCAGGGACATTATAAAGCTATATCTATTTCACAAGTTATACTGATATGGATGATAAAGTAGAAATCCTGATCTATTATTGATGCAAGCAGAATTAAGTATTCCCAATTGAGGAGACAATGTATGTCGGACAATGTTACGTCGATAGGTATAGCTAGATTGAACTATTAAAGAAATAAAATTTTATGGAAAAGCAACATAAACATCAGTCTGATGTATGATTTGATTGATATTAGAAAGACTTGAACTATTGAAATAACTTCGTAAAGCTTATCCAATCATACATGTTATCCGGATAAAGTGTGAGCTTGTGGACTCATATCAAGGTGAGTTAAGCTAAATCACTACGATAAATTCATAAATGGGAGACAGTAAAAAAAACATATCGGGGAGACTTCAGGTATAGAAATGAAATCTTTTTCTCATGACAAGAATTCATGTCTTGTTGATAGGTGTATTTCATTGGGACAATTTTGCATACATTCCCTCAAAGACTACTGCAAACTAAGTATACATACATCAGGAAGAAACCTATTGCCTTATCTGAAAATGCAATTGAATAATGACATCTGAGAGACTCATATGATCAAAGTAACCTAGTTGTGTTCCCTCGATTGCCTATGTTATGACAATAAGAGATTAAAGATCTAGGCACTATCGGGAAGAATTATACAAGGTCACATTGATAGGTATAATCAGGGTAATAAGGAGATGTAGTACCTTATAATAACATCAAAATCTCAACCCCAAAGAGATATGTTAGGCAGTTAGTATTCCCAATATTAAGAAAGGAAGCATTGAAAACATAAAGCATAAAAAAACAATAATATGAAATCATTTCAAACAAACAAATATGAAAACCATGTAGTCCTTCCTTGTTTTTATCCTTCTTTATGCAATGTGGGCTGTTAGAAATGAGTGCTCAATGTGCCATCATAAGAATTTAAAGCATGTGTGGTTTACAAATTAAGAGATTTAGTTCTCAATTTATAAGAATTTTGGGGGTTCTAATCAAGATTCCATGATTGGTGGGACTGATTACCTATGATTGAAGAGTTAAAATCAGAGTAAGTGGGAGTTGGACTCAATTGATTGCCTATCAACATAATAGATTGATTTGTTAAGTGGATAGATTGAAGAGTTCACTGAATTGATTGAAGACTTAACTCAGGGTTAATATTAGTTAAAAGTGAGAGAATAATTCACAAATAAATAAATAAAATAATTTATTTCTTGCACATGGGGGAATATAAATAAATAATTTAAACTTATTTATTTATTAGAGGAATAATTAGTTTAATTAAATAAATATCATTTATTTAATATGAGTGGGAAATTGATTTATTTATTACACAAATGTAATAATAAGAAGGAAATATTAATTAAATAACATATTTATTTAATTAAATTTAATGACATAGGGAATAATTAAATAACATTAATTATTTAATTATTTAGATATGAATAATTGATGAAATATTGATTGGACATTTAATAATTAAGTAATTAATTAAAATCACTTAATTATGAAATTATAAGGAAATGATGATTTTGAATTTAGATTATAGTAGAAAGACACAAATTGATCAAATAATAAAGATTATTTAATAATTCAAGAGGAATGTTAGTAATTTCTTTGCGTTAGAGTAATAGACCATTTTTAAGTGTCTCCATTTTGCCCCTCTTTGATAATATGTTGTCGAGTGTTACTTCGAAGAATAATTGATAAAAATCATGCCCCAGTATGCCCCAGAGGGAATAGGAATACAGTGACAATGAGGTAAATGATGCCCCCCTTGAGAGATTGTTTATGCAAGAAAGACATGCATGATCTCTTGAAAGAAAACAATAATTAGTAAGAAGTGAAGAATGTTGGTAGGTTATGATGACTGTGTGATGGCTATGAGATGTAATGAATCATGATATACTTTTTATGTTATGTCTATGCGATGCCATGATTTATGATATGATCCTATGTTATGTTCATTTGATAGATGTATGCATTTTCTATATGATGTGATTGTTGGAAATAATAGGTACTGAGATGGGGGTGAATCAATACAATAGATAGCGAACTAATTCAACCACTAATATAAATAGCTACTGAAATAATTTCCAAACTAAAAAACAAGTAGCTGATGCAAATATATAAAAGAAAGTAATATCAAGCATCCACAAATTTCTCACACATAACACAAATATTTTCATGTGCAAACCCTTGAAAGAGGGAAAAAACCACGGTGGGGATGACACCCACAAGCCCAATACTACAATATATGAGTTTGCCCTGTTAGGAGCTACAAATACCCTTTTTGAGGGTTCACCTGGTTAGGAGTGACTAGTACACTATTAGGAGTACAATAAGATTATTTATGATCTACCTCACTAGAGGATTTTAAACCTCAATGAAGAAGTTACCTTGTTAAAGGATTTACAAAAGGAACCTATTAGAGTTCACCCGATTAAGAGATTTTGCTTGCTGCAACTATTAGAAAACAACAAGATTAGTGATCTAGATGTAGAACTGAAACTGTGTAACTATTGTCCGCTCTCCCTCTTTGATCACAACCTCAAATTTAAATCACAAAACCCTAATCACCCAAAAACACTCTTGCAACTTTTCTCTGTAACCACCTGGATTTGGTATGTTCTGACTATAGACCCTATTTTCCCTAAGTGTGATCATACCCCCAATTATGTCCAAACAACTCTGTTACTGCTTGACATAATTTATTTTTCAAATTTAATGTCCTAGGTGATTTTTATCACTAAATTATATTAACTACTACATCCATATAATTTAAATCAATTCAAACCAATTAAAACAAATCAAATTCAAAACATGGCTATAGTATTTAATCATAAAAGAATTAAATAAAACCCTAAATCAATTATTCACTTGCAAATGAACCCATTCCCCTAGTCTAATTAATTTAATTAAATTGGCTATATTCCTATTGATTATTAAAAAATATTTAATTGTTTAAATAATTAATATCCTATTTTTAAATGAATTAAATAAGTTTAATTCATTTCATTAATATTCCTCTAAACCCCTAACCTAACCCACTTCAACCACTTTGACCCTGGGTTCAAACCTATCCCAACCCATTCACCCCATGCTAATCTAATTCTAATCCTAATCTAATCCTAACCCACCTCCTAATGTTGTCACATTCCATTAGGGAGTGATTAAGGACTCCACCCACTTGAGAAAGTCAAGGAATCTCAAGATTCCTTCCCTCAAGTCCACTTTCTCAAGCCACTCTCTTACACCTTTTCCATGCTTCTTTAAGGCTCTCATTAATTTCTCATTAATGTAGATTCCTTAAACCCATGTATCCCCCATGCCTATTGAATGCCTTTGGCATTTATTTCCTCTTACACACCATTAATGAGTTTTTCAAGTTAATTAATGCACCTTGTCTGCACTCTCTCTCCTCATTCTTCTATAAATAGAAGGGGTTTTTGAGCACAAATAAGCCTTCATTTTTAGAGTAAAATTACATTGTTTTTTTGTTAGAATAAACCTAGACTCATATCATATTTTAGATTTTATATTTATGCATTGTTATTTTCATGTTTTTTAGAGCTAGAATACATGTTTAGGTGATATCTTGCTTTTTTTAACTCAAATCTTTCATGCTAAGTCATATATGTCACTGATAATAGCATAATCTGAGGGCTATTGTGTTATTTATCATACTCTTCTTAGTTAGAAAGAAATAGGTCAATTTTAGTTATTTTATATGCTCATCTAACCATGTTTTCCACTAATGCAATGACCTATTGAAGTATTGTGTCTCTCTTAATAGGTACAAAAATCACACACACATTTCTGGCACCCACCGTGGGGTAAGATTTGAGATTTGCCTCATTTTTAACTTCCTTTTTCACTAATATTTCTTCCCAGTTTTCAGGTGCAGAATCACATCTAGTCATTTTAGCTCGCATCTGGGATACGCCAGCGTACCGCAGAAAATGAGGCTTGCATTTAGGATTTCGTGGATCATTTTTGGTTTAGGATCACATTTGGGGAACATTCAATCGCATCTGGTGACAAAGGCTTGCATACGGTATATGATATTGCATCCTTTTATTTTAGGATCGCATCTGGTGAAATATTTTGTGAACTTCATTGCCTAACCACTAACATTTGCGTGCTTGATTTCTTTGGTCTTTTCATAGCTTAACTAGTGTTTGCAGGTTGCCATCAAAGATTTTTCTTGGGATTTAAATGAAGAATACTAACGTGGTTTTTCAGGTTGCCCAAACCCCCATCTTGACCTCTATTTTTACACACTTTTTACACTAAAAACATTTTCTAATTTTCCACTAAACTGACTAGAGGACTATGCTCTTTTCCTTTTTAAGAAAAATATGAAAATCACACCTCAGTTTATGGGTTGAAAGGAATTTGGAGATAAATGAACCAAACAAACAAAACTAAATTTCAATTTGGATCAGTAACTGAACAATCAAAGCACTAAATTTGTGGGCTAATTGAACAAACACAGTGTCTAAATTTTGGGAACCAGAATTTGAACAAGCTACTCACTTAAAGATTGTGGATTAATTGAACAAGAAAACTTCACTTTCAAGCATTCTTTTTTCTATTAAATATGAACATCTTAAATCAAGCACAACATTGCTTGATTCTATTTTGGGAGAAAATGGCATGGATTAGGAGAGCATGCTCTTGTTCTTTGGAGGAATCAGAAATCTAGATGTCCTACACTCGCCAATCCTTTGTAAGCTTATTCAATAGTAGAGGGCCTACCGATTGAGGAAAAAATCTCTTGGGAACAACCCAAGTGAGGATAGGTTTTACACCAACCCTTCCAACTGACTATAAATAATTGCTTCCTCGTAGGCCAAAGCCTCGGAAGACGGATCCAATTTTGTTCATAGAATTTTGACATCATTCTTTGAATATGCTTGGGTATATGTAGAGCGGAGCCACTTGAATATTGCTTGTGAGACTACATATACTTAAGTACTCAAAGGGCTATATGCCTCAATTTTTCCTTGTGCAATTATATGGGGGACAGTTTTAAACGGATTGCCCAAAAATAAATAACATTTCAACTGAAAGAATTTCTGATTCATCCATGAAAGGGTGATAATCTTTGTCCAAGGAAAAAAGTAATTGCCCCAAGACACTTTTCATATCATGCCCTCACTTGCATTTGGAGTCGACTAATACAAAATCATGACTGGAGCCATTGCGTGCTTAGTGATGGCTGTATTCTGATTAGCATTTGAGTGTGTGCCTAAGTCAATGAGCAAGAATTTTCATCCTCCACCTAGAAAATAGGGATAAGATGTGTGTCTGTTTCACCCTCCTAACAATGCAAATCTGTTTGATGTGCCTGAAAAATCATTAAAAAGATAACATCTTCAAACAAACAACAAATTTCAATCTTGGATCAACACATGTGTTATCATTCACTGACGAGTCTCAGAACACAAAACTATAATCAGACAGACTTCACGCACTTCCAAAATGAACTTTTCAAAATTGATCGAATCTGACAGAGAGATCAGAAAATTGCATCCTGGATTTCCTGAATCATATACAATATTGAGGCTCACATCTGGTATCCTAGCTCATATTTAGTCAGCACATTATTGTGTCTGATATTTAAGCTCGCATTTAGGGTCGTCAGAAGATCACATCCAGTATTTCTAGGCTTGCATCTGGGAGCTCACATCTAGGATAGTGGGCACTTGCAGAATAGTTTCTTAGAAAGTCTCAGTTGATTTGGGTACCATTTTGGCTCTTTAGTCTATCCCTATTGTCTTTTCTGGTCTCCTTGTTGTTATATCAAAACACCTTTTCAAATGTCCACCTTGTATGTCTTGTCGGTTTCTCGTAATCTGTCTCAATACATTTGGTCTATCCACTTCTTACAAACACTTGGTTCCTAGCTCACTATCCAAGCATTCTAACCCTCTGACACTGGAATAATTTACTTCCACCAAACTCAAATGATACTTCTACCTAGATACACTCACTTGAATGATTCAAGATACTACTTGACACTCGTGGAAAAAGTTGATGAAAGTTGAGACACAACTTCATGGTTAACACAAGATGCAACAAGTACACCTCTAAAGGATCAAAAGTGCCTTCTAAATCACCACACTTTCTAGGGGAAACATCTTGAAGTTCCCTACTCGATCTAGACTCTCCACAAATGGATAGAAATACTCATGAATGGAGTGCAACTTTTGAAGAATATGACAATAGAAAAAGCCAAAAGCACAAAGATCTCAATGAGAATGAAGAAACTACCTTTGAACGTCATCTATTTGGATTAGATAGTGAGGGGGAGATCCGTGAAGATGAGTACAATAAACTCAAATAGAGTAAGATGTTCCACAAGATATTGGAAATGATAATTGATGACGATAAAGAGAAATAATTCCCCCATTTGGCATCCACCAGCGTAAAGTTACCCTTGGATTATGATGTGGAGAAACTCAAAGAAAAGGAGGTACCGACTCCTATATCCATTCTCACCAAGCAACTCACTTTGATGCAAACAGAGCTTGCAAACCTCAAATAGGAGAAAGAGAAACACAAAACAAAATACTCTTTGGATGCCATTTGTCCATTCCCTTTTGACAAGAGTATCACTATGGTTCCATTCCTTCCCAACGTGGCATGGCCAAAATACGACAAGTATACGGGTAGACCGATCCACATGATTATGTTTGAGAGTTTTGTGCTCTTAGCATAGAATATATGCATGAACCTACTTACCTCATGTGACTATTTCCTGGGAGTCTAGGAGGTAACACCATGGAGTAGTTCTCAAAACTTACGCCCAAGGTCAAAAATTTTGAGGAGTTGATTCAAAAATTTATTCAACATTACTCCTACAACATCCAACATGATGTGACTATGATGGATCTATGTAATACTAAATAGAAGACCGGTGATTCATTTACACACTTCCTTCAAAGATGGAGGAAAATCTTTGCACGGTACTCAAGAGCTATCCCTGAATCGAAGAAGATGGAAATCTTTGTCAATAACTTGGTACCAGAATTAAACTACGAATTGCAAATGCAAGATTCCCCTATTTTCAATAGGATGATTAAAAACACCCTCCGTATCAAAGAAGTTATGGTCAGAAAGGGGGAGATCACTCTTCAGAGTGAAAACAAATAAAAAAACTCCAACTCCAAACCTAAATGGTGGAAATAGAACAAAAATGTTGTCAACGATGGTGTAGTAGACACATCCAATGTTGACCCTAAACTTGAGGTATTCAATCTAACCAACAATATGCAAGCCAACAAGGATGCCAAGGTAACAACTCCCATACCCAAAGAAAACAATGATAATAGCAAGGGACGAACATGAACTTCAAAACCTCAAAGAACATTCACTCCTTTAGGAGAGCCTCTCGAGACTATTTTGAAGACACTTCTAGACAACAAAGTTCTCACAATCCCAGATTCCAAACCGTGGGAACCAATGGTCATACCCAGATGGCAGGATGACAATTCCTACTCTGTATTTCACAAAAACAAAGGACACAAGACTAATAATTGCCTTAATCTCAAACATGTCATTCAAGACCTCATTGAAGGAGGTAAGATCAAAGTGGATGGACACACTACTAATGAAGATCATACAGAATTCAATAAACCATTCCCTAATTACGAGAAAGGGGAAACATCTAAAGGGAAAGGTAATGAAGTAAACTACACCTATTCCAACAATGATAATGTGATCAATATGCTAGACATTAAAACTGAATCAATTAATGTGGTCACAATCAAAGGTGTTTCATTCCACTCGAATGCAGTGACACGGAGCCAAGCACAGGTCACGATCAAAGGACCCAATTCTTCCCTAAAACTAGCATCAACATCAAAGGTTCCTATCATTACTATTCCTAACCTAGCAACAAAACACATGGTTACTATTCCTAGAGAAAATTATGACTTGGTAGACCAATTACAATGAACCTCTACCAAAATTTCCATTTTTGAGTTGCTCAAGATATCCACAATACATAGAGAAATCCTAGAACAAGCTCTACATGCTGCTAACATCCCAAAGGATATTGATATAGACAAATTCCAAGCGATGGTCAATCACATCTCAACACCACATTACCTCTCCTTTTCTGAATAGGATGATAAGTCTTTGACACATCCACATAATCAACCCCTCCATATCAAAGTCCTCATTCATAAATCCCGTGTTAGATGCGTGTTGATAGATGGAGGTGCAGGATTGAATATTTGTACTCTTCATCTGATCAAGAAACTGTCTCTCAGAACAAATAATTGAGTCTAGAAGAAAAATAACTATCAAAGATTATGATGAGGAAGAAAGATCCTCTAAAGGAATTATTATTTTGCCTATCAGAGTCAGACCAATTGAAAGGAATGTCATATGTCAAGTTCTAGATCTACCCCTGGCCTACAATATCCTGTTGGGGAGACCATGGATTCACAAAATGCAAGCTGTGTCATCTACTTACCACTAATGTATCAAATTCCTGCATAATGGGGTGGAAGTAACAATTCATGCGGATGCTAACTATACTTGTAATAATATCAAAGAAGGTAGTATGATTTCACATAACAAGGTGTGTGCATAAATGTTGTCACACTTCTATGAATCATTCCATTCAAGGTTGCTCAAGAATGAGGTCTCAAATATCGATCCATAGCTCTCTAGTCATGGATGTGTAAAAATGTAAAATGAAGGCCCTCAAATTGACCTAGTTGTGTCTATTACAAATACACCATGAAATGAGAGATTCGAATGCATGAAAATGAGGTCTACTCTATATGATAACAATGCATAAAAGGAAATTAATCTAAATGATAACAATGCATATTAATCTATGAAAGGAAATGCAAATGCAAGATTAATCTATGAAAATAAACATGATTCTAATCTATATGAATAGCCATGAATGCAAGAA
>MU223845.1:4038468-4088468 GCA_018584345.1 Thuja plicata
CCAAAATTGCTCTCCAAACCTGCAACATAACAATACTATGAAAACCTAATATGAAAATGAGAAGGAGAGGTCTCCTTTTAAAGGAAAGTGAATGATTGAGATTAAGAGGCAAAAATCAAAGGCTATGCTTAAGAGGCAAAAATCCCACCACTTAAAAGGGGGTGTTGAAAAAGGGATTTTAATTTAATTTTTAATTTAATTCATTTCTTTTTTCAGCAAATAAAGTGCTTTAAGTGGGGATTTTTATTTATTTAATTAAAAGAGGGGTTTTCTTTCAATTAAATAAATTAGAATAACTTTATTTAATTAAATAGGAGGAATTGAATTTAATTAAATAAGAGGAATTTAATTAAAAGGGAGATTAAATCTTTTAATTAAATGAGAGGAATTTTATTTAATTAAAAGAGAGATTAAATATTTTAATTAGATAAAAATGATTAAACCTTAGGAAATATTGAAATAATTGAATAATTGAATTAAATACAATTTGATCAAGGAAATTCATTTGAATTGAAAATGTTCCAAAGCATTGATTCAAGAAATTTGATAAAATGATAAATGGGGCCCAAAGTCTAGGCGACCATTTTAGGGTGCATACACAAGGAAGCTATGGATGAAATTGCTCCTGAGACTACCAAGGACATGGTTTTGAAGAGTTTTGGAAAAACCTTAAAACTTGAAGAAACAGGTATGGGAGAGTACAAGCTAGACCTGACTCCCTCACTGGTAGAATTACCCATATCACCGAGATCCTATGGCAGACCCTCCTTGACATTCACACCTACTACATCAAAAGAGCCAGAAATACACAAAGAAACTGGCATGATAAAGGCATCCACATCTTCTTTAGATAACATAGAAGAATAGACAGTCTTGGACTAGCTTTACAAAGGAGAACCAGCGACAACTGAAGTCAAACATTTGGAAATATCCCTGGACCAGCATGGAAAAGGATATGATTTCCTCAAGAAAATGGGATAAAAGGAAAGGGACCTCTAAAAGACATAGGAAGAGGACTTATTGAGCCTATACCCATGGAGTTACAGAATACTAGAGACAAAATAGGAATGGGTTTTAATACTAAAACTGACAAACCTGCTTCAAAAGACAACCCAACCTCAGACAAAGGGAGTGATGAAATAGATGAACTAGAATAGTGGTCCTATGAAAGGTTATTACATTTTGGCACAGAGAATCCCAACTATCAAGGAGAGCACTATGTACCCAACTTTGAGGTACCACAAGATCTTCACACCCCTTTGTTAGCACAACCTCCCATTTAGGAGGTAGGAGACTCAACAACAGATGATTCAAATATACCCTTGATAGCAACAACTACAAAAAGCACACCCCGATGACAGGATTTACATCCTAACTGGGGGAAATTGGTGACGGTTTCACATATACTTGATCTACCACACTTTGATCCACAGGTAGCTAACTGAATACACTAGATAACTATTGCTGAATACTTAAACCAGTTTGATGATGAAATAACTGAATCTCATGATTATGAATGGGATGAGCTATCTGTCACCACATAAGATATTGAAATAGATACAATTCACATGTTTGTGGCTCCCTTAGCTCCTCGTGAATAATCTAACACTACTCCCAATGACACTGATAATCCTGAAGCAAAGGAAGAGTTCCTTCTCCCCATCATGGATGGAGAGATTGGTGCTTTCCTAAGTCTAGAAGAATTTTAGAGGCGAAAAACAAGAAGCCTCCTTATACGGAGAGATGAAGATGATAGTTCTACTGATGAGTCACTAGATTTTGGTCCACATATGACTAACAATAAATCTTTTTATTATGATCTAACTCTTATTGATCTAAACATTCAAGAAATTAACTTAACAAAACATGTCATGTCGGTTAATGGTCTTGATGCTAACGCGATGCTGTCCTTTCCAGAATCTAATTCTTTATTTGTAATAAACCTTGACCTAATTGATTGGGATAATATAGATCCTACTCCTATCATGAACTTTCCTAATGACTACACCTTCTTCCACCAATGCAAGGAGCGTGAACATGTCATAGAAGGATATCAAGTTTCTCAGTCAAAAATTGAAAAAGAAAAAGAAAAAGGGAACTGATGGTGAAAACCACGTTGTGGAAGTATCAGATCCTAAAATAGTAAAAATAAAAGAAATATCCAAAGGTGAAAACCTCTTAGAGGCTTCAAAGGATGAGATTCTTGATATCCTTCCCGAGCACTTTCAAGAAAGGTCTTCAGTCCTAATAGAACCAACATAGCTAGTTAATTTGGGCACAATTGAAGATCCTCAAATAGTACACCTTGCACAATCTTTTTTAGAAGAAGAGAAGACATAGTTTATAGAGTTCCTAAGGGAAAAGAAGATCAATTTTACATGGTCTTATATGGATATGCCTGGACTAGATCCTAATATAATCATGCACCACTTATCTATAGCTCTCGGGATCAAGCCCGTAAAACAAAAACTTAGAAAGATGCATCCTCATGTTACATTACTAGTAAAAACAGAGCTAGAGAAATTGTTGAAAGCTAGATTTATCAGAGTCATTGCCTATGCAGGATGGATCTCCAATGTGGTCCCCATGTCTAAATTTGATAAATCTATCAGGATATGTACAGACTTCAGAGACTTGAACAAAGCATGTCCTAATGATGACTTCTCTCTACCTAACATTGACATGATCATAGACCTCACAACAGGCTACCAGATGTATTCATTAATGGATGGATTCTGAGGCTATAATCAAATCAAAATTGCCCATGAAGATCAAGAGAAAATTGCATTTACATGTGCATGGGGCACCTTTTGCTGGAATGTCATGCCATTTGGGTTAAAGAATGCTGGTGCAACATATCAAAGAGCAATGACTACTATATTCCACAATATTATGCATAAGAACATGGAGGATTGCATGGATGACACCTTAGCCAAATCAAAGGAAAGGAGCACTCACATTGATGACTTGAGGAAAATATTGGATCAAATGGAGCAATTTCAACTATGGCTTAATCCAAAGAAGTGTGCCTTTGGCGTCCAATCAGGAAAAATCTTAGGGTTTATAGTTTCAACAAAGGGAATTAAGGTAGATCCTACAAAAGTCAAGGCTATTCTAGAGATGACTTCTCCATGCAACATCAATCAAATGAGGACATTGCAAGGCAGATTTCAATCGATCAGGAGGTTCATGTCACAACTTGCTGACAAAGTACAACCCTTTACCAAATTACTACATAAAGGGGTCACCTTCAAGTGGGATGAACACTGTGAAGCCAAGTTTAGAGAATTAAAAGGGTACCTAGCTACTCCTATTCTTATGGTGCCTATTCATGGAAAGCCATTGCTACTATATATTTCAGCTACAACTACATCACTAGGAGTATTGCTAGCACAAGAAGATGAAACAAGGAAAGAAATAGCTATCTACTACATCAGTAGAACGCTAGTCTCCTATGAGCTCAATTACAAAATTATTGAAAAAGTGTGCTTAGCAGTCATCTTTGCATCATAGAAATTGAGACACTACATGATCTCACATAGAGTAAGGCTCATTGCTAAGATTGATCCTTTGCAATATCTTTTGAGAAAAACAACATGAACAAGACGTCTAGCGAAATGGGTCCTCATTCTAAGTGAATTTGACATTGAGTATGTAGACCGAAGGGCTATTAAAGGACAAGTCCTCGTAGATCAACTGGCTAATTCACCCCTTCAAGATGATGAGCCTTTAAAGATTGAATTTTCTGATGAGACCATTATGCATCTAACTCAATATCCATGGAAGATTTACTTTGATGGTTCTTTCACGTAACAAGGCTCTAGGGGAGGAGTTCTATTCATAACTCCTTAAGGCTACAAGATACCTAAGTCTTACAAATTGATGTTTCCATGCACGAATAACATTTTAGAATATGAGGCATTGGTAAACGGTATTAAGCTCACCATGGAGTGGAAGATTGGAGAGTTACACATGTATGGTGACTCCTAGCTCATTATCAATTAGGTCAATGGAGATTACCAGACAAAAAATGAAAAATTGACACCCTACAAGCAACTAGTTGATGACCTCAAGAAGTACTTCATCTTCATCACATTCCAAGAGGTACCCAGAATAGAGAACAAAGTTACAGATGCTATGGCTACCTTGGCGTCCATGTTGCAACTAGAGGAACATCAATTATGCTATGAATTCTTGGTGGAAGAACTATGTTATCCTGCCTTTGATACCCCTGAATACCAAGTAATCTATGCTTTAAACACCCCAGACCAATCTCGGTATGCCAATATCATTGCCTATCTCACTGACCAAACTATTCCTAACAATCTATCCAGAAATGAGAAAAGAGCCCTGATTAGGACAACATCATGTTATGTCCTCATAACTAATAAACTATATCGATGAAGTCTAGACGGTATGCTTCTTAGATGTTTAGAACTCAAATAGTCCGATCTCACATTAAAAGAAGTCCACGAAGGTGTATGTGGATCATATTCAAATGACTTTTCACTAGCAAAAAAACTACTTAGAGTAGGCTATTACTAGCCTACCATGGAAAAAGATGCTATTCAATTTTCCAAGACATGTCATAAATGCTAGACACATGGAAATCTCATCCATGCTCCCACCAGAGAACTTATACCTTTTATAACACATTGGCCATTTCAGCAATGGGCCTTTGACTTGGTTGGAAAAATATATCCCAATTCTTCAAATGGACACAAGTTCATCATTATGACCACTGAGTATTTTACAAAGTGGGTCGAGGCTGTGCCACTAATCAAAGCCACTAGAAAATAGGTGGCTATGTTCATTCTAAACTACATTATCTGTAGATATGGGATACCCTCCTCAATTGTGACAGACAATGAGGGCAAATTTAAAAATCAAGACATTGATGACCTTTGTGAACAGTTCCACATCACTCAACATTGCTCCTCAATCTATTATCCTTAGGGTAATGGGCAGGCAGAGGTATCTAACAAGAATATTCTCAAGATCCTACATAGAACTGTAAGTAAGTCTAGTAGAGACTGACATCTACAACTGAATCTGGCACTATGGGCCTACAGAACAAGCATTAGAATACCAATTAGAGCCAAGCCATTTTCTCTAGTCTATGGTGCTAAAGTAGTACTACCTATTGAGGTTGAAATCCCATCTTTGTAGATATCTTTACAAGGTCTTGTAACTGATGAGCACTACCACATAGATAGGGTGAATTATTTAGACCTACTAGAAGAGCGCAGACAACATGCATTCGATCATCTAAAGGTATACCAAGCACGTATGTCCAAGGGGTATAACAAGAAGGTCAAACCACAAAAGTTTGAAGTGGGGGATCTTGTCTTAAAGGAGAATCCTAAGAACCAACCCAATAGAGAACAAAAGGGAAAATTTGAACCTAATTGGCTGGGACCTTATGTTATCACTACTACTTTTGGGACTGGAGCTTATCAACTGGCTACACTAGAGGGAGAGGTTCTTCCTGATCCTATCAATACTTTATATTTGAAGTAGTTCTACACTTGATGTTTGGCTAGCAGAGCCTGTACAGTGAAATCGTTCTCAGAAAATACCAAAAATGTTCAAAAAATTGATCCTAAAGAAATCCAAAAACAATGGAAAAAGTCCTGAAGAAAAGGTGTCCTTGGTGAAAACCTTGTAAACAGGCGCCTTGATACTACAAAAACATTCAAAAAAGAAAAAATAGAAAAAAAATTGAGAAAAGAGAAAAGTGCCTTGATGAGAACCTGGTAAAATAGGCATCCTGGTAGAAAAAGGAAAGAAAAGATCTTTCCAAGTGGTGAAAACCTGGCAATCAGGCGTCACTTGTGTTCTGCACTCCATCTATCAAAGCATCACTGATACTAAGCCTTCGCAATTACACTTGTGCTAAAAATGTTGACTTTGTTTCCCAAACAACTATCTTATCTTTGCTTGGGATTTGTCTATATTTCCATCTTAGGATTAGGTCATTTTGGACTGGGGGCATCTTTGCCAATCTGATAGGTTGCATTTTCTAGGTCATCATAGGATGGTTTGTCTTGTGATATGATACTTCTTGATACTTTCACCAAATTGTTACTTTCATGACACAAGAATGACACAAACATTGTGCTACCATGAATAGTGTCTCTATGACTCACCTGGGATTGCAAACAAGAATAACAATATACGCAGACATGGAACACATATTTCTTGAATTCCCAACTTTTGATTGTTGAATCTCTACTGCACTTCAAAATTGAATCAATAGTATTTCTCAAATACTACCTAAACATAGTTTAATCTTAGTTTGACTATGACTCTTTTATGTCATGATGATGTTTTACCTAGGGGCATCTAAGGAGTTATAATTTTTTTTTGATTGATTTTCAATTGATGTTGTTATTCCTTCCGAGTTACTCCATGATGTCTGCGCAAAGAAAAAGAGTCACAAGGACAGGGGGCATAATGTTTTCTTGGTTTTCTGCGTATGGTGATTGTTCCAAATGATCCTATAAGTTTCACCTAAATTTGATGTTTATGGTAAGAGTTGCCACTATGGGTGGATAGTCGCATATATCTCAATCTTTGTTATGTGTAAACTACGGTGAGGTTGACACAATTTCCTTGTTTGTTTTCTAAAAGGATCAAATTCTTGCTAAGGTATACGAAGCATAATGTTCCAAGGATATGAATTTTTAAGATCATTGCGGGTCTAATATCTTGCCTTATGCAGAATCTAGTATATTAAAAGGAAGGTGACTATCTTGTCATCCTGGCATCTATGCCTTGATGCCTAAGTCTATTTGTGACATTTCAATAAAACATAGTATTCATACTTTCATAATATCAGTGGGTATTGTTGATGGGGTTTTGTTGACTGGGTCTGCCAACAATCATAAGTTGTCACCAGGTACCAGAGGTACTGGCCAACTTCACCTGCAAAGGTTATCCAGGGAAGTTAGATTCTCTGGGCCTTCAAGCACCTGGGTGTCGGGTTGTGACAGTGCGGGGCTCGGTTGGGAGGAGTGACTACTTTCGAGGGGGACAGCTGGTTTCTTCAATTCGTTCTCTCCGGAGATTCAATTAGGTAAGGTTTACCCTAGCGTTCTACACTTAGCAAATAAAATAAAAAAGATCCTACAGGGTTAGAAACACTTCATCTAACTATAGTCATGTTTAAACGTTCAGAACATCAATAATACTCTGGTATACTACACTAAATACTGCAGAAATACACAACCATCAGCTAGCATTTTATCAGTAGCGAGGGAAAAGAGGTTGTTAATCTATTTAACATATCAGAGTAGAAGAAATAAAGAACATGAAACATGAAATACCATTAACTCAGAAGTAGGAATGCCAACAACATCATTGCAAAGAATTCTCCCTTCTTCATTAATGTCTCTTCCAGCAAGCATTGGTGCGTGATACAATGATAGCTCCAGGGGAGCGTCTAACTATTGAAAATAGAACAATGGAGCATTTAGCTCTGCAACTAAAATGAGAAATCACCTTTCTATTACTGTGGGAAATGACACTATCAATTTTGCCGACCCTTGAAAATGGGCCGGTCTGGCTATTTATACACATTCTCTTCTATCTCTAACCCTAACTCTATTTTACATTATGTTTCCATAAAATACAATATCTGGGGGCCAGAACTACTTGTGCCACCCTAAAAAAGACCTTGAGATAGAATAGGCCTGACACATTAGAAGAATGTGACAAGAATATATAGTAGAAGAATCAGCCTCGAGAAGAGAGCCAGGAAGAAGAAGGAAGAATGTAGGTCCCCCGAGGACTGAGGCTACATGCCTCATAAATGGGAAATGCAGTGCCCTATTTCCAATGCACTAGGTGTACCTTTCAACGGTGCCTCAAGAAGACCACCCTACCAAAAAACTAACTATTGAGTCGACGCCCCCTTGATGTAGCCAACTACCTTCTGACAGCCTTTATTAACCACTTCTGAAAGTGACCGGTCGGCCTCGGGGACCGGGACACGGATCACTTGAAAGAATACAAAATTTGGGATCTGAGACTCTGGGATCTGGGAACTTACGTTCCCAAAAGAATAGCTAGGATTCAGGAACTTACGTTCCTAAAAGAATAAAGAATACCGAATGTTTGAGTTTTTTCCAGCCTCCGGAGAAAGCTCAAGCTTGTTTATTATCATTGAAAGCCTGGAGGAGGCGAGAAATGCCATCTTTGTCTACATCTCTTAGGCTGGCCCTTTGATACTTAGCCACTTCAATCTGTTCCCCTAGGTCTAGAACATTCTCCTTAAATTCATCGACCATTTTAGCCGCGTCATGACCACTAAGCACCATACAAGTTAACTTTGTCATTTGGGCACCATCTATCCCCTCCGGGGATTGATACCGGGACTTCATTATTTCATCAAAACTCCCCAAAACTTAATCCTTTGGTGTGCATGTATCTATACTAAGGGGGTTAGCCCCGAAAGTATTTTCTACAAAAGACTTGTATAAACTGAAAGAATATTTTACAGCATTAGCTTTATCTTGTAGAGTCCCCACCAGTTGCTTGATTACCTTCAATGTGAGGTCAAGTCTAGAGTGCTGGGTGCTCACAAAATTGAATGATTCATCCCTCAGAATTCTGGATTCAAAAATCATATCCTCTCCCAGGCCAAAGAGTTCTTCAAGCTCCACCTTCCATGCTTGATAATTCTTGATATCACCCTCCCATAGGTCAATAAGAGTCTCTTCCTGGTGTATAACATGTCGGGCCGTATATAAGTCTGGGAGGGTGGATACCAGGAAATGCCAGGTGTTTCTTATTTGTAGGGTGACCCACTTGTCCACTTCCTGGGCCTTCTTCTTCATTATTTATAGGGAGTCTATGTAACTCTGCGGTATATCTTCGGAGGTGGAAGCCTCCGGGGGAGTGGCATTGATAGGTCGAACCAGCTCGGTAAGCAACCCCATAAAGTTTGCATTTTTTGCCTTTTCTTCTTTGAGCCTTTGGGCTTCCTTCTCATATTGGGCCTCTACCACCCTTGCTTCCTCCTTCAACAAATCCACCTCACCCTATTTTCCCCTTTTTCCTAGTGATATCTCTGCAACGCTGTAATCTCCAGGCTCTGCGGTTGCTTCATCGGCGCCTGGGGGAGGTGTCGCCACAATGGCAACTGTTTCCCCGCCCAGCCCGGTTCAAAGAGTATGAACTGTCTAAGCTTTCTTAGCCTTTGGCAGGGCCTAGACCCGAGCCATCATTTCGGCCAGGAAGAGAGGACTTTCGGGGGTGGACGAAGCTTTTCTTTTTCTTCTCTCTATTAGCCACTATGGTGGCAGGGGTGGCTTTTCTGCCAGAATATATTCCCTTGGTTCTTCCTCGGTGTCCTGCGGCTGTTGCTCCTTAGTGGCGTGGACTTCATTCATCCCTTTCCATGCATCTTCTTCTGTAGCAACATTTTCCTAAGCAACCTCCATCTCCTCAGCCTTGTCCTCTGTATCCATCACTTTGTCTAGACTTTTATCAGCTTCCTCGGGGATTTCCTCTTCATACTTCTCTTCTTGTTTCTCTTCCTCTACCGCTGGGGCTTCTTCTTCTATTGGTACATCCTGTGGTAGTAGGGGAGGTGTTGGGCTAAGATTTAAAGTTTGGGCCGCGGTTATCACTTGCTTAAAGGTTGCTCCCGAGAGTGGCGCCTAAAACATGGTGGCTGGGGTTACGGTATTCACAAAGGTCCAGTTCCCCTAGAATATGCCATTTGTTCACCCTACCTTTGTTGGTCCACCCCTGGACCCTACATCTCTTGAGCCTCAGAGGCAATCTTTGGCTTTGGATCCCTTTCTTCTACATGCTTTTCCTGCTCCTACATAGGCTCTTGTTCCATAGCCTCTTGTTCTGCAGCTGCTGGTTCTGCCTCTGGGACTTCTGTCCCTGCTTGTCTGGTGTCCCCCTGCAAGTTTTTGAACTTGTTGATTGCAAAGAAATCATCAAATTCCTCCTACGCAGGGGGACTGGATGGGACTTCAGCATGCTCTGTTTTCTTCTCCAGCTCCGCGGAATTGGAAGAGAGGATTTCTACTTGTTGGATCTGGGATGTTCCCAGCCCCAGCTCTGCCTTAGGCTTTTGGTGAAGCCTCTTCTTTCTTTGAGTGACCAAGGGTGGCCCCACATCCCTTATTGCTATTGCCTCTATGGGATCTACCCCCGTTGCCTTCACCATTAAGGCTACCAGCGATGGGGAGGAAGAGGGACAAATTGGCCTGGCCATTAGTACTGGGGTGGCTAGCCGTGTTATTAATTTCTCCCTCATGTGTTGTGAGGCTGCCACTGACTATTTTATTTATTCTTTTAAGGGACTTCTTGTGGAGGAGGGGTCGTATCTATTTCTTTTCCTTTATCCACCCTCTGTGAAGAAGTCCCGGCCCCCGGAGTCAACTTTGGTGCTGACTGGGCTGCTCAGCGGGTACTTCTGGGGCACACCTTCCTAAAGTAGGCATGAATTTGCTCGACCACCTCTCAAGTGAAGTCCTTAATTGTAGGCCCTTCCTTGGCATCCCAATTTACCGGTGGGAGGGTCATCGTATCGATCCCCTTTGCCTTGTATTGGGGATCGATAGTGGGGGCGGCGTCTGAGAAATCCTCCGGGAACCTCCAAAGCTTCAACTTTTGCATCATGCCTACCATCATCCTAACGTAGTGCCGGCTCCACACCTCCATTTCATCTTGGAAATCTACCCAAAAATCCTCCATATGGATGTGATGGGGCTCAAAAGCCCGGGGTAGTGTCGTTGCAATCTTGCTGTGCAGATCAAAATTTTTTCATGCTAGGTAGAATTCTTCTAAGTTGTAGCTTTTTAATTCTGTATCTGCCTCTTTAGCGGTGGCCAGGCTGCATGTGTAGTTCCCACAAATGATTGGGAACAAAATATTGGGTATCTTTTTTAAGGAAAAGAGTGCATGCACCTCCATTATTTGCGTGCAGTATTCCAAGAGCACGATCTTGTCCCCACAGTGTTTGGGCAACAAGTAGGGTTTTCCAGAGAAGCCAACGACCCTAATATAAGTGTACTATTAGAATTGGATGTAGTAATGTCCATAACTCTAGACCAAATGCATCGCCTCTAAGGATAGGTGGTATCTTGTGTCCCAGGTGGGTGTGAGTAGGTGATAGTAAATGAACGCGTCATTTACCCGACAAAAACTTGAGAAGCTGGCCTCCCATTGAACCTGTGGGAAATGGTCCCATAGTGCCTTTTGTCCCAGAACAATCTCGAGCATGAAGTCTATAAGTAGCCCATGGGCATGGGGCCTCTACTGTGCTAGGGCCCAGAAAATATAGGAAGTCATGTAGAATTTCTTCTTCCTAGTCAGTTGAAGAAACTAGGAGTCGACATGGTTGGAAATTATGGCGGCCCAGTTGAAGTATCCTCCCTTGGTGGAGATGCCAAGGAGGAAGTAATACATCCATTTAGCAAATTCCTAGGCAGAGGGCTACCCAAAGACCTGGGCCAATGCTATCATTCTCATCTGAATGCTTTCTTTGAATTCTGACCTGGGGATTTCTATCTTCATCCTCTTGGGGTCCCTCTTTGGAACCTTGAGCCAGTGAGTGTTCATATATATTCGGGCGGCATCCTCCAACTTTGTGAATTGGGTCAAGGCATCTGACCTTGTAACCACAGAAGCCTTGGCGAATTGAGGGATCCCCAGACCTACCTTGAATGTGTCGGGGTCGAGGGATACCAAAGGAGTAGGGTACCTAGTTGGTTTTGCGACTGCTTGTGTAACAGCCTAGACAAAAGAGTTGTAATTGGCAGCCAGTGTTAGGATAAGCTCTGGAGCTTGCACAGAGCACAGGAAATAAACTGCCTTAAGAATCCTAGAGTCCCTGACATTAATTGCCAGCTGATCTCTAGCCTGTCGCTGGATGTACATCATTTTTATCAAGGCCTACATTTTTGGCCATGTCCCGACACTGGTGTCTGTAACGAGTTTAACTTTGGAATCAATCTTTGAGCCCATAATGACACTGTCTTGCATGAACTTCATGGTTAGGGGCATTTTCTCTAGGGCCTTTTCCATTTTAGACTTTACTGTTGCCCTGGTAGCCGTCGTGGAAGGTAGTTCTGGACTTCTAGGTGGAGAGAATGTAGAGGCTTCAGACATGCTTGGGAAGTGAACTCTGGAAACCTGTGATGCAAAGTGACCGTCAGAATGTATTTACAAATAAATATTCTGGGGTCTAGAGATCTTACCACCAAGATGCCTGCTTTCTTGAAAAGTTAGTTTCATTCAAAAAGAACTGAAAAGTACACGCATTGCATGAACTTAAGATTTTTACTAAACATCTGGGTCCATGGATTTTATAACACTTGGTAAAGACATGGGATGGATTGATGGTAGGAGACCCGGAGCCCAGAGAAGTAACCATTGGTGAGGACTTGTAAAAAGGCAAGTCATCAAGCCCATGTGGGCGCCATGTGCATAGATATTAAATAGGATTTATGGCGATGACGATGAAGCCAACTATCCAAATGCACAAAAAGTGAAGGCCACTTGGCTGGAATTGATTATGTGCATGGAAAATAAATGAGGGTCTGACTGATTTTATGGAAGAGAGAGAAAATTGTCTATTTGAAACCGGTCAAGAGCCAAGTTTTAAACAGGTGGTTTTCTGCCCTGAAACGAATTCATGGGCGAAAGACCAACAACACAGGTGACTCAACCACCTTGCCAAGCCACCCGAAAGGATATACATAAAATATGAGGGATATATACATGGGAACAGAGGGATATACACCAAATATACACAAATGTACACACATATACACCGTGGAACGACATCCACAGGAAACTAGGCCAGGAAACTAGGCCAGGAAAAGTATATACAACTTTATACATAATCTACAAACTGACCACTTCTGTGCAGAGGGTAGACAACCCTCTAGCAGAGCCGACCCACCAATGGGTGGAAAAACTAGAAAATAGGAAATAAACAAAATAGAAAGACAAAAAACAAACAAATGATAAAGAAGAAACACCAGACGAATGAAAAGAAAATTGGAAGGAACAAAGATACCAACCTGAGAATGCCAAAAGGTGGAGGAAAGGAAGAAGTTACCACGGGAGCTCTGCAATAGCTATAATTGTCAATCGGTCACAGCCTGCCACCATGAAGCACTCACAATCGCCTGAGAAGAATGGAAGTGTTAAGCACTGATTATAGCTAACTCTCTGCAAATCGCTCTGTAATCGCTCTAAAATTTCTCTAAGTGCTGAAGTGTTTTAATCACGGTAAATGTGAAAGTGATAGACAACTTCAATTTATACCCGTGGTAAAAAGGTAGTCCACCTCCTTCTGGAAATCTTCGGATAAGCAAACCTCCAGACCCTGAACCTGGGGATTCCCCATGACCAAAGCCCCAGAGACGAAAAACCAAACAAACAAAACACAACAACAGGGAAGAAAATGCCGGAGAAAGAAAAACAAAGGAAGAAAGACAAGGCAAGAGCCGCAAGCAAAAACAAACAAAAGAAAAAAAAGGGGGGACCCAAAATTTTGCACATAAAATGTAGGGACGGGGATGCAGGACATAACAAATGGAAACTCTCTGGGACAAATTCCATAGCGTATTTGAGAACTATAGAATATCTGGTTAGCAGAGCAGGAACAAGCCATATCCCGAGGCCTTTGACAGGCAAAGAGAAACATATCTGAGAGAATCAAACCACACCAGAATTAGTCCGGAGTCCTTCATTAGTGGTGTCGTGTGTTCTTTGGAAGGAAATCAAGCCGATGACCTTTGGAAGGAGTAGAGAAGAGGCAATAATTACATCGAACCAGTCATCAATTTGCTTATTTCTCCCAGAGGCCAGAGTCTCGTCCCGCCTTCCTCTTTCTTATTACTTTGTTTGTTTCTAGGTGGGAAGGCGGTACTTCTTTCACCATTAAGCTTAAGCTTAGCTAATTTTAATAGTGGTACTTCTTTGACCTCTAAACCTATACTTAAATGTTTGAAGAGGGGATAAAACTCCAGACCCAAAAAGAATTCTTTAAAGTTTCAGACTTGGGTCAACTAATTAGTACAACCGATCTACCCTCGACGTGTCCAATTACTTGTTTCTTATATTACTTGTGCTCACTAATTGCCAGAATCCTAAAAATAACACCCGACGGAGATTGCTCAAAATGTGCCACATCCTGTGAAACAACCCCGGAGGCCGGGCTAGCTCCACTATGCTAAAGATAGATTCCAAAGTTCACCATGCCGTAGACATCATACCGGAAACCTAAGTTTATACGAAGCATTCCAATTCCTGCAAGACAAAACAAAACACCGAGACCCTGGAAGAAAAACCCAAAATAAAAACTCAAACACCAAAAGAGGACTGCCTTAGAGGGCAGCCAACAAGGCTATTTACAAGATGGGGTACCCCACAACGAGGCACCAGGAAGAAATATTTACAAGAGGGGGGGCTTTACATATAATACAACTGTGGACAAACTTATCCTATTCGAAGTAGTGCTTGAGAAACTGTCCATTAATTGGAAATGAGACAGGTTCACCAGTTAGGGTGTTAAGGTGGTAAGTATTTGCCCTGCAGATTTGTGAGATTAGATATGGTCTGAGCTAGAGCCGTTGGAACTTGGTATGCTTTCCTTTCTTTTCCCAGGCCTTGTCCCACAACAGGACCAGATCCAAAATCTAAAAATCCTTGTATTGGGCTCTTCTGTCAAACCATCATTTTACCACTATTTGATGATGCATGAAATGTTCAAGGGCTGCGTCTCACTGTTCTTCCATTCACACCAGATTTAAGAGCCGAACCTCCACAATGTTGTCCCTGTTGCTAAATTCCTGCATAAACTATAAAATTGGGATCTGTAAGTTAATTGGGAATACAGGGTTCTGACTATAAACCAGATGGAATAGGGATGTTCCCAGGGCGGCCTTGACATGAATGTAATCTGCCTAGAGGGTGAATTTCAAATTTTGATGCCAATCCTGGGGATTCTACTCTAGTAGGCGTTTGATCACTTCAAGTAGATTTTTATTCGTTGATTTAGCGATGCCATTCCCCTGGGGATAGTAGTTGCTGGAAAACTTCAAAGTGATCCTCCGATTGTAGGTCCATTCAAGTAATTGCAGTGAAGAAAATGCTGGACCATTGTCACACACCAAAGCAAAGGGCATTCCAAACTATGTGAAAATATTTTCTTTTAGGAATTTGATAACTATGTCTATCGTGTTGCTTTTGCATGGTATAGCCTCAGACCATCGAGTGTAGTAGTTAGTAGCAGTGAGTATGTATCAGTGATTGGCAGATGAGTTGGGGTTGATTTCTCTGATGAAGTCAAATGCCCACTGGGTGAAGGGTCTATCCTTGTAGACTGGTTGTAAAGGCATAGCTGGGTTACGCTCATAATGCACCGTAGTTTGGCAAGTATGGCATTTCTTAACATGAGTTTAAACATCCTTGAATATATAGGGCCAATAGTATCCAGCCTGAAGGATCTGATGGGCAGTGGCATCGGCTGAGCCATGCCCAGTTCCAAACTACCCATGAAATTCATTAATCACTCTTACAACTTGGTCTTTGTCAATGCACCGGAGGTACACTCCCTCATAGTTTCTGCGGTAGAGCATGAAGTTTTTGATTATGAAGTGAGCACTTTTCATCTGTAGGGTGCGACATTTGTGGGGAGGTAATCCCTCTGGGCATTTATTTTTTAGTAGCAAATATACCAAATCAGTATACCATGGGTCTTCGGTAATAGACTCCACTGTGTAAGGCTGACATTCTATGCGGGGAGTCTCTTCTGCCATCGCTCGAATTAGTCCCTGGCCCTAGACTATCTTCATGAGCTACATTTCTAAGTCATATTACTTGAGGATGGCCATCCATTTTCCCCATCTCTCGCCCAATTCGCTCTACATTAGTAGAGACTTAACAGCCTGGTCTGGAATGATATCATGTACCTTACTCCATAGAATATAATGCTATAATTTCTTCACGGCGTGAACTAGAGCAAAGGCCTATTTTTCTAGTGATGAATATTAGACTTTGGCATTTTTGAAGGGGGAGCTCATGAAAGCTATTGGTCGTTCTTCCCCTTCAACCTTTTGAGTCAACACTGCCGCGACAGAGTGCGGCGAAGCAAAGGAGTAAATGTAAAAGGGAAGGGAATAGTCTAGACTAGCTAGGACAGGTGCTTCCGTTATTGTCTATTTAATTTGGGTGAATGCCTGCTTTTCTTTAGGACTCCACTCAATCTTGGTATCCTTCTTCATCATCTCATTGAGTGGTTTGACTATTTTTGTGAATCCCGTGATGAACCGCCGGACGAAGTTAATCTTTCTGAAGAAGGATCGCATCTCTTTCTTGCTGCCAGGCATTTGTAAGTTTAGCAATGCTTCGAATTTGTTAGGGTCTATGTATATACCCTTCTTGGAGATGATATGCCTAAGAAACTTCCCATCAGTGACCCTGAATATGCACTTCTTGGGGCTAAGGGATATTCTATACCGGTGACATCTCTCGTAGATCTGAGCGAGATGGGCGGAATGGTCATGCCTATCCTGAGAAAAGATGGTCAATTCATCCATGTAGATGATTATGCACCAATTCACAAGGCCCTTGAACGCAATGTCCATGGCCTTTTGAAATGTAGCCCCTACATTGATCAGACCAAAGGGCATTCTCCTATATGCAAATGTTCCCCACTTGGTGGTAAACATTGTTTTCTCTTTGTCTTCATACTTAATTATGACCTGGTTATATCCAGAGTACCCATCCAAGAAGGACATCATCTGGGATCCATTCACTATCTACAACACCTCATCCAACAAAGGGAGAGGGTGATTATCTTTCTTGGAGGCCTTGTTCAAGTTTCAAAAATCCACGCAAAGGCAGATCTCACCGTTCTTCTTTCTAACAAGGACTAGGTTGGAAACCCTTGTAGTGTGCAGGATTGGGAAGATTATCCAGGCTGACAGTAGTTTTTTTACCTCTTGACAAATCAGAGGCTCTATCAGGGGGTTGACTGGTCTTTGCTTTTGCTGAAAGGGCTTAGCATTAGGTTTTAGGGGAATAGTATGGGTCATGCTGGATGTGTCATATGTTTTCAAGTCTTCATAACCCTAGGCAATTATGTCAATGTATTCTCAGAGAACCGTGACAATCTTCTCCTTTTTCTCAAGGGAACAGGAGGTACCAATGTGAATCATCTTTTTCTCACCGGGCTAGCCGATGTTAACCTTTTCAAACTGACACCTTCTCCCGGGCTTGAGGGTCCAAGTCAAAGATTCATTCCAGTGCAAGCATCCCTTTCAGGATGGTGTTAGTAGGTAGGTCCATGATCCCATCATCTTCATCACCCTGCCCAGTATCGTCATGGTCTCGTTCTTCCACTATCTAGTTTTCAAAGATGCCAACATTCACCATGAAGGCCAGGATATGCTGATCATCCTCAAAAACATGAAAGTGGGTGACATTATCTAGAATGGATGGGGTGGTGACCATCTCAACTAAAAATCTCTAGATTTGCAAGCCGGCCATTGGCTCAAGTGTGCTGGCAGAAATGGCGAGGGCATCCGGGACATAGTTCTATCACCGGGGAATGAGGTCAATGCCAAAAGCATCAAAATCTTCAATAAGGCTCCAAGCCCAATTGTGATATGTAGCCAGCCTTTTGTCATGGCATGTGTATTGACTCTGAACTTGTTTAAAAATCAACTTTGAATCACCCAGAGCCTGGAGGCAGGTGACACATTTTCTTAATGCAAATAAGAGTCCAAGGACCAAAGCCTCATACTATATGACATTGTTAGTACAATTGAACTATAGTCTGTAAGTCGTAAGGAAGGTCTTTCCTCATGGGTTGATTAGTTCTACCCTAGCCCCATAGCCTTATTTGGATCGAGACCCATCAAACTTGAGGGTCCATAAGTCATTGCTCATAATCTGGGGCTGGGGAAGGGGAGTAGCCTTTGGATTGCTGTGGGGAGATTTAGGAGGAGCTCCCTCCCGAACTAATGGTGTGGAGGTAGAGTTTACCTTTGGAGGTGTTTGGATTTGAGATCCTCGGGGAGAAGGCACCAGAGGAGCACGTCCTATAGGAACACTGGGCTCTGGGGAATCAGGTATATGTTCTTTATTCTGGAAGGTATCGAGGTGCCGATTAGCAACCGAAAGACAAGGTCCACACTTGAGCTTTGAATGTTTCTAATAGTGTACTTGGCACCAAGTGCTGGATAGGAGTGTAGAAATGGTTGCTGTGGCACCTTGAGAGTCAATCTCAATTCTCATCTTTTATTCTAGGTCCTGGGCTCTCTGCAATATTGCAGGATCCTCTCTGGGGATGAAATCGAATGTTAAGATATCAAAGGGTCGGTACACCCCTAGGGAAGTTTCAGAGAAAAAGACCTCATTGACCCTCCTAACCTCGGTAAGGGCCTTTTTTATGTGGGGTTCACTTTTGACCTGGATTTTATTTGATTCTCCTTCCTAGGGAAGCCATAAATGGGTGAAGTCGGTCAAAAAGTATTCATTCAAGGATTTAGACCAATTCTGACTTAATAACATCCCGTAAGTCTCTGGGATGTCCACCACTTGGATGTCAATTATGTTGGTTATCCTGGGGTCTTGGATAAGCTATATCCAGACATTCTTCAATTACCCCACCATTTTCACGATAGTCTTATCCAGCTGGATTACTGCACCATTAGATGGGGCAGGATAGAATCTGAGCTTCTGACAAATGGATAAGGGCATGATGTTACCTGAAGCTCCAGAGTCTACTAAGCAGTTGTATATATTTTTGCCTTGGATATTCAAGCCTAGTAGGAAGGGAGGATCCTCATTTTTCCCCTGAAAGATGGCCACGTTAGCATCTTCGAATGAGACAGTCTTGGGCGGGCGGGTGACGACTTTTGGGTTCCCCAAGAGCTTTAGAAGAGACTTCTTCTGCTCGGGATAGTTCAACAAAACCTCCATCAAGGTAATGGAGGTGGTGGTCTGTTTTAATGCCTTTGTAATGTTGAATCTTCCTCTCAGGAACTGGTGATTTCCCTTGGCTGGGTCTTTTGCTTGGTTAGGGCTAGGACCTTTTGGAGGAGCGGGTCGGTCAGTCATGTTATTTCAGGGAGGAGGGGTGTCTTTGATAGGAGGCATGGGCATGTAGGCTGGTCCTTTACCAACCTAACTCTGGGTATTATATGGAGCCCATGGGTTAGTAAAGGCGTTGGCCTCAAAGGGCAGGGTAGATTCGTCAAAGAATCCTTGTAATTCATATTCCTCTTCATCCTCCCTGGAAGTTTTGAAGAAGATGGTGTCACAGGTGAAGGCACTATGGGTTGGCTCTTGAACAGGAGGCTCTAGAGGGGTGGTATCATGTGACTGCTACCTGTCTAGCTGGGAGATCATGATGAACTTTTCCAACGTGGCATAATTTACCTCGTTGTGCAAACCCATGTCGTGCAATCTACACCAATTAGTCATGGGCTGGAAGTCTATGACTGGTGTGAAATGCGATGGTCCAACACCATTTTGGTTGGTATTTTGGTTCAGAGGTGGGCCTCTGGTATTCATGTTATTATTCCACTACTGTTGATTGGGCCTAGGCTTGTTGTTGAAGTTTCTTCCCTTGGCACCGTTATTTCGTTGGCCAGAGAAAATGTTTCCCCTCTGGGAATTTGAATTCTGGGGCACATGGGACCCCGCCTTCAGCTGACCCATGTCCATAGTCAAGGTAGACAACATTCACCAGAGGGATTCAACCTCGACACTCAACTGAGTGTTGGTGTCACAATGTGATGGTTGTTTTTGTTGGTTTCTCGAGAAGGCAGCAGTATTAGCCAGAGTCGAGGGCATCAATCCTCCAGTCGTGGATGACTGGAAGAAGGGCACTGTGAATGGTTGCATCTGAGACTGTTGTGCCTACTGTGGCTGATTCCAAGGGAAAGTTTCTAGACCTGGTACCACCTGGGTCTACATCGGGTAAACATACCAGGCCTACTGGTCTATCAGGGGTGGCGAAGGGTTCACTGCTATCAAGGGGGCACCCATCGCCAGATTGGGGTTATACCCCCCGGCATACGCGGTTCTGCTAGGGATCATGTTGAAGGGCATATTCTGTGCAATCCCACCTGGGGATTTGTTGATACCAGGGGACAATTCTAAAGCTAGATTGTAAACTTTTGCCAAAGTGTCCCGGTCGCCCGCGGCGGTTGTTCTCCAAAGGAGGGTGGTAACGAAAGGGTCCATTGCGTTAAGGTAAGTCTGTATGGTTACTTCTGGGGATGGAATAAAAGGGCCCGTGCACCACTTCAGGGCACGCTGGAACCTATGGTTGAATGCTACAAGAGGTTCATTGGGTTCCTTCTTGATGGAGATGAACTGGTTATGAGACTAGGCTGGGTCCACATGTACACGAAAGGCAACCAAGAACGCATCCTCCATGTCCTGCCAACTGTTTATGGAGTTGGCAAGAAGGTTAAGGTACCAGTTCAACTCACCATGCCCTAAAAACAAGGGAAACATCTGAGTCACAACATCTTCATGCTGGATCTGGTGGTGATTCATGACATCCCTGTATGCCTGTAAATGCTCTTCTGCGGTTCGTGAGCCTAAGTGCTCATATTGTGGGAAGATCTTCTCTAGGTGGGAGGGTAAGTCATTGATTACACCTAGAAAAGTCCCTATTGGGGACCCGGTATTTCTAAAATATGTGGCCATTGGGGAAACTAGGTTTTGGGTGGTTTGGGCACTGGTTCTTGGGATTGCCTGAGAAGTTTGGGTATTCTGAGGTATGCTAGACCCCTAGACAATAGTGGCTGGTATGATTTTCAAGGTCTATTTCTTTCGAGCAGGGGGCTTGAGTTTGAAAAACCTTTCAGGATTCGGGGCAGACCTAAGGATTATTTCAAATTTTACTAGGGAGAAAGACCCAATCCCGATAAAGGCTTGATTCTTAAAACTATAACTCGGGGAACGCTCAGGAGGTGTAAAATCAGAATCTCAAGAGGGGGATGAGTTCATGCCCTCCTTCTAGCGCCAGTTTCTGTTGATGGGGTTTTGCTGACTAGGTCCGCCAACAGTCATAAGTTGTCACTGGGTACTGGAGATACCAACCAACTCTGCCTGCAAAGGTTATCTGGGGAAGTTATATTCCTCAGGCCTTCAAGCACCTGGGTGTTAGGTCGTGACAGTGTGGGGCTCGGTTGGGAGGAGTGACTATTTTCGAGGGGGATAGCTAATTTCTTCAACTCATTGTCTCTAGAGATTCAATTAGATAAGGTTTCCCCTAGCATTCTACACTTATCAAATAAAATGAAAAAGATCCTACAGGGTTAGAAACACTTCATCTAACTATAGTCATGTTTAAATGTTTAGAACATCAATAATACTCTGTATACTACACTAAATACCGAAGAAATACACAACCATCAGCTAGCATTTTATCAGTAGCGAGGGAAAACAAGTCGTTAATCTATTTAACATATCAGAGTAGAAGACATAAAGAACATGAAACATGAAATACCATTAACTCAGAAGCAGGAATGCCAACAACATCATTACAAATAATTCTCCCTTCTTCATTAATGTCTCTTCTAGCAAGCACTGGTGCGTGATACAATGATAGCTCCAGGGGAGCGTCTAACTATTGAAAATAGAACAATAGAGCATTCAACTCTACAACTAAAATGAGAAATCACCTTTCTATTACTGTGGGCAATGAAATCATCAATTTTTCCGACCCTTGGAAATGGGCCAATCTGGCTATTTATACACATTCCCTTCTATCCCTAACCCTAACCGTATTTTACATTGTGTTTCAATAAAATACAATATTTGGGGGCCGGTACTACCTGTGCCACCCTACAAAAGACATTGAGATGGAATAGGCCTGACACATCAAAAGAATGAGACAAGAATATATAGTAGAATAATTCGCCTCGAGAAGAGAGCTGAGAAGAAGAAGGAAGACAAGAATATATAGTAGAAGAATCAGCCTCGAGAAGAGAGCTAAGAAGAAGAAGGAAGAAAGTAGGTCCCCCGGGGACCGAGGCTACACACCTCATTAATAGAAAATGTGGCACCCTATCTCTAATGCACTAGGTGTACCTTTCAAGGGCACCTCAAGAAGACCACCTTGCTAGAAAACCAACTGTTGAGTCAACGCCCCCTTGATGTAGCCAACTACCTTCTGACAGCCTTTATTAACCGCTTCTAAAAGTGACCAGTTGGCCTCAGGGACTAGGACACGGATCACTTGAAAGAATACAAAATTTGGGATCTGAGACTCTGGGATCCAGGAACTTACGTTCCCAAAAGAATAACCAGGATCTGGGAAGTTACATTCCAAAAAGAATAAAGAATACCCAATGTTTGATTTTTTCCCAGCCTCCAGAGAAAGCTCAAGCTTGTTTATTATAATTAAAAGCCTGGAGGAGGCAGGAAATGCCATCTTTGTCTACATCTCTTAGGCTGGCCCTTCGGTACTTAGCCACTTCAAACTGTTCCCCTAGGTCTGGAACATTCTCCTTAAATTCATTGGCCATTTTAGCCACATCATGACCACTAAGCACCATACAAGTTAACTTTGTCATTTGGGCACCATCTATCCCCTCTGAGGATTGATACCAGGACTTCATTATTTCATCAAAACTCCCCAAAACTGAATCCTCTGGTGTGCATGTATCTATACTAAGGGGGTCACCCTCGGAAGTCTTTTCTTCAAAAGACTTGTATAAATTGAAAGAATATTTTACAGTATTAAATTTATCTCATAGAGTCCCCACCAGTTGCTTGATTACCTCCAATGTGAGGTCAAGTCTGGAGTGCTGGATCCTCACAAAATCGAATGATTCATCCCCCAAAATTCTGGATTCAAAAATCATATCCTCTCCCAGGCCAAGGAGTTCTTCAAGCTCCACCTTCCATGCTTGATAATTCTTGATATCACCCTCCCATAGGTCAATAAAAGTCTCCGCCTAGTGTATAACATGCCAGGCCGTATATAAGTCTGGGAGGGTGGATACCAGGAAATACTGGGTGTTTCTTATTTGCAGGGCGACCCACTCATCCACTGCTTGGGCCTTCTTCTTCATTATTCACAGGGAGTCTATGTCACTCTAAGGTATATCTTCGGAGGTGGAAGCCTCCGGGGGAGCGGCATTGATAGGTCAAACTAGCTTGGTAAGCAAACCCATAAGGTTTATATTTTTTTCTTTTTCTACTTTGAGCCTTTGGGTTTCCTTCTCATAACGGGCCTCTACCGCCCTTGCTGCCTCCTTCAGCAAATCCACCTTGCCCTATTTTCCCCTTTTTCCTAGTGATACCTCTGCAACACTGTAATCTCTGGGCTCTACGGTTGCTTTATCGGTGCCTGGGGGAGGTGTCGCCACAATGAAAACTATTTCCCCACCCGGCCCGGTTCAAAGAGTATGAACCATCTGAGATTTCTTGGCCTTTGGTGGGGCCTAGACCTGAGCCATCATTTCGGCCAGGGAGAGAGGAGTTCCGAGGGTGGACGGAGCTTTTCTTTTTCTTCTCTCTATTAGCCACTAAGGTGGCACAGGTGGCTTTTCTACCAGAATCTGTTCCATTGGTTCTGCCCAGGTGTACTATGGTTGTTTCTCCTTAGTGGAATGGACCTCATCCATCCCTTTCCCTGCGTCTTCTTATGTAGCAACATTTTCCTTAGCAACCTCCATCTCCTTAGCCTTGTCCTCTGTATCCATCACTTTGTCTGGACTTTTGTTGGCTTCCTCAAGGATTTCCTCTTCATACTGCTCTACTTGTTGCTCTTCCTCTACCACCGGGGCTTCTTCTTCTATTGGTACATCCTGTGGCAGTAGGGGAGGTGTTGTGCCAAAATTTAAAGTTTGGGCCGCAGTTATCACCTGCTCAAAGGTTGCTCCTGGGAGTGGCGCCTGGAATGTGGCGGCTGGGGTTACAATTATTCTCGAAGGTTTGGTTCCCCTAGTAGATGCCATTTGTTCACCCTGCCTTTGTTGGTCCACCCCTAGACCCTGCATCTCTTGAGCCTCGGAGGCAATCTCCAGCTCTGGCTCCCTTTTGTCTACTTGCTTTTCTTGCTCCTGCGTAGGCTCTTGTTCCATAGCCTCTTGTTCTGCAGCTGCTGGTTCTGCCTCTGGGACTTCTGTCCCTGCTTGTCTGGTGTCCCCCTCCAAGTTTTCAAACTCGTTAGTTGCAAAGACATCATCAAATTCCTCCTGCACAGGGGGACTGGATGGGACTTTAGCAGGCTCTGTTTCCTTCTCCAGCTCCGGGGAACTAGAAGAGAGGATTTTTACTTGTTGGATCTGGGATGTTCCCAGCCTCGACTCTGCCTTAGGCTTTTGGTGAAGCCTCTTCTTTCTTTAAATGACCAAGGGTGACCCTGCATCCCTTATTACTATTGCCTTTGTGGGATCCACCCCCGTTGCCTTCACCATAAAGGCTGCCAGCGACAGGGAGGAAGAGGGATGGATTGGCCCAGCCATTAGTACTGGAGTGGCTAGCCGTGTTATTAATTTCTCCCTCATCTGTTGTGAGGCTGCCACTGACTATTTTATTTATTCTTTTAAGGGGACTTCTTGCACAAGAGGGGTCATATCTATTTATTTTCCTTTATCCACACTCTGCAAAGAAGTCCCACCCCCGGAGTAAACTTTGGTGCTGGCTGGGTTACTCGGCGAGTACTTCCAGGGAACACCTTCTTAAAGTAGGCATGACTTCGCTTGACCACCTCTCTAGTGAAGTCCTCAATTGTAGGCCCTTCATGGGCATCCCAATTTACCGGTGGGAGGGTCATCATATCAATCCCCTTTGCCTTGTACTAGGGATCGATAGTGGGGGCGGCGTCTGAGAAATCCTCCAAGAACCTCTGGAGCTTCAACTTTTGCATCATGCCCACCATCATCCTGACATAGTGCCAGCTCTGCACCTCCATGTCATGTTGGAAATCTGCCCAGAAATCCACCATATGGATGTGATGGGGCTCCGAAGCCTAGGGCAGTGCCGTTGCAATCTTTCCGTGCGGGTCAAAATTTTTCCGCGCTAGGTAGAATTCTTCTAAGTTGTAGCTTTTTAGTTTAGTATCTGCCTCTTTAGCAGCAGCCAGGCTGCATGTGTAGTTCCTATAGATGATTAGGAATGGAATATTGGGTATCTTTTTTAAGGCAAAGAGTGCATGCACCTTCATTATTTGCCTGCAGTATTCCAAGAGCATGATCTTGTCCCCATAGTGTTTGGGCAACAAGTAGGGTTTCCTAGAGAAGCCAGCGACCCTTATATAAGTGTGCTATTGGAATTGGATGTGGTAATGTCCATAACTCTGGACTAAATGCATCACCTCTGAGGATAGGCGGTATCCTGCGTCCCGGGTGGGTATGAGCAGGTGATAGTAAATAAACGCAACATTTACCTGGCAAAAACTAGGGAAGCTAGCCTCCCATTGAACCTGTGGAAAATGGTCCCACGGTGCCTTTTGTCCCAGGCCAATCCTGAGCACACTGTTTGTAAGTATCCTGTGGGCGTGGGGCCTCTGCTGTGCCAGGGCCTAGAAAACATAGGAAGTCATGTAGAATTTCTTCTTCCTAGTCAGTTGAAGAAACTGGGAGTCAACATGGTTGGAAATTATGGTGGCCTAGTCGAAGTATCCTCCCTTGGTGGAGATGCCGAGGAGGAAGTAATACATCCATTTAGAAAATTTCTGGGCAGAGGGCTGCCCAAAGACCTGGCTCAATGCTATCATTCCCATCTGAATGCTTTCTTTGAATTCTGACCTGGGGATTTCTATCTTCATCCTCTTGGGTTCCCTCTTTAGAACCTTTAGCCAGTGAGTGTTCATATATATTTGGGTGGCATCCTCCAACTCTGTGAATTGGGTCAAGGCATCTGACCTTGTAACCACAGAAGCCTTGGCAAATTGAGGGATCCCCAGACCCGCCCTGAATGTGTCAGGGTCGAGGAATACCAAAGGAGTAGGGTACCCAGTTAGTTCTATGGCTGCTAGCATAACAACCCAGACAAAAGAGTTGTAATTGGCAGCCAGTGTTAGGATAAGCTGCAGAGCTTGCATAGAGCACAGGAAATAGGCCACCTTAAGAATCCCAGAGTTCCTGACATTGACTGCCAGCTGATTTCTAGCCTATCACTGGATGTACATCATTTTTACCAAGGCCTGCATTTCTGGCCATGTCCCGACGCTGGTGTCGGTAATGAGTTTAACTTTGGACTTGATCTTTGAGCCCATAATGACACTGTCTTGCATGAACTTCATGGTTAGGGGCATTTTCTCCAGGGCCTTTTCCATTTTAGACTTTACTGCTGCCCTGGTAGCTATCACGGAAGGTAGTTCTAAACTTCCGGGTGGAGAGGATGCAGAGGCTTCAGACATGCTTGGGAAGTGAACTCCAGAAACCTGCAATGCAAAGTGACCGTCAGAACGTATTAACAAATAAATATTTTGGGGTCCAGAGATCTTACCACCGAGATGCCTGCTTTCTTGAAAAGTTACTTTCATTCAAAAAGAACCAAAAAGTACACACATTACATGAACTTAAGATTTTTACTAAACATCCAGGTCCAGGGATTTTATAACACTTGGTAAAGACACGTGATGGATTGATGGTAGGAGACCCGAAGCCTGGAGAAGTAACCATTGGTGAGGATGTGTAAAAAGGCAAGTCATCAAGCCCACGTGGGTGCCACGTGCATAGGTATTAAATAGGAGTTATGGCGATGACGACGGAGCCAACTGTCAGAACATGTGAAAAGTGAAGGCCACTTGGCTAGAATTAATTATGCGCATGGGATATAAATGAGGGTCTAACTAGTTTTATGGAAGAGAGAGAAAACCGCTTGTTTAAAACCGGCTGAGAGCTGAGTTTTAAACAAGTGGTTTTCTGCCCCAAAATGAATTCATAGGAAGAAGACCAACAACACAGGCGACTCGACCACCTTGCCAAGCCACCTAGAAGGATATACATGAAAGCTGAGGGATATATACATGGGAACAAAGGGATATACACCAAATATACACAAATGTACACACATATACACTACAAAATGACATCTGCAGGAAATCAGGCCAGGCAAAGTATATACAGCTTTATACATAATGTACAAATTGACCACTTCTGCGCAGAGGGCAGACAACCCTCTGGCAGAGCCAAACCACTAATGGGTGACAAAACCAAAAAAAAATAAACAAACAAAATAGAAAGACAACAAACAAACAAATGACAAAGAAGAAACACCAGGAGAACAAAAAGAAAACCGGTAGGAAAAGAGATACCAACCTAAGAATGCCGAAAGGTGGAGGAAAGGAAGAAGTTACCACGGGAGCTCTGCAATAGCTATAGTTGTCAATCTATCACAGCCTGCCACCATGAAGCACTCACAATCACCTGAGAAGGATGGAAGTGTTAAGCACTGATTATAGCTAACTCTTTGCAAATCGCTCTGTAATCGCTCTAAAATTGCTCTGAGTGCTCGAGTGTTTTAATCACGGTAAATGTGAAAGTGACAGACAACTTCAATTTATACCCGTGGTAAAAAGGTAGTCCACCTCCTTTCGGCAATCTCCAAACAAGCAAACCTCCGGACCCCGGACCTGGGGATTCCCCGCGATGATAACCTTAAGAACATCGTGACGAAGAATCCCCGAGTTCAGAGTCTAGATCCCAATGAAGAACGACCTCCAGGACTGGAGCCCCAGAGATGAAAGAACCAAACAAAAAAAACACAACAATGGGGAAGAAAACCCTAGAGAAAGAAAAACAAAGGAAGAAAGACAAGGCAAGAGACGCAAGCAAAAACAAATAAAAGAAAAAAAAGGGGGGACCCAACATTTTGCACACAAAATGTAGGGACGGGGATGCAGGGCATAACAGGTATTAGTGATGACTGTACTATCATGTGGTATCCATTCCAAAAAGTGCCCAATGATGATAAAAAGCTATAATATCTGCTAATTAGTGACAAGTCCTAAGAGTCTACATATAGCTACATTTAAAAATTGTATGATGCATTTGTGAAAGAATTTAATAAGCATAGGAAATTTGTGCTCAAAAATGATTTCTATTTTCTTCTTCTAAATCCAAGTTAAGTACATCCATTTACTATCATTGATATTTATATCGTTGCACATTCATAGCATACATTTTACAATCATAAAATGAGATAGAAAGAAAATACGAAAACAAAGCATTTGTGCGTTTCATTTTACATCCTAAGTACATTCATACATTTTACTTGAATAAGAAAAACTCAAAAACATACATTTGCATAGTCACATTGTATCATTTGAAACATATTTATATAAGTGATAAATCCAAAACAACATAAATGATGTCATCATCTAAATCTAACTCATCAAGAGACCAAGATATCATCACATGTGCAAATAAGTCTATCAAAGCAAGAAGCAAATCATGAAAAATGTTAGAATCAGGAACAAGTGCATCAGATATATATCTCAAAACATGATACAAAGATCAAAATATAAAAAAAGTCTACATAAAGAATATCAGCATGTCAAGAGATCAGAAAGAATTAGATATACATATATATATGTGTGTCATGTACAAAAGAAAGATCTCAGAAGGATCCAGATATACAAAATACATGTGTAAAGAAATACAACATCATCTTTGGCTACCCTTCTCTCCCTACTCTAGAGGAGGAGGAGGAGGTGGTACAAATGGAGGAGGAGGAGGCATGGCCCCCTCTGACTGCTGAGCCAACCATGAAAAAGACACTACTCTCTGCCCCCTGGCACCGCTGCATGATAAAGAGTGTAATAATAAGTGGCTCTCTGGCCCTAGTGAACAATAGTACAAGCCTATATATATCGCTCTGTCCTGAGTCTCTCCATCTATCTATCCCTATCTGTGAGCAATGAATCTGATATAGCAATCTTCGAATCCGCTGCAGTAAGCCTACCCTCTAGAGTTGTGATCTATTCCCTCAGCTTCTTTCTCTCCCGCTCACACTACAAAAGTGGGTCTCTGTCTCTGCTAGAGAACCCTTGCTAGAATCCTATCCTGAATGCCTATGCTAATATCTATCCTATGATCTGTCAGGCTATCTCTGCTGCCTCTGCTAATCAACTGTAAGTAATGGACCAGGATCTATCCTAGGAGCAACAAATCTGAATAGGGTGCACTGACCCTCTCCACTCCCACTAGAAACATCTGTGTGGCCATCCGCAACACCACCACCTCGGTCATCTCCACTATTGTCCCCCTCATTTGGAGGAGGACATCTCCCATATTGACCTCCATCTTGGCCACCATCTCTCCCTCCATGCCTGCCAACACCCCTTTCTCTCTAAGCTCCTCCTCTACCTCTGGCAGGACAATCATCAACATCATAATCTAGTGGCTCCTCTATGCGAGGAATGACCTCCTCTAGAATTATAAAGTGAGGAAATGGATTTTGGAGCATCTATGCTATATAACCATCTAAACAACCTATATCTGCAACATCCAAGTGGAGATCCCAGTCTACTCCAACCATGTAATGAATCTCCTAATGGGAAGTCTCATAGATCAACTGGGCACCCCATAATGGTACCTCATCTCGGATCTGGGCATATATAGTGTTATCTTGAGTCTTTCCCTACCGTTGGCTGTATTGTCTCAGAACTTGAGAGACCATGAACCGCTCTAAAAAATATCTGGTCCTCCCAATGAGGTACCTACTCTAAAATAAAAATGGCACCTGTCAAGCATTTTAGGTCCACTCCTCATAATCTAAATATGGTCATCGGATGACCTCAGTCATATCATCAAAGAGCTACCACCAGTATGCTACCTTTCCTAGATGGGACTGCTGAATAGGACCTACATACATATATACATAGGCCTACTCTGGTGCCCGGTGTCTATCTACTATCAGCTGTGTAATAGGGATGTGCTCTTAGGCCCAGATCTGAAGAATCAATATACCTACAATCATGCTCCGAGTATAATGATATACAATCTCATGCAACTCTCAGTACATATGGGCTAAGATGCAATTGCCACATGCAAATCTCCATCTATGGATGACCAAATTCTCTAGCATATGCACCCATCTGACCAAGAACCCATGCTAACCTTTGTCAGGCATTAGGATGCCACCTATCAAGCCTACTAAGTACATAGATAATCGATCATAATGATCAACCATATAGTCTCATGAGAGGTATCTCTGATTGATGGTGTCATCCTAAAAATACTGACGAGCTACTCAAATCGCCACGATTAATGTCGCCTCGAAGCGCACCTCATGACCAATAATCAAAACATGTAATATCCGCCATACATCCTCAAGAGTAACTATAATCTCCCCAGTCAAAAGATGGAAGGTGTTGTGCTCTGAGTGCCATCTCTTAGCCAGAGCAGTCAACAACCCTCGGTTTACCCCTATCTTGGGTAAACCTATCAAAGACTGCAATCTGCAATGGACTACTGTCGCATGCTCATCCGCTGATAATAATCCAGACAAGGCAAGCACATGACCTGGATATGTGCCTCTATAATAAACTACCTCAAAATATGCCTATTTTTGACACATACAAAGATAAAATTAGTGTTCTATCTACAAAAAAGGTGCAGACTCCTGATCAGCTTAGAAATTCAAGGTCTGCGACAAGCAAAAAGGTCAAAAAGACTAAAATCCTAAGTCTACAAATGAGACGCGATCCTGGAAAGACAGGGTGCCATCTTTTACTGGATGCAATCCTAGAAATACAGGATGCGATCAAAATCATAGGGTGCGATCCCAAAAATACGGGATGCGACCCTAAAATTAGGGTATGATCCTACATGAACAGGGTATGACACAAAGCCAAATTTCAACTAAAAACAAGGAAAAAATAGACAAATGGGATGGAATATAGGATATCTTGCATGCGAAGCAGAAATCCAGAAAAATCAGATACAATCCGAGAAATACTAGATGCGAAATGGGTTTGGTAGGGTGCAATCCAGAATCTCGGATGTGACTCAACACTTAAAAGGCTATAAAATCTGTAAAAAGGTGTAAAATTAAAATTTGCCAAAATTATGAGGTAGTTTTACAAGCATGATAATAATAGAATTAATTATTATATGCCTAAAGTTTAGCCTTAGTGAACTAGAGATAATAAGTGACTTAATAATTAAATCAAATGATTTAATTAATAAGTGAATTAACTTATTACTCTAACATCAAGCTCATCATACTCCCAACTTAAGTACCTACTTATTCTCAATCAGTTAAGACCTACTATTATAGTAGAGCATATCTAGCGTGAAATTTATATACTATGCGACTCCAATACCCTCTATCATATAGAATCCCTTTCAACCTTTGATTTAGTTCCACCTCTCATGATCCTTATTGAAATCGACCAATTTACCCCCAACCAATGTGGAACTAGATGTAGAAGATGTGGTGGATAAAATTTGAGTGGGATCCAACTGCTTTATGTTTCTATTTTCTTTAATATACTTTGTCACTCTAGACTCTAGTGTTATACAAGTGCAGATGGAATGGGGTTCTTTCTTCTTCAGTGCATGGGTTAACTCTGACCATCTATCCTAACAAGCATCTTTTGTTTCTATGCCTTGTTTAGATAACAATTATTTGATTCTACCATAATCTTGTATATTGCATTAATGAACCTTCTTTGTAAATTCTTTCCTACACATCATATCCACCCACTCATCTATTATCATTTATGATTTTTTATCTTTAGCTCCAATGTAGAGAGGGTGGTGTTAACACTTAGAAAAATAGGCAATTTTTTAAATATTAAGATCTACAAAAATTAAATAAATCCTTCATTAGTGTCTCTGATAACTCCCATAATCTTCCCATTTTTATCCTTAAAACACCTTAGAACCAATAGGCCTTCAACATGAATAATGTCTATCAATAGAAAAAAATATGATGAAAGGGGCTCTATATCGGGAAAACCTCAAAAATGTTTATCCAATAAAGGAAAATATACTTTGTAGGTAGAAATTTGTGTATCTACAGGACATCACCAAAATTGAAGTAATCAATTAGCTTCAAAATGGAACTTACAAATAGTCAGGAAGATAGTGGGCATCTCTCCTCGAAGGAGAAACATGTCGGGGAGAACAAGAAGATCATAGAAAGATTTCAAAATCATGCCAAGTTCATAAGTCACACAGATATAGGAGTCATTAGGAAGAAGTGCTCATTTTTACCTTGATTGGTGAAAGGGAAAAGCAGAAAATAGCTCGCATCAAGAAGACTTTAGGAGTTAGAGAAATTATATCAAGTCATTCTGACTATATAAGTTACCCCAATAAGTAGCCACATGACAAAAGCATTGGTGTGAAAAGGGCGAGTCACAATGATCAAAAAACATATCAGCGAGACTATAGAGTTTGCGGGGACATTATAAAGCTATATCTATTTCACAAGTTATACTGATATGGATGATAAAGTAGAAAGCCTGATCTATTATCGACGCAAGCATAATTAAGTGTTCCCAATTGAGGAGACAATGTATGTTGGACAATGTTACGTAAAATTGAACTATTAAAGAACTAAAATTTTATGGAAAAACAACATAAACATCAGTTTGATGTATGAGTTGATTGATATTGGAAAGACTTGAACTATTGAAATAACTTTGAAGTATAATTGATAAAAATCATGCGCCAGTATGCCCCAGAGGGAATAGGAATACAGTGACAATGAGGTAAATGATGCCCCCCTCAAGAGATTTTTTATGCAAGAAAGACATGAATGATCTCTTGAAAGAAAACAATAATTAGTAAGAAGTGAAGAACATTGGTAGGTTATGTTGATTGTGTGATGGCTATGAGATGTAATGAATCATGATATGCTTTTTATGTTATGTCTATGTGATGTCATGATTTATGATATGATCCTATGTTATGTTCATTTGATAGATGTATGCATTTTCTATATGATGTGATTGTTGGAAATAATAGGTACGGAGATGGGGGTGAATCAATATGATAGGTAGTGAACTAATTCAACCACTAATCTAAATAGCTACTGAAATACTTTCCAAACTAAAAAAAAAGTAGCTGATGCAAATATATAAAAGAAAGTAATATCATGCATCCACAAATTTCTCACACATAACACAAATATTTTCACGTGTAAACCCTTGTGAGAGAGAAAAAACTATGGTGGGGATGACACCCACAAGCCCAATACTACAATATATGAGTTTGCCCTGTTAGGAGCTACAAATACCCTTTTTGAGGGTTCATCTGGTTAGGAGTGACTAGTACACTATTAGGGGTACAATAAGATTAGTTATGATCTACCTCATTAGAGGATTTTAAACCTCAATGAAGAAGTTACCCTGTTAAAGGATTTACAAAAAGAACCTGTTAGAGTTCACTTGGTTAATGGATTTTGCTTGCTGCAACTATTAGAAAACAAAATTATTAGTGATCTGGATGTAGAACTGATTGCTTGTAATATCTCCTAAGTTCTATTGTAATGACCCTTACCAAATAGGCCACTAAAAACCACTAAAACTAAACTGTGAAATTTTTTCAAACACTTGGCATGCAAACTAAATACAGTGCTGAAAGTAAAATGCTGAGTATATGAAATTGTTGGGAAACAAATCCACTCAAATAGCTGATGTAAAATAGTGCCAATATATTCATTCAATGATAACAAAATGTTTACATATCATATTGCAATTTTTAGCTCAAAGCATTACAATATGGCACATTACAAACAAACCCTTACTGGCTGAATACAACTGAGAATTTTTTGCAACTACAAACTGAAATGAAAGAACCTGGATTGAGCAAATGCTGGAGACTGAATGCTGAAGACAAAGTAATGAAAATGCAACTCCAAACTGCCCTTAGACTTGCTGTCCGTATGGCCTGCAAGTATAGACATACATGTATGGTCTGGTATAGCTCCTAGAAAAATTGAATGCTAGAAAAAAAGGTGTCACAAATGGTATGGAAATGGTCACCCGGATCCAAGGAAGATCCTCCCAAAATATAAAAATCAAACTCCTAGCCAACTGTGAGATATGAGTAAAAATGTATGTCTAGGCTGAAAATCGAACCCTCCTGGAAATGCCACAAATTGTACCAAATAAGCCCAACCTGAAGTAGCTGAATACCACCTCCAAAGTGAAACCCTTCAAAGGATATTTCACCTCCTCAGTTATGCAAATCCTTAGGATACTCCATTCCTAATGATCAAATGAAAATCTGAAGACCAAGATGGCGCTACAAATGCTCACAGAGAGAAGTAGTGTAAACACAAGTTAAGGGATGTCCAAATGAGAGGCCAAGCGCCTCTATTTATTCACTTTTCTAAGAAGTCACTAAGAACTTCTAGAAGCATCCATTATAAAATCTTATTATAATGCACTTTTATAAAAAAGTAACTTTATGAAATAAAAAGTGCAACTCAACTTAAAATTATAACATTTTGGCCCTGCATAACACATAATAATAAAAAGTAGGCTCGACACCATCTCTCCAAGAGAAAATAAGACCATCCAATCTCCAAATAATCATCACAATGACTCTCTCACCAAAACCATCTTCCTACGAGAGTCCATGATAGGCAAATCCACTGAAAAATGACATGTCACTTAAGAGGGGACATGACAATCCGCCCGTCCTAAAATTGCTTGCCCTCAAGCAATCTCAAAGCTGGGTGCTACAAAATATCTTCTCCCTCCCATGTGGCATCCTCCTCAGGAAAATTTATCCACTTTAGCAAATACTCCCTGATGGTCCTCCTGCGGAGCTTCCTCTCTCTGCTGTCAGTGATGTACTCGAGAACAAGAACCAACTTCCCCTCATCATCCAATGGAGGAAGAACTAGTGAAGGCACAACATGCTGACCCAACGCTTTCTTGAGGCATGACACATGAAAAAAATTATGTACCTTGCTATCTGCTAGAAGCTCAAGCTCATATGCCATCTCTCCAATATGCCTGATAATCCTGAAAGGACCATAGTACCTAGGCTTAAGCTTCTCCTATCCACTCTTCCTAAGTGTAGATTGTCTATAGGGCTGCAGCATGAGATAAACCATATCACCAATCTCAAAACTCCTCTCTGTCCACTTCTGATCTACATACTGCTTATGCTGATTTTGTGCCCTGGCAATATTATCTCAGAGAGCATCAACAATGTCCTTGCTCTCCTGAAGTAAATCTCTGGCACGTGGAACTCTAACATCACTCATAAGCAAATCAACAAAGCTCGGTGCATCATAACCATATAGTGCTCTAAAAGGAGTCATATGAATAGACATGTGGTATGTGGTATTGTAACAATACTCACATAGATAAATCCATCTAACCCATGCCTTCTACTGACCAGCCACGTAGTTCCTCAAATATCCTTCCACCCACTTATTAACTATCTCAGTCACCCCATCAGTCTATGGGTGGTAACTAGTGCTAGGTGTGAGCTCAGTGCCACATAAGTAGAACACCTCCTACCAAAAATGATTCAAGAACCTATTGTCTCAGTCACTCACTATACTCCGTGCTATCCCATGCAATCTGAAAATCTCTCTGAAGAAGACCTCTGCCACCTGCACCGCCGTATGTGTAGTAGTGATGGGAAAGAAGTGTGCATACTTCATTAATCTGTCCACCACTAAATAGATGCAATCTTTCCCTTAGGCCTTAGGCAAGCCTGTAATGAAATCCATGGATATACATTCCCACTTCTTGTCAGGAATGGGAAGTGGCTGTAGGAGCCTTGCTGGAAAGGTGTGCTCTTGTTTGTTCTACTAACAAATAGGGCACTCTCTGACATACCGCAACACATTTTCCTTGAGCCCCTTCCATGTGAAATTCTCATGTACCTGCCTGTACATTTTGAAGTATCCAGGATGTCCAGCTGTAGGTGAATCATGAAGAGCTCTCATAACAATATGCTTCACCTTCAATCCTGGGACTAAGAATATCCTATTCTTGTAGATAATCAAATCATCCACAAGTGTGTACCTGGTATCAACAACTATCCCATCAACAATCTCAGATGCCCATGAATCTCTAGCATACTCAGCAATGATCAAGTGCCTCCAATCCTCTGATATCTCAGCCATAGCACTGAGATGTGGTCTATGTGATAATGCATCTGCTACCATATTCTGAGTCCCTCTCACATAAGAGATGTCAAAATCATAAGCCTATAGCTTACTAACCCATTTCTAATGTCTGTCATTGAGATCTCTCTGTCCAAGGAAATGTCTCAAACTATTGTGATCAGTTTTAACGCAAAACTTACCATCCACCAGATACTGCCTAAATTTAGCCAATGCATGCATAATGGCTAACATCTCCTTGTCATATATGCTAAATGATCTTTCTAGTCCACAGAGCTTCCTGCTCTCAAATGCAATGGGATGCTTGTCATGCATCAGAACAACACCAATACCCTCTCTAGATGCATCACACTGAAGCTCGAATGGCTTTGAGAAGTTGGTCAATGCTGACACAGGGCATGTAGTCATGATCTTATTGGATCTCTCAAAGCAAGCCTATGCCTTAGGTGTCCAAAAAAAGGCTCCCTTCTTCAGAAAATCTATCATAGGATCTGCATGACGTGAATACCCACTGACAAATCTGCGGTAGAAACCACACAACCCAAGGAATCCTCTCAACTATGTCAGGTTCTCTGGAGTAGGCCAATCCACAATAGCATGAATCTTATCAGGATCCATCCGTACTCCTTCTGCACTAATGATGTGACCTAAATACAATAGCTCTGTCATGCCCAAATCACATTTGGACTCCTTGGCGTACAAGGATTCCGATTGCAAAATCCCCAAAACTGCCTCTAGGTGCTCCATGTTCTCCTGCCAAGTCTGACTGTATATCAGAATATCATCAAAGAAGACTAACACAAACTTCCTCTACTAATGATGAAAGACCCTGTTCATAGTGGACTGAAAAGTAGCTGGCGCATTGGTTAGCCCAAATGGCATGACCACAAACTCAAAGTGCCCAGAATGACATCTGAAAGCGGTCTTCTCAATATCCTGCTCCCTAACTCTGATTTGATGGTAGCCAGATCTCAAATAAATCTTCATGAAGTAACACACTCCATGAAGCTCATCAATCAATTCATCAATCTATGGAATGGGGTACCTATTCTTGATTGTCTTTTTGTTCAGCACCCTGTAATCAATGCACATCCTTAATGTACCATCCTTCTTTTTCACCAACACAACCGATGAAGCAAAAGGAGACTTGCTAGGTCTGATGTGTCCCATCACAAGAAGCTCCTTGATGGTATTCTCTATCTTATCCTTGAGTCTCTTAGGATGCCTATATGGTGTAACCATCACGGGTTTAGCACCCTCTTCTAACTCAATGATGTGCTCAATACCTCTATCTGGTGGCCTGCCATGTGGGATGTCACTGAAGACTTTATCATACTTCACTCTCAACCTATGTATGTCTGGATGATACTCTATCTTATGCTGTCCCTCCTGTGTAGGCATGAGAGTACATACTACTGCCCACTCAATGTCATCATGTCTAGATAAACTCTCCATCCGTCTGAAGGAAATAGTCCTGATGTGACCATTCCTAATGGCTCTCAAAATGTGCTATTTCCCATCCACCTCAAACTTAATCTCCATGTCCTTCAATCTAAAGGTGACCTCTCCCAATGAGTGCAACCACTTCATCCCAAGAATAATATCCAGATCACCCATGTTGACAACATGGTAGTCTGCCTTGAACTCATAGTTGTTTAGGCATAAGGGAAAATCTCTAACCATCATGTTACACTTAAGAGTGTAACCATCAACAACCTGTACTCGTAAACCCTCAAACTCCTCAATCATAATACCACGCCTCTCAACAAAACATGCATTGATGAAATTATACGTAGCACATGTATCAACCAAAGTAATAACCCTCTGCCCAGCTAAAACTCCATGTATTCTGAAAGATCCCTCCTGTTGAATACTAGACAAGCATGCCTACTATAGGTGCAATTCGGGCTCCTCCTTAGGCTCTGAAGCCTCTGCCTCTACCTCAGGTTCTGCATCACTGCGATCATCCTCATGTCTAGAATTGTCAGAATCTGAGTCCTTGTAGTAAGCCCACATAACTCTGTTGGCCTTCCCCTTAGGCCTCATAGGGAAATCATGATCTCTATCGTAGGGACCTTTGCAGTAGAAACATAACTTCTTCCTGCGCAAGTCATTCAGGGTCTCCATATCCAAAGGTGCAGTAGACTTACCCTTGGAATCATCTTTTTTTCCCTTGTTCTTGTCAAATTCCCTGTTGTTCTTGAAAGAGGGAGCACTCCTGGGGGTGAATCTACTAGATGGTGCTGTGAGCTCCATACTCCATGCCTTCCTCATAGCCTCCTGTAATGTCGGGGGATTGAATGCCTTGATCCAACCCTTTAGAGGTTCTGACAACCCCTCTGAGAATAGTATAATCAATCTCCTCTCAGACACATCCTGTACCATCACTGATAATCACTGAAACTCACTGATGTAGACCTCCAAGCTACCTGTCTATCTCAATTGTGCTAGATCATGGAAGAAGACCTCTGGGTCTTTCTTATCAAAATGATCAACCAGTCTATCCACAAAATCCTGATAGGTTGTCACCTGATTATGCTGCAATGTAACCATACCATGTGACCACCAATCATGTGCTGTGCCCTCTAAATGCAGGGTAGCATACCAGATAGAATCCATCTCTGACATAGGCCTCAATGCTAGGAATGTATCTAACTTATGGATCCAGGCCCGTGCTATCATTTGCCTGCTGCCATCAAAAGATGGTAAGGTGAGCTTGCTAGAAGCTCGTTGCAACTCACTGTCCTGACCTCCTCTAGGTCTCATGTTCTGTCTACTACTCCTCATGTACTCTCTCCTCTGACTCACATAGCGATCAAAATTCAGCAACTTGCAAACATGTGGAGGTACTGCCTGTCATTCTGCAGTTGCAGCTCTAAGATCATCCTGAAAGTCCTCTGGCATATCACCCTCTACTGCCTCCTAGGCTTCCTCTCTTAGGAATGTAGGACATGTAGGCCTATCTGTAGTCCATGACCTGTGCCTAGGAGCACCCTATGAACTAGCTACACTCATGTTATCCTGCTCTGGTGTCCCTCTACCCTATTCCTGGTTCCTCAGCAGAGCAACTCTCTCCATCATAGTAGTCAATGCACGTATAGACTGCACTATCTCCTACTATCCAGTAGTCATAACCCGGAAGAATTCTCTCTCATCAACATCATAAGTCCTAGGGACTCTAGGTGGACTCTATGACTATCTCTCACCCATAGTAAGTATATCTCTAAATTCATGTTCACCCTCAAGTGCCACTCTTCTGCGGGTATAATACCTGTGATGCCCAAATGCTAAATGATGCATAAAGATTTCTTACCCAACAGGATGGCAAGAAAACCTGGCTCTGATACCACTGTAATGACCCTTACCAAATAGGCCACTAAAAACCACTAAAACTAAACTATGAAATTTTGTCAAACACTTGGCATGCAAACTAAATACACCGCTGAAAGTAAAATGCTGAGTATATGAAATTGTTGGGCAACAAATCCACTCAAATAGCTAATGTAAAATAGTGCCAATATATTCATTCAATAATAACAAAATGTTTACATATGATATTGCAATTTTTAGCTCAAAGCATTACAATATGGCACATTACAAACAAACCCTTACTGGCTAAATACAACTGAGAATTTTTTGCAACTACAAACTGAAATGAAAGAACCTGGATTGAGCAAATGCTGGAGACTAAATGCTGAAGATGAAGTGATGAAAATGTAACTTCAAACTCCCCTCAGACTTGTTGTCCATATGGCCTGCAAGTACAGCTGTACATGTATGACCTAGTACAACTCCTGGAAAAAATAAATGCCAGCAAAAAAGGTGTTGTAAATGGTTTCCCGGCTCCAAGGAAGATCCTCCCAAAATATAAAAATCAAACTCCCAGCCAACTATGAGATATGAGCAAAAATGTATGTCTAGGCTAAAAATCAAACCTTACTAGAAATGCCACAAATTGTACCAAATAAGCCCAACTTGAAGTAGCTGAATACCACCTCCAAAGTGAAACCCTTCAAAGGATATTTCATGCCTCCTCAGTTATGCAAATTCTTAGGATACTCTATTCCTAATGATCAAATGAAAATCTGCAGACCAAGATGGCGCCACAAATGCTCATAGAGAGAAATAGTATAAACACAAGTTAAGGGATGTCCAAATGAGAGGCCAAGCACCTCTATTTATTCTCTTTTCTAAGAAGTCACTAAGAACTTCTAGAAGCATCCATTATGAAATCTTATTATAATGTACTTTTATAAAAAAAAGTAACTTTATAAAATAAAAAGTGCAACTCAACTTAAAATTATAACATTTTGGCCCCGCATAGCACATAATAATAAAAAGTAGGCTCGACACCATCTCTCCAAGAGCAAATAAGACCATCCAATCTCCAAATAATCATCAGAATGACTCTCTTACCAAAACCATTTGTCTACGAGAGTCCATGATAGGCAAATCCACTAAAAAATGACATGTCACTTAAGAGGGGACATGACATCTATGTACTCTGTAACTTTTGTCTGCTCTCTCCTCTTTGATCACAACCTCAAATTGAAATCATAAAACCCTAATCACCCAAAAGAACTCTTGAAACTTCTCTCAACAACAACAAATTTTCAATATGAGAAGTTCCTATATATAAAAAACCTCCACTGACATAAGAATGATCTTCAAATTGCTTTCTTGCGATAGCACCATGTGTCAAATTGATAATCTCAATGAAAGAAATGATTTTATCATGACCGTGTTAGGTCAAGATAAGATCTGCATCTTTATATCTCCAAGGAAGTTAAACACGTTTTGACTTCTCTAATGCAACACCTCAAATCTGTCTTAAATGCTTGCATAGATCTTGTAAATACCAATACATTGGATTTATAACCTTTATTCCATATCAATCATCATATCACTAGAAATTATTGCACATACTTTACCACTCACTGATTTGTGATCTACTAACCAGTTGTTCAAGAATATAAGAGTTATACCTATCTTGGTGTCTGTGACACATAAAACTCTATCACCGCTCAACCAAATGAGTTGTGGTTCAAACCACATTTCAATATAAAATGGTTGAACTTAAATATGTGACTGCTTCTCATAATTCCATTTGTACCATGATCACTACCAAAGTGATGTTTGCACAGTCTACCGATCTTATGGACTTAACCAATTTTCAGTATTACCTTCTTACCGATTGTAACTTCATGTCACCTGTAGTATATCATGACTATACTCACTTAGTTGCAATGTACTGACTTAGTTGATATAAATGAAAACCAAATAACAATCTCCCAACACAATACCATCAATCTCCCCCTTTGGAATTGATGGAAAACATATGCCAACTGCTTACAATTGTGAAATCATAATATCAACTTATGAATCCCTATACAAATACTACCCATACATGCATATACTCCCCCATACATACTTAATCATCCCCCATATATACTTAATCATACAAAAAGGTACAAAAACTAAAATATATGTATACAAAATCTTACTTACATCCTGTCAAAGATTACCTTGAAGTGAAACTTTGTTGAATTCAAGGATGTTTCTCATAATTTCTACAAGTAACCCATAGAAATGATTTGGTCAATAAAACTCAAAGAAAGGTATTCCATTCTATCTAGAGTTCTCATGTTGGGTAAGACAAGTATGAATTCTTCCTTTTTCATATTATGTTGCATCACCTCTACTGTAGGGGATAAGGTTGATTGAAGTTCCAGTAGAGTGATCATTCTCTTCTCTTGTTCACTTTGAAATTTCTTAACCTTGTGTGAAATTTTTTTTGACCTAACTATTGTAAGTATTTAATGAACTTAACAATGGATCAAGTTGACTACTTAAGTTCTCCAACTCCTTCTGTGCTTCTTCTTTTCTTTGTTCCAAATCTTGAACAAAATTAGAATTTAGCTTGATACTTTGACTGCTGATTGACCTGCCTCACTCCATATAGTCTTAACTTCCTTTATCAAATATAAGAATTTAATCCTATCTGTGGTAACATTCTCCATCATCTTACCTATCATCTTCTTCTCTAAGTCCCCCTTTGCATTCTTCACTGCAGCTGACTACGAATTTGGACCTTGATCTAGAATTTCCTTAAATAGAGTATCCATCTGATCAATAAGAGTATCATCTTCATCATATTTAACCTTAGACACTAACTCAGCTAGAATATCTCTATCTTTCCTTACTACTCACATCTTCCTCTTCTTTGATCCCACCTTTTTTCTTACAACTTGTATCCTTAATTATTTTGATAGTTTCATCAATTCCTTAGGTTTTATTTTGGATATATCGACCAGTGTGATCAATAATTCTTCTATATCAACTTCTTCTTCTTCCCCTTCTATAGTAGTCATCAGTTTATGTCTCTTAATTTCACTTGTTACTTCAAGAATTAATTTCCTTGTAGTCTTAAGTTCTTCTTCAATCTTTTTCTTAGTCTCCTTCTACTTAATTTCTACATATTTCTCCTCTTCCTTCTTAGAAATCATCTCCTCTATATGTTTTCTAGATAATAGTGAGGATGAATACTGTTTTCCTGTTATGTCTACAATTTCAATCTCATCACCACCGGTTTGTGATAGACTAATATTTTGTGTTTCAATGTCCTTCACCAAGTTAGGAACATCAAGAACAATATTCCCAATTAACTAATCTATAGAAAATTTATCATTTCCCTATATAGGTTCATTTGATTCTGCATGAACTTGTTCTTCTTGGGCTACTATCGCCTTTATCTGTAGTATCTCTTTCCATGTCTCAACAGTTTCATTATGTACACTATGTGTGTCATCAATTAGAAGTCTAACTTCTTTACTCTTAATTTTGAATTTATACTTGTGAGCAAAAATCATTATCTTAGCATCTTCAACACATAACTCAAGTTGTACTTGGATAAGTTCTCTTTCCATAATCTCTCTATCCAACTATAATGCAACACTCCATCTAGCATCAATCAACTAATATAACAAATTAGGCACATGAAAGAATGAATTTCTAAAGGTGTTCTACAAAATCTATGAAAATGATACAAAATTGCATCTTTTATCTTCTTCTTACCTTCATCACTCCCCAAAGTGTATCTTTTGCCAACAGTTGTAAGTCTTCCATTGTCCACAATACCTTTTTCAATATCATCAATAGAAGGGGCCTTCTTATTTTCACCACTCTTCTTCAATTCAGAGGCATCGTTGTCTGATTATGTCCTTGCTTCATCAGTTCCCTTCTGATCATCCTTTATTTCAGTGGATTTTTGCTTTGTCTTGTAGATTTTCTTTGGAGTAGAAATATTTTGAATTTTCTTCCTTGATGATTCTCTTTCAGACTTAACTTCACTAGTAGGTGGTTTTATCTATTTTCTCTTAGCTTCAGTTATGGTTGCAGCAGTGCGAGATGTTCCTGTATCACTACTTCCAAACTTCTGCTCTAGGTTAGATACCATTCTCCTTGATTTTCTTTCAATGACAGGTTTCTTCAATTCCTTTTGAATTTTAGAAACTGCTTCATCATGAGTTCCAAATCTCTATGCTTGATTTTCTAAGGGTTTTTACAACAACTCATCAACATGCAAAGTTACTAAATCAACTTCAACTTCATAACCCATAGGAGGAATCCAACGTGTCTTAGGCTCCACAGCCTGCACAATACATGAGTAAGAGTCAACTAGAAAACAAATATCATTCTTGTAATTCTCTACAATGTTAGTTGGAATCCTTTCTCATTTGTACATTATAGATTGGAAATATTTTAAATAACCCCACATGACATTATTGAAGTTATTCCCTAATTCCTTTATGAATTCACTTATTTGCATAACTACCAGCTTTTCCTTTGACCATGTAACATTTCCTTTACCGAGAAAGAATTTTTGAACATAGAAAAACATACATACCAATAGAGCACCATACTTAAATGATTGTCTCTTGTCTCTCTTTATCCTTTCCATGTTTTTCAAGAATTGGCTTCTGATCATCTCACATAGATCATATGTTGAATCATCCTTCACAATCTAATACGCAGTGCGAATAGCACCACCAGGCACACTATTAAATCGACTAGACTTATGAACTCTGTAGCCTATCACCATGGATGCGAAACAAACTTCCTTTTATGAAAATGCAAAATGAACTTCCTTGTATGCAATATAATATATTTTCATTTCTCTCCCTTCTAGTTTGGATTTGGTTAGTTTAGTGACCAAATGAGTAGCCACCATTCTTAATGTAGATTTCAAACATTGTGCTCAAACTCATGTAACCTTGTGAATCAATGTCTTAAAAATCTTGGGTGGTCTATCCATCCATATGAATTGGTCATGCACTCTTCTTATCACACAACAAACCCAATCAAGATGGAATTAAGTGGGAATGTCCAAAAAATAAGTAAAACCCTTTTCCTGTAGATGTTTGTGCTCAACTTTCAACATTCCATTGATGCACATACCTTTGTATTCTTTCTTGATTGCTTCAGCTCCCAATTCTTTGATTCTATAATGTATATAAGACCAAACATATTAAATTAGCATCACAACATGAGGGATAGTGGATAGGGAACCATACATATCAATCTTAGTTTCTTTTCTTGAATGCAGTTTGAATACGGGTCGAGGTTCCTTACAAATATTCACCAGAATTGGTGTATCAACATTCTCTACCATTATGATTAACTACAACAACATAAAAATCTAACCATAGATTGAAATGATAGCTTTCAATACATAGGTTAGAGTTTTATGAAAACTTGATATGAAATTAACTCGAGATCTCAATCACAAAAATAGCCTTTTGCACACAATAGCTCAAGATAGCTCTCAAATTCTCAACTAAAAGTAAAAAGTGTGAAAAGAAGTTACTTTCCCTATATATAATGTTAGAGAAATAAATGTTTTATATATCAATGGAAGGAATAGTGTCATATCACCAGTTAAAACGTATCCACCAGTTGGTACTCAACCAATAGAAAATAACTGTTATCAAATAGATATTTGACCTTGAAATGTAAGTGCAGTCTACATACAATCTCAAAAACAAAATCATAGAAACTTACACCATAATGTGCATATTGATCTTTACCGCCCTTTGAGTCTAGGGGATCAATAATAGATTTGTCTTTAAGTGCCCACCCCTAAGAAAATAATATGCTTAGTTCACCAATAGAACCTCCACACTTCCTGAACTTGTGGAGTTTTTAGTCAACTCAGAGGAATTTAGTTCACCTTTCTTTACCCATGTCTTCTTCATATCACCTCTGAGTTCATCAACATTATCAACTTGCTTTTCTTTTCTATCTTTTGGATGATGAAGAGATTGGTTCCTAAACTGAAGAGCTCTATCCAGATGACCTATCTTATGATAGACAAAACATTCCATACCGGTTGACTTCCAAGGATCAACATTACCTCTCATACTTCACATTCTACAATTTATTGCTAGGTGTCCATAGTTACCACATATAGAACATGTATTGTTGAATTTTCTTTCCCTTCTACCAGTATTCACCGATGTGACAGGTGACCTAGGTGCATATACTCAACCTACAATCTTCATCTTTGTGTCCATATTTGTTGCATGAAAAATAATATCCATCAAATTTACCACCACTGGATCTATTTCTAGATCTACTGTTAGATCTAGATATACACTCACATGCAACATGACCATACTTGTGACAATTTTTAAAATAACCATTAAAAGAGTAAGGTTTATTCAATGGTTTTCTCCTACACATATTTGAAGTATGACCAAGCTTTCCAAAGTTATAGCAAGTAGGTTTGATGGGTTTCTTACCTAATTTTATTGGATCTACATCCTAATTTTTCCGTGCCTCCTTAGGTTCAGCTATAACATTTTGATAATCATATGGAAATTTTAGCTCATAAACTAGAGAAACACATCTAAAGAGTAAAAAATACACCTTCTCTTGCATATCTATATCAGACAATGCTAAGAGATCCACCATCGATTTCAGATTTTGTGCATCAGCTTGAAAAGAGGAAACTAAACTGGTAGTTTCCAACCCATGTTCTACTAAGTCTGCCACCAAAATAAAATATTTCCTATGCAATCTTATGTCATAGCTCAAATTATGCATGATTTCTTATCATTAACAAGTCAACACTTGTGTTGGTTTCTATTTTATGTTTAAATGAATTTGTACTTCAATACCATATGGAAAACAATAATTTATAACACATTACCTACAACATCAAACCTCCACCTTCCATGCAAAATAGTACTTGACAATCAAGCCAGTTTCTGATAATAGCATAAACTACATATAAAGCCATAAATGCTTCCTTAGAACCACTAGATTGTACCATCCTCATTAGTTTAGGCAAAATACCTATCACAATAATCTGCTTCACATAAAAGTTAATGAACATTAATAGTCAATGAGATACAACAAAAACATTAAACATGCTTGATCCATCAAAGTACCCTCTTGTCCTAAATTGAAAATTAGCCTTGAGAAAAATAATACATCGACACATATTCATATATATTATTTTATTAAGTATTTAGATGAACAAAATCTCCAAAACCTGTTTCTGAACAACAGGGTTTTTTTTACTAGCTTTCCCAAGAACCCATGTAGTAGTTGTATGAAATTATTCCTCTTCTCTATAAAGTTATCTAACAATAGAAGAAAGGCCTCCAAGTTTGTTCACGTCTGAAACAGAAAAATGTAGCCTTCAAATAAGCAACATGCATAAGATGAAACTTATCAGCTTCTATTATATAGTCCTGCTTTGAGTTAAGGATTCTCAAAAAGATTTATTTGAAGGAAACCAAATATTTCATTTCAGTACAAAAATAACCCAATATAGACTCAAGAGTCTATGTAAAACTGATTTAGGTTTGAAATTTCTAAGAAAACAATTATTAGTTGCAAAGGTATCTCTTTCTCATTCTCAGATGACACTACCTTTATCTCAATTGGTAAACAATTTAATCAATGAAATTATCTTCCCAATCAACTTCAAATGCATTGCATTTTTTATCACTTTTTACAATTCATGAACCTTTCATTTGAAACTCCACTGGGTATCTATATTGGATCAAATAAAATATAAATTTTCTATCATATATGTTGTATCTCTGATATAAAGACACTAAGAAATGGTATGACCCTTAAGCATTTGAACTCATGTATTATTGACTCTTTATACATATTAGTAGCTAATGAAGCCTTGTAGAGATGACAAGACTTGGTAAATGGGTCTAGAAACAACCTAGAGATGATTAGAAAAAAACTTGTTTAAGCCTACTAGTAGACAGTTTTTATAATGACCAGTTTTTCCATAACTAATATCATCTAAATAAATTCATCCATGGAAGACCTCAGCCAAGAAATATAACTAACAAGGAAGATGATAGCATAATTGGCATAATTGTAAGTCCTATCCTACCTAGGACTAACACTGTACTATATACAACAACCCATATTTTTGTAGGTATAATACATCATTTCCTTAAAAGTGTCTACTTAACTTGATTAGGTAAGGAAATTCAGGTGATTGTACATGTATCTATGTTGTATAATAGATTCTTTTCTTTTTTAGGTGATAAAACTTAATACTACATTAACAATCTGGTGTGCCTATTTTTTTCTATGTAATATAATTTTCTCTGAACCTATTCATATTAGTGTTAGACAGATTGTAGGAGTGAGACTACTAGCTCCTACTTTAATCTCACTTTCATCTATCTGTATGTCTTTTCATAATGTCTAGATGTAGTGTGAGAATAAATATATGGAGGACAAATCATTTGGAAATGGTGTCATTTTCAACTAACTTGAGATAGAGAAAAATATAATTGTCCTAATTTATTGCATGTTCTAATGGATTTCTATTTTGAAATGGTGTATAATTTTTTAACCAAAAATAGATTACTTCATAGTGTATTTTGCAGTGAAGACAAATATTATGTGCTTTTTATAAGCATTCCTCTCAATTCTATCCTCTGCTTGTGCTATGTTCTCCTCTTTTTAGTAATCATCAGACAAACTCATTTAATATTAAATACCTTGTAATACCCACCTCTTAGTTTTCTTTTCAGTTTGTGAATGCCAAACTATTTTAGGCCTTTTTTTTAATGTATGTGTGGTTTATTCCAGTTAATCTTTAGGATATTTATGTATTGCATATCAGTATGTTATGAATCCATTGCTTAGTGTATTATATCTCCTATTTATATGTGATTTATGCTTACTTTATGATGCTTATGTATATGTTAGGATTTCATTTTGATTATGGTTTTCTGACAATACTGACCCTAGATTTATGTGCATATGGATCATTGCATGTTTTACATTACTGTTTGATGTGATTGGTATGGTATAAGACATAGTTGTAGTTACTTGCTTTGGCGAGATCCACACAATAACCTAGTCTCAACCATTATTTGCTATATGATATGCATGTATGTTCATCTTGGTGATGAAAGGTTTGCAGGTATTGGGCTACCTCTTCCCTGAACTGGCACGAGTGAGCGTGCCCTATCGCAATATCTCAATGGTAAGAGAGGGGAGATAGTATTCAGGTCCAAATCCATACCCTAAACCATTATTTTGTCCTATTGATGGACAAATAATCTGATTGACTATCCTATTTGAATCCGTCAAGTGACGTGGATTCGTGAGCCTATTTGTGTATGTTTGGTTTCTGTTTTCGTTGTTGTTTGTTTCAGTTGATTTTCTATTTGGATGGGTTTTAGGTGATTTAATGATGCTTTTAGCTTGATTTATTTAATGAATATTTATGCTAAATATTAAAATTAGTTATTGCACTTACAATAAGGTTAAAACATTGATATATGATATATATGGCTATTTAATAATCAAATATTAATTAAATGCCTATATTGAATTAATTGATTTAATTATTAAGTCTTGATTAAAATAATTGAGATTTAATAAATATCAAATTCAATTAATTGTGCATAGCTGAATTATTGAATATTTCTTTAAGTTGCATGGTTAATTGATTAGTTTAATTGAAACATATTCTCATGCATTTTCAAATTAACACTTTGCTTTTATAATCTAAAGTTGAGTTATGCATGTTTTAAGTGGAATTGAAAATAAAAGAATTATTTTAATTAATAATTAGATAATATATTTTCCCTTTAGGGTTTTCACTTTTGAAAACATAGTTGCTTGGAATATCTATATCTTTGAATTGGAAGCCTGTTTGGAGGTTATTCAATCAGGGAGAAGGAGAAATCAGGTGATTGAGATTTTGAGAGAGAGCTTGCTTGGATTTGTGGCTTCTTTTGCTTGGAATTGTGGATTCTTCTTGTTTGGATTTTGGGAAATTTTGCTTCTCATTAGTTATTGAGGTAGGGTCTTCATCTTTTAAATTCTAGCTTTTAGATCCCTGTCTTCCATGCATCTGAAAGCTAGGACCCTTTGTGGGATCTTCCTTGTTAAAGTATTTAGTGATTTCATTGATTTAGAGTTGAAGAATGTGATCTTGGTATCAATTTGTGTTTTCCTCCAAGTTTGCATGTCAGTTTTATGCTTGTGGGTATAAAGGGTTTCATTTTTGGGTGTTAAATTAAAATGGGCATTAGGGTTTTCAATTGTAATGTACGAGTTTTTAATTTTAGGCCTTAGGGTTTCAGATCTATAGGAGGAAGACTTTTTGAGGGAAATTTGATGAATGTTGCAATCTTGTTTGAAACCCTCAGATATGTAGCTCCTTGCCATGGAAAATATGAATTCCATACCCTCACCATGTCCTTGCCCAAACCCCTGATCAAACCTGAAAGAAAATAAGAAAATTGAGTTAAATTTGCATGCTTGGAAACAAGAAAACTAAGCTTGAAAATAAATAATTATATTAAAAAAAAAATCTTCCTTGTTTTTATCGTCTTGCATGTGGTAGAGAAAAAGAAAATATCCCTTCTATTTTT
>MU223845.1:4097810-4122763 GCA_018584345.1 Thuja plicata
ACATGCATATATACACATATTTACAAACAATATATATTAAAAAACATTAAAATGCATATATACAAACAATATATATTATAAAACAATAAAATATGGAAATTAGAAACGTGAAAAACTTGAAATTGACATTTGATAAAACGGAAGCCAGCCACTGTCACTTTCAACCCAGCCGAAACAGTCACAATGACTGTTTCGGCGGGTTTTATTCCGCTAAAACTAAACCTAGTTACTTTCGATCGAAAGTAACCAAGTTACTTTCGATCGAAAGTAACTAGGCACTTTCGATCGAAACTAACTTTCGATCAAAAGTACCCATTTTGGGTACTTTCGATCGAAAGTTAGTCGCTTTCGATCGAAAGTTTTTAACATTTTCGATCGAAAGTAATGAAGATGTTTTAGTGGGTCACACTTTTTGGGGTGAATTCCTTCCTCCCGAAAAGTGTAACCAACTATTGTGGTATTACCCATTATTATTATATAAATATTTATAATACTATAGTTTTCAAGTTATTTATTCCTTTCAAAGTTGGATATTTTTTTATATAGTGGCTATCTTATATAGAGTCAAGATTATATTAATTTGATTAATAAATGAAATCAATATTTTGAGTATTATTATCTGTTAATAGTAGTATGTTGGTATTTATTTTTTATTATGTTATTATTAAAGTCAAATTTAGTAATTATTTTAATAGGGTAATTTATACATGATGGAATTATAAATTAACCTAAAGGAGCTTTTATTGTGCATGTTCTGTTGAGATTTAATTATATTTGGTTAGTAATTTAAATGATAAATGAATTTGCATAGCTAGGGTTATAAATTTGTTTATTGACATGATATCATTACGTTCTTTGATTAGCTCCTTCTAGAGATGCGTTATCATACCCTGATGTGTATTGGTGTGATAATCATAATAAATTGGTTATGCTTTCCTTTAATTGTAATATTTTCATTCTTGAGATTCTGTTTGGGATAGGTAACCTTAGGATATAAAACCAGAGGTTTTGGGGATTTGTTTTCTTTGTGGTATCTTATATGAAGTCACTTCGTGTTTCTGTGGTGATGTCATGGTCCTAATTTCTTACACCCCAACCTGATTTAGTTATGATGTGCTTTATGATCTTATGAGAATATCGTGGTTACTGTATGGTTAATTGAGAACCTATGTGCTCCTAAATGGGCAGGATGCAATGTGAGATTATGTATTACCTTCAAGTTTTGATTATGAGCCTAGGTAGGTTGACTAAGTGTGTAGAGGGGAAGTGGCTTGCAATGGGTCCAGGGCCCTAAGCGGTTACTAAGGTATCTCATTGGCAAGTTACTTAATAAGTGAAAATATGAAACATTAAGGGGTTTTAAATTGTACTAAAAAGATAATTGAGCCTCTACCCATGCCTTGAGTTATCATATGCTAGGATGAGAGAGTTGGGATCCTTGTCTTCACAAAAGGATTACTGAGCCACATAGAGTCACTTAGGGGCCAACATCCAAGATGGACTACTAGTGTTAACTCAAGGGTAGAATTATGTGATGACACTTCCCTATATACAACTGAGGTTATCCTACATGCATCGGTTACCTCTGGTATTGTTTAGTCTTCCTTATTGTGGTTTAGCAACTTATGGGATCTTCCTATGCATTGAGTATGATGTCATGTATACCTTGGTGTTTGCCTTCTTGTTGTATACCCTATGTGAGTGGCCTATTACTACATCCTCAACACGGTGGGAGTGGACCTTTGGTTCCATGTGGTCGGGTGGTAGTGATTCTTATTACCATTGAGATTCTGATGGATTCTTCTTCATGCTTGGATGTTCCTTGTTGTAGTTTCATCTTCTTAGTCTTTTGGAGACTTGTTCAGTTATATGAGTTGTATACTTGTACCATATGTGGATATTGGTTATCATCCTTTGGAAGATGTATTGTATTGTTTTATTATGTATTATTACATACCCTGCGACTTGTGCAGTTGATGTTGATTAGGTATTATATTATTTTATTATGTATTATTACATACCCTGCGACTTGTGCTGTGGATGTTGATTAGGTAGTATACATTTGGTATCAGATGTATATGTAACCTTTGATTATGAGATGTATGTTATTGGATTCAGATTATGTATCAATTATGTTAGATCTTTGTAATTATTATTTGTAGATTATTTTACTTAAGTAATTCTACGTCGAGGAACCCTTGAGACATGTTATCTATGTTGTGTTATACTTATGTGTATGTCATGTAATTTATTGTGTTGCTTCCGCATTGCTATAATTATTGTTTGTAAATATTAAAAAAAATTATTTCGTAAACTTAGTGTCATATTTTAGGTTAAGTTCTACTGGGTCCCCAGGCAGGGCATTACAATTGGTATCAGAGCTCATGTTTCTACACTGGGAGCTTTGGAAGATTTGTGTGCCCATTAGTTGTCTTTTGATTTTAAAACTTGAAACAAACATAGACATAAAACTTGGATGTATTTAAAATGATTTCTTTGTGATTATATTATTTCTTTTGATGTTATTGGTTTTGATGTTGGTTCTAAGTTGTGGTTTGGTTCTCTGGTTGATTCAAGAATCATTCCTAAAACTAGAGCTGCTAGGGGTCATGGCAGAGGCCAAAATGGTGTCGTGGAAGGGGTAGGGATCAAAATCCTTCCATGAGTGTCAGTCAAGAAAGTTCTCATCAGCACAATAGAGATGAGCAGAGGGATAAGCGTTAGGCTGAGTCTGGAGAGCCAGACATTATACAGTTATTGCATGAGTTACTGAATCATATTCCTGAGTAGGGTAGAGTGGAGAGGGATGTTCCACATCATTATCAGATAGAGTAGAGAGAGAGGGAGAGATATAGGAGCCCTCCAAGGAGGACTATTATAGTGAATCCTATGCTTGTGGCAGCAAACCACATGAGAGATCTCATGAGAGTGCGATCTACTCCTTTTGATGGGAAAGGAACAAGGTTCGAAGCTGAGACTTGGCTCATAGCCTTAGAGAGGATCTTTACTATGCACCCCTTTTGTAGCAATACTAAAGTGAGGTATGATGTGATGCAACTGTCACACTTTTCAGCTATATGGTGGAAGATCGAGGAGGATAAGCTAGGTCTTCAGATGGACATAGTTACATGGGAAATATTCCTTGAGCACTTTAGAGATAGATTCCTCTCTAATAAGTGGAGATAGTAGAGGGCTGATGAGTTCCATAACTTGAGGTAGTTGACCCTATTAGTGGTTGAGTATGAGCATCAATTCTTTGAGCTCAAACAATATGTTGCATATGGTCAGGATTCGGCCCTTATGATTCAACACTTTGTTAGGGGGATAGATGAATGCATCATTAGGGAGGTTAGAATCTTTGATCCTACAACCCTCAAGGAGGTGGTCATCAAAACTACCCTTGAAGAGGAGAATCTAGAATTGGGCCATGGTGGTCATTTAGGAGTGCAGTCTAGAGTACCTGCTTCTGTTGTTAGAGGTAATCATTCTTAGGGAGATGGGAAATATAGAGGCCCTTCTACCATTCCAAATGGTAATTAGCCTTGGAAGAAAGGGGGAAACAATCCTCCTTCTTTTAGCGGTCCTCAGATTAGGAACTTCTATGACATTCAGTGCAGCAAGCGCAATCAGCCAGTTTAGCCAGTGCAGAGTGTGTATCAGGATGTCAGTAGGGGCAGTGTTTAGTAGTCTAGTGCACCTTCGGTTAGAGGAGGTGGTAGTACAGGAGATTTATTTTCCTATGGAAAGTTTGGATACATTGCAGTCATTTGTCCTCAACGTGCGCTGTAGATTTTGAGACAAAGGCCATTAGCTTTTGAGCCTACAGTGGGTAATGTTGGTATGTCTCATAGAGCGTATGCAATGTTTGATCATCCTCCACCTATGTATCATGATATTATGAGTGGGGCTATGAGTAGAGGTCCAACAGATGGTTTCTTAATTCCTACAGTGGGGAATGATCCTCAGTGTTTGAATCAGAGACCTGGGAAGGGTCCTATGGGACCCACACTTTAAGTCTTTTAGGAATTGGTTGGATTTTTTGTGATGAGAGAGTGATATCTCTATCTTTGTTGTAGGCTTCCAGGAGTAAGCCTATTTTTAGGGGAGGAGGATGTAATACCCACCTCTTAGTTTTCTTTTCAATTTGTGGATGCCAAACTCTTTTAGGCCTTTTTAATGTATGTGTGGTTTATTCCAGTTAATCTTTAGGATATTTATGTATTGCATATCAGTATGTTATGAATCCATTGCTTACTGTATTATATCTTCTATTTATATGTGATTTATGGTTACTTTATGATTCTTATGTATATGTTAGGATTTTATTTCGATTATGGTTTTCTGACAACACTGACCCTAGATTTATATGCATATGGATAATTGTATGTTTTACATTACTATTTCATGTGATTGGTATGGTATGGGATAAATTTGTAGTTACTTGCTTCGGTGAGATCCACATGATAACTTAGTCTCAACCATTGTTTGCTATATTATATGCATGTATGTTCATCTTGGTGATGACATGATTGCAGGTACCAGGCTACCTCTTCTCTGAATTGGCAAGAGTGAGTCTGAACTATCACAATATCTCAATGGTAAGAGAGGGGAGATAGTATTAAAGTCCAAATCCATACCCTAAACCTTTATTTTGACCTATTGATGGACAAAGAATCTGATTGACTATCCTAGTTGAATTCGTCTATTAATAATAACTGAGATAGGGGTGGGGGGGGTTAATCAGTGGCCTCAAAAATTAATCTTTAAATCAACCCTTTAAACTTATAACCACAAATTATATCTCAAGTTATCTTCTATCCTACAAGATGAATGCCATGAAATACTTATATCAATTTACTACTTGTCAGATTGCTTTGTTAATCTCTCTTCTGTATGATTATTGATAAGCAGTCATCTATTTACCAAAACATAGTAAATATGTAGAGTATACCGATAAATCTAGAAATGCATATGTGAAATGTAAAACAATAAAGTGATAAACCATAAACACATAACACAAGGATTTTAACATAGAAAACCTGTTAAGGGAAAAACCACTGGGACCGGTACCCCAAATTTTCACTCTTCTGAAGTGAGCCCTATTAAGAGCCAACCCTGTTAAAGGTTACAAACACATTGTTAGGTGTGACCTTGTTAGAGGATTTAGAAATAGTTTTTCAACTAGTATCTAGCATCTAATGCTACCATCCTTGATCAAACACTCACTTGGCTTGTCAATAGGTATCGGGCATATCCAATGCTACTTTTGTGATCAAAATTTTTGATACTCCTTGAGATGTATCTCAATTGAAAAAGAATTTTAATTCCTTCTCGATTAAGAGGATTATATGCTTCAATGGTTAAACTGAAACACTAATGATCTATTCATACATACAACTATTTGCAAATTTTTAGATCTATTGTAGGTCCATTACTTCACTGATCAATATAATCAAATATATACCTTTGCTCCACACTTGTTCTACTTTGTGATGCTTGTCTCACTGTTTGTTGGTGTTTGAAGATTCTATCTCTTCCTTTAGCTTGTTGATCAGGACTAAAATGAAGAATTTCTTCTTCTTTAGATTTCCTTTAGCATCTTTCCTCTATCTTGTTCACCCCACACACACAATTCTTAATGAATTGAGTTTTTCTCTTATAGACATGATTTCCTCTTTTGTTGGCTTTCTTGATATTGGCATGTTCAACAATATTTTCCAATAGATTTAAATCAAACTCTAGTCTGATATTGTAGAGATCTTCTTTCCAACTAGATAAAACAACTTTAAATCAATTACTTATCTCTGTCTTTATCTAAATGATTAAAACAATGATAAGTATCCATTAACTCTATCTTTAGCTTCTTGATAGCTAAGCATTTTGTCATTTTCTAAACTCTCTATTATGTCGGTCAACACTTCAGTTAGTCATCGGTGACAACTAACTGTTCCGTCGGTGTGACTTTAGTTTTCATTGAGATCCCTGTCCTTGTCTTCTCTGTCAGGCAACACTAAAATTATGTCTGTCGGGTTACTCTGTGTTTTTCTCATCGGGAAACACTACAACTTTTCTTGTCAGTAATGCTATGCATTTCCTCGTCAGGCAACACTGTGACTTGTTCTTTTACTCTAACCGTCGGGTGCACTCCTTCAGTGTATATAGTCACTTAGTGAATACTTGACTTGTATGCATTACTGATAGCATAGCCTTGATTCATGAGTTCTTTGAAGTCTCTTGAAGTTTCTCCATGATCATATAGATTATATCAAGTTGACATCAATGACAATACAATACATTAACTAATTTAATGCCTTGCATGATCATCAACTTAACATCTTCAAACATTCAATTAGTTACATGTCATCAATCTCTCCCTTTGGCATTGATGGCAACATACTAATTACCATACTATATTATTGCTAATAAAATATGAAATATACAGTTTCATCAAGCTTTCCTAATGTAACTATTACAAACGTCTGGCTATCGGTAAGCTCAAATAGCTTTGATTTGATTATTGCAAATTTCTTTCTCTCTTCAATCCCTTCAATGGATAGATGTAGAATTTTTCTTTCTCTGATGTGATGTGTTCTCCTTTTGTGTCAAATTCTCTCCCTTTGTGATGTGTTCTTCTCTTTTGATGTTTTCTCTCCCTTTCTATTTGCTCTCCCTTTCTGGTTGCTTTTCTCCCTTTGGATACTTCAACGAATATATTGAGATGATAATGGATAAAATATCTCCTTTTACCAGTATCATAATGATATATTTCTCCCCCTTTGACATTAATTCCAAACATCTTATCTTTTCAAACAAGCTTTTGACAATTATGTCAAGTGGATCCTTTCTATCCATAATATATTCCTTGAATTTCCCAATCCATCGGCAATAACTCTGTTGCTCAGAGTAGATAAATACCTTTCTATGTATAGATTCATCTATGAAGTCCATTTTTTTTGCTTGCATCAACATGGATGATATTCTAATAATATGTAAGTTGATGTAGCCTTCTAGTCAGCTTACTGACCAGTGGATAAGGGTCTGACCCCTAGTCTCTTTCTCAAGTACTCAAATGCATCCTTGGGCAGTGGCTTGGTGAAGATATCGGCCAATTGTTCCTTTGATTGTACATACTCAAGTATCACTTCCTTTTCCTGAACTTGTTCTCTCAAATAATGATACTTGATGGAAATATGCTTTGTTTTAGCATGCATGAATGGATTCTTGGAAATGTTTATTGTACTGGTATTATCACAGTAGATAATTATTGGTTCTAAAATTTTCATATGCATACCTTCCAGTAACTATTTGATCCATGCAATATTTGAGCAGTTTGTAGTAGCAACAACATATTCTACCTCTGCAGAAGATTGTGAGATGCATCCTTGTTTCTTGCTGATCCATGTGATAAATCTGTCACCCATGAAGAATGCTCCTCTAGTTGTGCTCTTCTGGTCATCGATATTTCTAGCCCAATCAGTGTCGGTAAAGACCTTGAGTTCAAATTTTCATTCTCTTCTATACCATAAGCCATATTCTTCATTATTCTTCAGATATATTAGAATTCTTTTCACAACAGTCATATGCGACTCTCTGGGATTAGTAGAGAATCTAGAAACTATCCCTACTGCATGTGCAATATCTGGTCTGGTATGTACAACATACATGAGTTTTTCAATCACTGATCTGTACAAAGTCTGATTTACCTCTAATGACTTGTCCTCTTTTGTCAATTTGCATCTAGTTGCCATCGATGTTATTCTTTCATCTTGAATATTTTCAATACTTCTTTGAGGTACTTGGATTGTGTAATGAAGATAACTTCATCTTGTTGCATGATCTGTAGACCAAGAAAGAACTTGCTCTCTCCAAACATAGACATCTCAAATTCTTTGCTCATCTCATTTGCAAATGATTTGCATAGCATATCATTGCCTCCAAATATGATGTCATCAACAAATATCTCAGTAATAAAAATGTTAGCATCAGTATCTTCCTTCAAATAAAGATTACTATTTTCACTAGTTCTTACAAATCCAATACTTATAAGATAGGAATGAAGTCTTTCATACCAGGCTTGGGGTGCTTGTTTCAATCTATACAGGGCTTTGTGAAGTCTACATACCATGTCCCTCTTATCTGGATCAACAAACCCTTCTGGTTGTTCAATGTATACCTCTTCTTCAAGTATTCCATTCAGGAATGCAGACTTGACGTCCATTTGATATACCTTGAATCCTTTATAAGCAACATAAGAAAGTAATATTCTTACTCCTTCTAGCCTAGCAACAGGTGCAAATGTTTCTCCATAGTCAATTCCTTCTTCTTGTGCATACCCCTTGCATACTAGTTTTGCTTTATTTCTTGTGACTTCTCCATTCTCATTCAGCTTATTCCTGAATATCCATTTTGTACTAATGCCATTCTTATCATCTGGTCTTGGTACAAGTGTCCATATCTTATTTTACTTTATCTGTTCAATCTCCTCATTCATAGAACTTATCCATTCATCATTATCTAGTGCAGCATTGACATATTTTGGCTCATAATCACAAATAAGACATCTTGTGTTTAGAGACTTACTTCTGGTTCTCATACTAGCCTTTTTATCAACTATGATCTGGTCCTATGGATGGTTCCTTCTGCCATATCTTGCAAGTATTGGTTCAGCTCTTTGTCTATCAGCTTGTTCATTATTTTGTTCTTCATTTTGTTCTCCTCCATCAATTTGTGCATCATCTTGAGCAATATTCTGATCGTCGGTATTTGCAGCCTGATGCTTGAGTGAAATGATTTGTTGCTTAGGAGCTCTATATTGTTGGTTGGGTAGAGTGTCAGGTTCCTCATTATAAGTGAATCTATTTTAGTCCTCTAGTTCTTTAGTGCTTTCCTTTTCATTCTTCTTTGCAAATTCATCTATCTTTACATTTGCACTTTCAATAATTTTGTTAGAGGCTTTATTTAGACATTTATAAGCCTTTCTCTGGGTAGAATACCCTAGAAAGATTCCTTCATCACTCTTGGAGTCAAGTTTTCCATTTCTATCATCTTTTAAGATATAACGTTGACTACCAAATTTTTTGAAATAACTTACATTGGGTGTGTATCCATACCATAGCTCATAAGGTGTCTTTCTTCAATTGTACTCTATTCAATATGTAAACAATAGTACTAACAACCTCCCTCTAGAAGATTTGGGTGATGCCTTTATCTATCATCAGTGTCCTTGCACAATCAATTATGGATCTATTCCTTCTTTCAGCAATTCCATTCTGCTGTGGTGTTCTTGGTGCAGAGACTTGTCTTTTGATTCCATGCTCATTACAAAAGTTAGTGAATTCATCTGAAATAAATTCCCCTCCTTTATCTAATCTTAAGCATTTTAACTCCTTACCACTTTGCTTCTCAACCATTTCCTTATACCATTTAAACATCTTAAATGCTTCTGATTTATCTTTTAGAAACATGACTGTCATCATTCTAGAAAATTCATCAACAAAGAGAATATAGTATCTATCTCCATAATAACTCTTTGTCCTCATAGGTCCACATAAATTAGTATGGAATAATTCTAGAATTACATCAGATGAATGTGTTTTTCTTTTAAAACTAGACTTTGTCATTTTACCTTTTTGACAATTCTTACACATGATGTTGTCGGGCTTGGTCATCGTCGGTAAGCCTTTGACATTTCTCTTTCTGCTAATCTTTATCATGTTGTCAAAATTCACATGACACAATATTTTGTGCTACAACCATATGTCTTCATTTGTAGCAATCAAAAAGTGGAGTCAGTATCATTCAGATAGAATAAGTTACCTTTTGTCTGCTCACCGGTACCAATCAAATTTCTAAATTTATTGAAGATCTTTGCCTTCTTATTTTCAAATGCTACTTTGTGACCTAAATTATTCAAATGAGAAACACTCAATAGATTATAATTCAATCCATTTACCCAATAAGTATTTTTAAATTTTATCTAGTTATTCAACATTATAGCTCCTCTACCTTCAACTGGACAAGGTGTGTCATTACCCATTCTTACTGAACCACCTTTATAGTATTCAAAAGTCTCAAACTTTTTCTTATCACTGGTCATATGGTGAGTGCAACCACTATCTATGATCCAAATATCATTTTTTCTAAATTTAGATATGAGAGCTGTTTCTACATACCTTTCTTCATCATCATCTGAATCATATTTCATTGCTACAAACACCATCTTGATGTCTTCATCAGATTCGGTGTTAGTGTCATCATCTTTGCATTTTTCTAGGTAATTGGCTTTCTTTCCTTTGTCCTTAAAGTCTCCGGTATCTCTTCTTTTTGATTATCGGTAGCTTCTGTAATCACCTCTGTCAGACTTCTTTTCAAATGATTTGTCATTACTTCTATCATCTTTTCTTTTGTTAGTACATCTTGCAGCAAAGTGTCCAATCTCTTTGCAATTAAAACAAAAAAGTGGTAATTTACCTTTGTATTTACCTTTGCCTCTCTGCATTCTTCTAGCCATAAGTACTTCAATTTCATCAAGATCATCTTCTTCACTTTCACTATCACTATCTTTTCTCATAGTGTTTCTATGACTTGATTTACTTATTCTCATAGAAGTTTTGAATGCAGACTCTATATTTGGTAAGACACTATTATCAAATTTATTCATCTTAAATGAAATTAGTCTTCCAATCAAACTTTCTAGAGTAACATTGCTATTTTCTACTACTCTCATTTCTTGAATGGCAGATACTCTAATAGCATAAGTAGGCAGTAAGGTTCTTAGAATTTTACTTACCACTGTATCTTCTTCTAGTACACCTCCAACTCCTCAGATAACATTGACTAATTCTTTGATTATTGTGCTGTACTGAGTGATGTTTTCACCTTCTTTCATTTTGAGATCATCAAACTTTCCTCTAAGGCTTTCTGCCTTGGCTCTCAAAACATTTTTGTCACTACCATGTACAAGCTTCAATTTGTCCCACATCTGCTTTGTAGTTTTGCAGTCTTTGACATCTTCAAATTTAGCATCAGAGAGTGAGGAAGAAAGTTCTATCAACATGCCATTGTATTCATGCTTCTCTCTCATTTTTTCAACTGTCGGTGCTCCTGTAGGCAACACATATTAAATTTCTAAGTATTGAGTAACATCATTACCAATACCTGATAAGTGGAGTCTTATTCTGCTCTTCCATGAAGCAAAATTATCTTTCTTCAACTTGGGCACATCTCATTTGTTCATCTTGTGATCTTTAGCTTAGGTCTTGAAACCTTCCTTTCTAAGCACACAAGCTCTAATGCCAATTGTTGGTAATAACTAAAGGGGGGGGGGGGGGGAATTAGTGGCNGGGGGGGGGGGGGTGAATTAGTGGCCTCAATAATTAATCTTTAAATCAAACCTTTAAACTTATAACCACAAATTATATCTCAAGTTATCTTCTGTCCTACAAGATGAATGCCATGAAATACTTATATCAATTTACTACTTGTCAGATTACTTTGTTAATCTCTCTTTTGTATGATTACCGATAAGCAGTAGTATATTTACTGAAATATAGTAAATATGCAGAGTATACCAATAAATCTAGAAATGCATATGTGAAATGTAAAATAGTAAAGTGATAAACCATAAACACATAACGCAAGGATTTTAACATGGAAACCCTGTTAAGGGAAAAACCACTGGGACCAGTACCCTAAATTTTCACTCTTATGAAGTGAGCCCTGTTAAGAGCCAACCCTGTTAAAGGTTATAAACACACTATTAGGTGTGACCTTGTTAGAGGATTTAGAAATAGTTTGTCAACTATTATCTGACATCTAATGCTACCATCCTTGATAAAACACTCACTTGGCCTGTCAATAGGTATCAGGCATATCCAATGCTACTTTTGTGATCAAACTTTTTGATACTCCTTGGGATGTATCTCAATTGAAAAAGAATTTTAAGTCCTACTTGATTAAGAGGATTATATGCTTCAATCGTTAAACTAAAACACTAATGATCTGTTCATACATACAACTATTTACAGATTTTTAGATCTATTATAGGTCCATTACTTCACTGATCAATATAATCAAATATATACCTTTGATCCACACTTGTTCTACTCTGTGATGCTTGTCTCACTATTCGTCGGTGTCTGCAGAATCTAGCTCTTCCTTTAGCTTGTTGATCAGGACTAAAATGAAGACTTTCTTATTCTTCAGATTTCCATTAGCATCTTTCCTTTTTCTTGTTCACCCCACACACACAATTTGTAATGAATTGAGTTTGTCTCTTATAGACATGATTTCCTATTTTCTTGGCTTTCTTGATCTTGGCATGTTCAACAATATTTGCCAAGAGATTTAAAGAAAACTCAAGTCTGATCTCATAGAGATCTTCTTGCCAACTAGATAAAACAATTTTAAATTAATTAATTATCTTCATCTTTATCTGGATGATTAAAACAATGATAAGTATCCATTAACTCTATCTTTAGCTTCTTGACAGCTAAGCATTTTGTCATTTTTTGAATTCTCTATTCTGTCGGTCAACACTTCAGTTAGTCATCGGTGACAACTGGCTGTTTTGTCGGTGTGACTTCTGTTGTCATCAGGATCTCCATCCTTGTCTTCTTCGTCGGGCAACATTGAAATTATGTCCGTCGGGTTACTTTGTGTTTTGCTCATCGGGCAACACTGTAACTCTACTCGTCGGTAATGCTGTGCATTTCCTTGTCGGGAAACACTGCGAATTGTTCTTTTTCTCTGACCGTTGGGTGCACTCTATCGGTGTATACAGTCACTTAGTGAATACTTGACTTGTATGCATTACTGATAGCATAGCCTTGATTCTTTGAAGTCTTTTGCAGTTTCTCCATGACCATATAGAATATATCAAGTTGACATCAATGACAATATAATACATTAACTAATTTAATGCCTTTGATGATCATCAACTTAAAATCTTCAAACATTCAATCAGTTACATGTCATCACCGTCAAGTGACGTGGATTCATGAGCCTGTTTGTGTGTGTTTGGTTTCTATTTCAGTTGATTTTCTGTTTGGATGGGTTTCAGGCCATTTAATGATACTTTTAGCTTGATTTATTTAATGAATATTTATGCTAAATATTAAAGTTAGTTATTGCACCTATAATAAAGTTAAAATATTGATATATAAAATATAACGCTATTTAATAATTAAATATTAATTAAATGCCTATATTTAATTAATTGATTTAATTATTAAGTCTTGATTAAAATAATTGAGATTTAATAAATATCAATTTCAATTAATTGTGCATAGTTGAATTATTGAATATTTCTTTAAGTTGCATGGTTAATTGATTAGTTTCATTGAAATATATTCTCATGCATTTTCAATTTAACACTTTGCTTTTATATTCTAAAGTTGAGTTATGCATGTTTTAAGTGGAATTAAAAATAAAGAAATTATTTTAATTAATAATTAGATAATATATTTTTCCTTTAGGGTTTTCACTTTTGAAAACCTAATTGCTTGAAATATCTATATCTTTGGATTGGAAGCCTTTTTGGAGGTTGTTCAATCAGGGAGAAGGAGAAATTAGGTGATTGGGATTTTGAGAGAGAGCTTGCTTGGATTTGTGACTTATTTTGCTTGGAATTGTGGATTCTTCTTGCTTAGATTTTGGGAAATTGTGCTTCTCATCAGTTATTGAGGTAGGGTCTTCATCTTTTGAATTCTAGCTTTCATATCCTTGTCTTCCATGCATCTGAAAGCTAGGACCCTTTGTGTGATCTTCCTTGTTGAAGTATTTAGTGATTTCATTGATTTAGAGTTGAAGAATGTGATCTTGGTATCAATTTGTGTTTTCCTCCAAGTTTGCACGTCAGATTTTTGCTTGTGGGTATAAAGGGTTTCATTTTTGGGTGTTAAATTAAAATGAGCATTAGGATTTTCAATTGTAATGTACGAGTTTTAAATTTTAGGCCTTAGGTTTCAGATATGTAGGAGGAAGAATTTTTGAGGGAAATTTGATGAATGTTGCAATCTTGTTTGAAACCCTCAGATCTGTAGCTCCTTGCCATGGAAAATATGAATTTCATACCCTCACCATGTCCTTGCCCAAACCCCTGATCAAACCTGAAAGAAAATAAGAAAATTGGGTTAAATTTGCATGCTTGGAAACAAGAAAACTACTCTTGAAAATAAATAATTATATTTTAAAAAAAAATCTTCCTTGTTTTTATCATCTTGCATATGGTAGAGAAAAATAAAATATCCCTTCTATTTTTATTTATAATTTTATTGAAATAAAATTATCAATATTGTTGAAAATATGGCTTAGAAGGTGTATATTTGAAAGAAAAGGAAAAATTAAGTTATTAGTTATTGTTGAAAAAAAATTAATGAAAAAAAATGGTACCTTGTTGTTTTTAAAAAGAAAAATTACAGACTTAATTTAATTACACCAGTAAAAAAAAAGTTAAAAAAAATATATAAAATAAAATAATATATATAAACGAGTTTATATATATTAAATAGAAAGTGTATTTAAAAATAAAATGCTTGTTTTAAAAAGTGAAAGTTTTTTTTTTAAAAAGTATTAAAAAAAAATTGAGTGGGTGGCAGGGGCCACGACACCCCCCAACCATCCATGGGTGGCGCGACATCCACTGCTGATGTAGTGGGCCTGCGGGGTACCACTGCAGTAGCAGTGGGGATCGCGGTGAGGTGGCTCACGGGACCCACCTTGGGGTTGAGGTTTTTTTTTTTGTTTTAAAAAGAAAGTTTAATGTTATTTTTAATTTCTTTTTAGTTTTTTAATTTATTTAATGTGTGTTAATTAAAGTTTCTCTTATTTTTAAAATATAATTTTTGTTTTATATAAAATACGGTTTAGTTATTAGTAATAATAAAATTTATTTTATTATTAAAATTGTTTGTTTTTATTAATTTTATTTTGATAAGTATTACGATGGCACTTCAAAGGTACGACCTTTGGTCAAGTAATGCGTTAATTGGGGGACTATTCTTGTATCATGATATTATGGCCAGTCATGAACACCTAATGGCATATGACAGCTTCAAATGGGCGATGGATAAGAAGAGTTTTCGAGTACTAAATAACAATTTGCAGATTGTGGGTGCGGCCCTTGGGAAACCTCTGGTGGACAAAATCCAGTGTCTGGCACATTCAATTTTGGATCTTCAGCTATCGCCACTTCCTCTGGTTCAACCTCTGCCCTGCTACAAGGTGTCTTTTGGTAGCTCAAAATAGGTCCCTGACCTGAATGTATCACTTTCACGTGGTCAATCTTCCAACATTCGTCCAGTGGTTCAGAACACACTGGATGGCTGGGAAGTTGAAAATGTCGTTGCTCTTCCTGCTGGATGGGAAAAATCTTGGGGATCTACCGCTCCTATGGAAGAATGATTATTTGTGTACTCAGTTGTACACCTGTTACACTGCATAGGCATTTTGGATACGACTATTTTTGAAATCTTGTAATTAGGCAGTATGGCATAGGCATGTTTATTAGGCCTATTTTGAAATTTTGAAATTTTGTGATAATCAACACACAGTATCATAGTCTAGTTTTGATCCCTACCATAATGTTGGGGATATTTCTGGTGGATATCTCTGTTCTAATGTATCATCCAACAAGAATTAGTGGGCTGCATGTGTAAACCCAAATGTAAACATCGCCATATATCCTATTAGGATTTGCGGGTTCTTTGAGCAAACCCAAATGTAAAAATTGACATATTCTATAAATTGTATATGACTACGATCCCGGGGTTTCTTCCCGATTCTTCCACGGGGGAGTCATTGAATTAGTATATATTAATAAAAATATGGTGGGCATCCTACTTTGGCTTTAAAAAAAAAGTATTATTTAAAAGTTGTTTTAATGTTTACTTAAGTTTGGAAATATCACTATAGGTTCTAATTGTATATTTATTTTAATAATATTTTGAATAATAATAATATTATATATATATATATTTATAATACTATAGTTTTCAAGTTATTTATTTCTTTCAAAGTTTGATATTTTTTTATATAGTGGCTATCTTATATAGAGTCAAGATTATATTAATTTGATTGATAAATAAAATTAGTATTTTGAGTATTATTATCTATTAATAGTAGTACACTGGTATTTATTTTTCATTCTATTATTATTATTATAGTCAAATTTAGTAATTATTTTAATAGGGTAATTTATACATGATGGAATTATAAATTAACCTATAGGAGCTTTTATTGTGCGTGTTCTGTTGAGATTTAATTATATTTGGTTAGTAATTTAAATGATAAATGAATTTGCATAGCTAGGGTTATAAATTTGTTTATCGACATGATATCATTATGTTCTTTGATTAGCTCCTTCTAGAGATGCGTTATCATACCTTGATGTGTATTGGTGTGATAATTAGAATAAATTAGTTATGCTTTCCTTTAATTGTAATGTTTTCATTCTTGGGCATCTGTTTGGGATAGGTAACCTTAGGATGTAAAACTAGAGGTTTTGGGGATTTGTTTTCTTTGTGGTATCTTGTATGAAGTCAGTTCGTGTTTCTGTGGTGATGTCATGGTCCTAATTTCTTACACCCCAACCTGATTTAGTTATGATGTGCTTTATGATCTTATGAGAATACTGTGGTTACTGTATGGTTAATTGAGAACCTATGTGCTCCTGAATGGGCAGGATGCGATTTGGGATTATGTATTACCTTCATGTTTTGATTATGAGCCTAGGTAGGTTAACTAAGTGTATAGAGGGGAAGTGGCTTGCAATGGGTCCAAGGCCCTAAGTAGATACTAGGGTATCTCATTGGCAATACTTTATAAGTGAAAATATGAAACATTAAGGGGTTTTAAATTGTACTAAAAAGATAATTGAGCCTCTACCCATGCCTTGAGTTATCATATGCTAGGATGGGAGAGTTGGGATCCTTGTCTTCACGAAAGGATTACTAAGCCACATAGAGTCACTTGGGGGCCAACATCCAAGAGGGACTACTAGGGTTAACTCAAGGGTAGACTTATCTGATGACACTTCCCTATATACAACTTTGGTTATCCTACATGGGTCAGTTACCTCTAGTATATTTTAGTGTTCCTTATTGTGGTTTAGAAACTTATGAGATCTTCCTATGCATTGAGTATGATGTCATGTATACCATGGTCTTTTCCTTCTTGTTGTATACCTTGTGTGAGTCGCTTGTTACTATCTCCTCAGCATAGTGGGAGTGGACCTTTGGTTCCACGTGGTTGGGTGGTAGTGATTCTTATTACCATTGAGATTTTGATGAATTCTTCTTCATGCTTGGATGTTCCTTTTTGCAATTTCATCTTCTTAGTCTTTTGGAGACTTGTTCAGTTATATGATTTGTATACTTGTACTATATGTGGATATTGGTTATCATCGTTTGGAGGATTTATTGTATTATTTTATTATGTATTATTACATATCCTGTGAATTGTGTAGTGGATGTTGATTAGGTAGTATACCTTTGGTATCAGATGTATATGTAACCTTTGATTATAAGATGTATGTTATTGGATTTAGATTATGTATCCGTTATATTAGATCTTTGTAATTGTTAATCATAGATTATTTTACTTAAGTAATTCTACGTCAAGGAACCCTCGAGACATGTTATCCATGTTGTGTTGTACTTATGTGTATGTCATGTACTTCATTGTGTTGCTTCCGCATTGCTATAATTATTTTTTGTAAACATTTAAAAAAATTATTCTGTAAACTTAGTGTCATGTTTTAGGTTAAGTTCTCCTGGGTTCCCTGGTGGGGCATTACATACCTCATGATCTATGTAAGAACCCCAACAGGTTCTAAGTTCACCAACCCATTGATTTGCTATGCAAATGATATTATTAACCAATTTTTGAAATAAATATGGAATTCCTTGAATTTTTATAGTGTTGCCAGAAAAGATAATAACTTTGCATTAAAGTAATTATGAAAAAATTGTCCAATGCATTGAACTATGATGAATTCTTTTTGATTTATAGGTATATAGAATGCATGGAAAAATATTTATTAAATTCTCAAAACTAAAATGCAAATGAGGAAAACTTAGAAACTAATCACATCTCCTGGTGATTGCTTGGAAACCCCTCCAAACTGCAAATTGATTTCTTCCTGAGTCCAAATGCCACCCTTATACACCACATGTGGAGAATTAGAAAGGTCGTGGCTTCTATAAATTGTAGTAGTTGCTAATTATGATGATAATTTCATCCTCTATAACTTCATCCCTTAATTTGACACTAATTATTGTCTTTTGATTTTAATCTCCTCAAAATATGCATAATCCTCTACCAAATTCAATGATATAAAGCTCAGTAATGACTCCTAATTGAAACCATCTCCCAAATGCACAATATCATTGGGTATTTAACCAACTTAGAGTGCTAAAATTGTGAAGAATTCACAATTCTCTAGCAATGTTGAAACCCTTGGAAAAAACAAAAGACTTCTCAAAGAAACAAGAAAATTCATCAGCTCATCATAATGGTTCGATTTCCTTTCCTTAGCTTTTATAATTCCTTCTTGATAATTCGACGATGATTCTTCAGCCTCACACTTCTCATAACATAAATTATATTTTCTTTTGTTACTTTGGGGGTTGACTTAGGGAAATATTTAATGAGCCACTTAATAATATAATCATTTAATGCACTTCATAACTTGCTTTATAATCATTAAATTCTCTTTTCTAATAAAGTCATATAAATCATTAAATTCTCTCACTTTATAATTTGAATTTATAATATTAATCCCCTTTAATTATAAAGTCACATGAATTCAATATAATCTCCCCTTAAAATAATTAATTATTATTAAAGTAACACTTTAATAATAATTAAATGTTATAGCTCCATTAATAAGCATTATTTAATGATCTTGACTTCATCACTGTCTAACCCACTGCTCCCACTGACAATCTGGATGCCTTATTAAAAATAGTAAGGGTCCCTCTCTAACATCCACCGACTTACTATAAAACAAAACCAATAATATCTAAATATGAATGCCCTTAAACAAATGAAGGATTTGGTGACGTAAAGGATGAAAACTACCACCTGAAAAGCTCTATGATATTTAAAATGAACCCTCTAAACAACTCCATTAGCCTATGAAGGCCAGGAAATAGGCCAATCCTCTGAAAGTTGAAGTTCATGAAAAAATGGGGAAATTACAGTCTGCCCTTCCTAAAATTGCTTGTCCCCAAGCAATCAAAAAAACAAATAACACTCTAGTCCACCTTGATCCCAAGAGTAGAACTGTGTAATGTCCCTATGATCACCACATACTTCTTGTAACATCATCCCTAGTACAACTGACAAAACCTGCCAACCTAAATTGGATTTGACTATAAATATCGTAGGAGTGAACATCTCATAGGGAAGCAGCTCAGAAGGTTGACAAAACTTGCTTCCCAAAATTGTACAAAGTGAGTTTTCATACACACTTTCCAACACATGTGCAACTAAGTTGTACATCTAAAAGGGGTCACACATAGGAGGATCAAAGGGAAAGCTGTAGGCACTCCTCATTGTGTAAACTCATGAAAACTCCTCTGTGAGCTCTATCAGAAATATCAATGCACTAGAAGGATTCTAAACTCTGAATAGAAGCATGTCAATAAAAGCATCATCAGACTTCTGCTACTCAAATTTGATCTCAACTTCACTGCACCCAAAGTGGTGAAGCCAATCAATGAGACCCACCTAAATTGCAGTGCTAACTATGTCATCACTCAGGTCCCAAAGCACACTGAACTCACATCCATCCATACTATGGAGATAAGAACATATGAAGGTGTCTGTAATTATACCACTATCTCTATCCTCTACTAGTCTACCATGGATGTGTTGACTCTGTAAGTAATCCAACTTGAAGCCAATGATCCCATCTATAGTAGATGACAAATAACCATACCACAAAGGATGGTATAACCTTAGAACCAATCCACACTAATGCATCCTCAAATCCTCTGTGTGTGGGTCAGAAAAGTAGTGATGAGTACTCATCCCTATGCAGTCTAGATAAAAATCTCCCACCTCAGTCAATCATGAACTATCATAACTCTGAATATAATCTTTGTCATCTGACTCATCACCAACAACACTTGCAGTAGATGTAACCTAAAGAGAACCTGATGCAACATGTGGTTCTCCTCTTCTTTGAACATATGCACTCATCCCAACTATATCAACTGCACTTTTAATTGTGATAAGTGTAGCCACATCCTCCACCTGCTCATAACTATAACCCATGGATATAAGGTCATCACCAACTACCACTTTGGACGACTATGTTGAATCTGTAGCTGGTGAAGACTATGCCAACCTCAACTCCATAGAAATCTCCTTGATCTATGACTCATGAAGGGCCAATTAAGCTCTCTCCAATGAATCCATAGTCACTCCTAGATCATGGGTGAGCTCATCTACCTCCTCTTCCTTTCCCCTTAGCTCATTGTAGCAAGTGAAATCCCACTCAAGAAGATAGTCTCTGTCAGCCAATAGCTATAAATAAATTTATTTCATTATTCCAATGGCTTCTCAGAGTGCATGGAACTCTACAAGGGAAAGAATAATATCATCATGTTCATCTAAGATAGGAGTAATCCAACCAAAGGTAGCCAACATCTGACAAGCAACATCAAAATTCTCTATAGTTTTGACAATCATGTGGTCATTAACCTTAAGTTTCCCTACCAAATGATGTGGACCCTAAAATGTATTACTCCCAAAATCATCACTTTGATACGAGGTTGTATCCACATCACTCACCTCATGATAAGTAACATCATGTGTGCAATCATTAGGGCACACATCATTAACTAAGGTACTACTACTATGTACCTCAATGGATGGATCAACTGACAAGGTAAAACTTGTTTACATGACAGTATCTTCACACACTTCCACCCCAAATGTAATTGCATTACCATCCAAATCATGATCCTAGGATTTGATACCACTAATTGAGTTTTCTAATTCATTTTATAAGGTCTAATTTGAGAAATTAGACTCATCATGACTCGAATCCTCAACATGCAATGCACCATAAGTACCCAATCCTTGAGTAATTCCACATGGAAACTCACTGGTATCATCTCACACCTTTGTCAACATTGATAGCACATGCTTTAGCAAGGTATCATTACTACTGCCATTGATGGTTGATGTCATATCCTTGGCTTTCTCATGCTCACAAGCTCCTATCACATGAGAATGATGGGAATTAATGTGGTTGTTCTAAAAAAATCAATAATGACAACATGGCTATGTGAAATTCTCCATCATGCGTAGTCAAAACACTAGTGACTGCTCCACTAAGTAAATGATCATCGTTCACATCCATGTTTTGATCTTGGGCCTCCATTGAAATTTCATAAGTATAAATAACACTAGAAGAAGCCTTATCTTCATGTAGCTATTTTAATGCAACCTATTTATCTTCAAAGATCACTAGCTCTTCCCCAATATTGAATTCATCATGAAGTGACTTGTACCTAACATCTTCCTTAATGTAAGTCTGATTCTTGCTTTACATAAGATTAGTTTCACACTGGTCACTAGTTGCTAAAAATTAATTATAAAGATTTATAGATACATCACCTGAAGGGACCTCTTGTTCCTCTTTCTTATCATTTTGTGATGTAAACCCCTTAAAATTGGAAGCCATATACCTTGCTAATCTTTCCATGTTTTTTGGGTGTGAAATAAATTCATCCATCCTTTCTTGACTTTGTCTAAGCTTCTCCTATTCTTTCATCAAGGTTTTTGATTGTGTTGGTGCCCAAAAATGATGGATTACTTTTGGCCAACTGACAGGTATAATGGTGATGCACTGCTTGATACATCTGCAATTTTGGCTTAATCAAGCTAAGGCTGGTAGGCTTGATTTCACTTTGAACTATCAAATTTTCTATGTCACACAACTGCGTACACAAACAAATAAAGCTCCTCCCAAGGTGGTGAATGATCCTTGGAGGAAAACAACAAATCTCTTGATAATTTTTTTTTTAAAACTTAACTAAACTGATAATCACTAAGATCCTAGTTGTAAGGTTTTGGAATAAATGATTTAATAATCTACAAACTACAAAGCATGAACCAATATAACAATTTCCAAATAATGACTAGATTAGTGCCTTCTAAAAACTTGGGCTGTAGAGTCACAAAATTCTCAATCCTACGTACAATCAGAGACAATTTTATAAACTTACTTTTAATAAAGAAAGACTATCACTTCAAAGGCTTCCATTTGACTTATAATTCAAATCAATCTATACAACTAATCTTATCAAATTTAACTCAAATTAATAGACCGATAAAACCAAGAGAAGATACGTAGATCTTTCAATTGATATTTAAAACATATATATTAATTTTGAATTATGATACGAGCAGGGAATTCAACACAGTGAAATACTCTAATACAATAGAATATCCAAAAGACTAATTGAAAATATATAACTTATAACCATAAATAAAAAGAAGAGCACTTATCTTTATTGATATTGAAAAACTAGTACATTGAAGTTCATGTTGCAATTGTGATCAAATTATATTATACAATGTGTTTCTCCCTTTATGATTACATTTTACACCACATATATATATGGTTGAATAGTTTTCATACCCCTTCAGGGTGAAAAGACATCATTTTTCATTAAAATTTAGAAAACACTTTTGAGAAAAAACTAATCAACTAACTAACTAATAACTACCAATCTTTCGGATTTGGCTTTGGTCATAAATCCAAATCAAATTGTACAACCTTAATATTTTTACTAGAGATAGTAAATTTGATTTTACGAACTGGGTCTTTTTTATATTTTCAATATCTGATCATTTTCATTCTCTGTTGACATCATCTTTACAACATGTTGAAATTCTAGCATCTCTGAAGCCTTCACTTGCCAAATTTTGATTGTTCCTGTCACAGAGCTTCCTTCCCTAATCCCTCAACTTTTAATTGAAAAGTAATATTTTTTTGTATCCCATTTCATGTACTTCATCATATCATCAATTATTGGGCGTGAAGTTTAATATGCAATTTTTTAGAGTTTTATCACTATATAGGACTCTAAAGTTTGCCAAAAATTTAGAGCTCCAACAGGCTCTTTCTGGGGATGTATGCTCCTTGTGAGCATAGTGAGATCTCAGTTATCTCTAGAGAATTATTCCAAGTATTTACTCTTTACCTGATGTAAATTGAAGATTCGGTGGCCCCAGGCCCCCAAAAGTGAACACTATTATTTCCCTCTGTCAAAAATTTTATTCTGTTCATGTAACACTTTGAATCTCCTAAATATGATATTATTTTGTTCCTTATCTTTATCAACAAGAGTATTTAAAAATAAACAAATCTCAAAATTATTTATCCCCAACATCTGATCCCTTTCTGTATTACATATATCATCCTTATAGAGAATACTTAATGGTTCCACTTCATCAATGGAGTCTTTGTCTTTTGATTTATGTTTTTTCTTTGAGAAATCATTAGGTGCACTATGTTCTTTGCTGGATGGAGGATCCCTATGCATATGATTAGTCATATAAGTATCTATAATAAGTTCTTCTGCTTGGATATTTCCTTGCACATAATCTATAACCCCATTTCCATTCTACAGATACTGTTTATCTTTACATAAAAGTTTTGAAGATAGCTAATATTCAGGAACTATCTTCTTATCAAGAATTTGATCAGATAGGACACTCTGATAATTTTTAGAAGTAATCTTCAACACATTTTCATCATTATGTTTGTTTTATTCTATCTCATTTTCACATGTCTGATATAACTTTTGCTCAGAGGATAAAATGATGCATGTCTCATTTTCTGCATACACTTCCCTATACATATTCTGAGATTCATCATCCACAAAATGATTACTAGGTCCACTATTTTTATCACGACGATGATGGAATTGATTACATAGAAAATATTCTTCAACTGATGGATTCAAGGGCATAGACATATCTTCCTCTACTTCCTCTTCAACCAATGGATTTAGGAACATAGAGAACTCAAGCACATCTTCTTTTGCTTCCTCTTCAAATAATGAATTTAGGAACATAGAGAGCTTGGGCATATCTTCATGAGAGATTTCATCTAAAAATTCTTCTTGTTTATATGTTGTATGTTGTTCTATTTCATCTCCTCTCTTTGATTCTTGGAAGTTATCATCTCCTTCATCTAGGACTCCCTGAATATATACTAATCCATGAACTCGCTTATCATGGTGCATTGAGAAATAAAATTGACCACTCTTCTCAACATATTTTTGATATTCCATGTCTAGTAAATATGAGATTTCTTCTGTACTAAGAAGATCCTCTTCCTCATCATCATGGTCATTGATACCTATTTCCATGCAAATATCACTATGTACAGATTCTTCTTCAATCTAATCTAAATTTTTCTCCTCCATGTCATCACAAGTACTATTATGGTTCTCAAGAATGGATGCTTCTTTATCTTCTGTATGACTAGTGCACTCATCTTCCTCACAAAGATAATCATCAAGCACCAGGCCTTGTTCAATCTGAGCATAAGCCTCCCTTTTTCTATATTCCTCATCTTCTTCTAATATATGTGCAAGGAACTTTATATAAGGATCATGTGATGTGATTCCTAACTCACACATTTTATTTATTAATTCCTTGTGTAGAGGCCTAATGTGTGAAGGTATCTCTCGAAGAATGCTCACCATTCTTATCAACAAGTGTACAGAAGACTCCCCTTGGAATTTATCCAAGCTCCAAAAGACATTAAGTGGATACATTATAGGATCCTCTTCCATGTTGCAACTTTGGTCTTCATACTGTTCATAACACATGTTGTCTTCTTCACCACTGGCATCATGAAACATATCAAGAAACCATTGCTCAAACTGTCTCCATGATGAGATACATTGTGTGGGTAGTGATTC
>MU223845.1:4131138-4160834 GCA_018584345.1 Thuja plicata
GGGCAGCCATACATTCTTTGGACTAATGTGTTCTTTCTCTATTCTCTGAAACATGCATCAGATTACAATCTTACATGTCTTTCCTGCTTGCACTTGCAATCATAATCTCAATACCTAATTCTACTTATTTTTTTAAATATTTTGGTTATGTTTTGAAGTTGAGTTACTTTTAGTTTAAGTAATCTTCAGGTTTTGGAGTTACTATTACAAGTTGAGCAATATGAAGTCTCCATCGTTTCTCTACACTGCAAGCAGTTAAACATTTTGGATGTCACAACACATTTTTTGGACTTATTTCAACACAAAAGTGATAGTTTTTTATTTTTTACAGACCATTCGACAAATGATCCAAACTTTTTCAGATGTGTTGAAGTAATCAGTTGTATGTGTAATAAGAGTGTAAATTTTCACACATGTTACATTTAATAATTTTACAACCATTTTCAAAACATATAGAACCAATTGAAAATCACAAATGACCTAATCTATTAAACATTTAAGAATTTTATAATTTCATTCAAGGCTTTTACAGCTAACTAGAAATCACAAGTGGTGTAATGCCTTTAAGTTCAGGTCACAACTAACAAACATGTTCAAGGAGTGGAGCTGTGGAAGAATACCTTTATGCAATCAACATCAGACAATGGCCTTGTTACCACGTTCTTATTTAATTTTTTTGCAACAAAATCAATAATAGGGAATGGCTCAAAAAAGACAGTTGAAGACATATCTGCAAAATGATAGGAAATCCATATGAAAATTAAATTGCTATCCAAAAACATCAACGAAAATTTCAAGACTGTTACAAATGTAGTTTAGCAGCTTAAATAAAATTGACAAACAAAGCTATGATTTATTCATGTTAATTGTATGTATAGCTTATTCTTGGATGTGGAAAAACAGTACCTATAGAAGAATATTAACATCGACGATTTGAAAAGACAAAATTTGCAATTTTTCCAAGTCATTCCGACCACCACGAGATAGAATATTTGAAGAAAAAGTTAATGGTAAAATTTCTTTGTACTCAGAGATTTTTTGGTCAAACCTGCATTTCAAGCACAACTCAGAGAAACTGTTTGGTGGTTAGAAACATCCTCTCCTAGCCAGGCAATGAAACAAATGCAGTGTAGGATGCTAAAAATGGAGAAAAAGATGTTGGAAAGCACCTCAACAGAGGGCTTCAGTGACCGACCTGCCTCTTGCTGGAGTCGGATGATTTCCCACTCCTAGATCAAATTAAAGTCTTTCAACCGGTTCAAGTTTAACATTTTGCTCACCAGAAGAGGCCATACACCGACTTAACAAAGAACTTGTTGGCGCTAAAGAGCAGCTTCATGGGCGTGCTCGGCGGGCAGCAATCGACGAGAAGAAGGGACATAGCAGAGGCAAACAACTTGGTGTCAAGATCCTAGGTGGTGCATGATCTCCTGCAACTTTCTTTGTGTCCATCATCCCAGCAGAGAAGAGCTCATCGACGGTCAAACATCTCCGACATCTGAACAGGTCGAGACATCTAAAGTGACGCTTTCCCTGCATAGGAATGCCTCAGGGGAATAGCCTCATCGACTAATAAATAAATATATAAATATATATATATATATTTTTTGAGAGGGGTATTCATTCCGCCAAATTACGATCCCGGTCTCATCCCTTATCAGATATCTTTACGAGATTTGAACCCTGGTGGGCTCAATGAGAACCATTGAACTTCACCAGTTGACCAATTCACAATTGACTAAAAAAATAAAAAATAAAATTTGGATTTGATTATTATTATTAATATTCATCAATTAATGATATTAATAATATTGATACTGACTAATATTATATTTAGAGATAAATATTACATTTAGATTAATATAATATTATAGATTGATATTATATTCAGATTACTATTAACGATTAATTTTATATTGATTAATAATATTCACTAAGTTATAATATATTATTGGTTGATATATAATAAATTAAATACATACTTATATTCAAGTAATATATATATATTAAAAATATATTTATATTCTACATTTATCAACTATCGCTCATGACATCCACTTCCTAGTATAAAATCTCACACTCAAGGGCAAGGCTATCATCATGAAGATAAAACTGATTTATCCACAAACCATGGAGGGTTAAAAGTAAACTCAATGAGAGTGTGTTTTCTCTACAATGCTTTAAACTGATCTTAAACTCAAGAGGGTGTTCCTAGAGGTCGAATAAATAAAATGAATAGTTGAAAAAGATGAGAGCCAAACACAAACTATCAATTCAACTCCAAAGATTGTCACTAAGTTGAGAGAAACAAGCTATCCTTATACCTCAATATAGTTGATTAGACACCATTGCAATGAGTACAAGGTATAAGCAATATTCATGATACACTAAACATTAGATGTGAAATTATAACTGCTATTCCTTGTGCATTAAGAAATCCTGAACTAAGAGTAACTAGAATTGAACTAAAAATTGTTGCATAATGATTTGTTATTTCATGTGTTTGATTGAATCAATATACTCCCAAATTGGTGCCTATATATGGGTTGCAAATTCTAGTTGACAAGAAGAGGTTGCATTGAAAGATAAAATGCAGAATAATGACTAAAGCATGGAATGCATCAAGATTAAGGTGACATTGATAAGACATACTTATTTATCCACTAATAAATTTCCCAAATCCATGTGTTAAATAAAAGATGATATTACAAAGACTCAAATTTTCAAAATGATTCCACATTTATCAAATTTAGTTTTAAACTCATGGCAGAAGAAAAAATATTCCCTTAAAATATTACCTACAACAATGGAGACATGAAACCTATAACACACTACAATTCTCCCTTGACACTTCAATAGAATCCACTACCTTCTTGCAATTGAACTTCAATGATTGAAACTATTTATAAAAAAATGACAGCTCCTCTTGTTTTTTAGGAATATCCACTCACCAATCCTCCAAAATGAATTAAAAATAACCTTATAACCACATCCAAAATATTGATTCAACTCCAAAGATTGTCACTAAGTTGAGAGAAACTAGCTGTTCTAATACCTCAATATATCTGGTTAGACATCATTGCAATGAGTGCAAGGTATGACCAAGATACATGATCCATTAAACAATAGACATGAAACTTATAACTATTATTTCTTGTATTATGAAACCATAAACTGTGTGCAACAAGAAGTTCACTAGAAATAGTTATTGAATGATTTTTTCTTTTAATGTGTTTGATTGAATCAATATGGTCCCACATCGGTGCCTCTATGGTTTGCATAGTCTAGTTGACAAGAAGAGGTTGTACTAAAATATAAACTGTAGAATATTGACCAAAGCATGAAACACACCAAGATTAGTGGGTCACTAATAAGACATACTTATTTATCCTCTATTGAACTAGACAAATCCACGTGTAAAATAAAATATGATTATTACAAAGACTAATATTTTCAAAATCCTACTACATTTATCAAATTTTATTTTAGTATTTACAATCATAGCAATAATGTGCTAAGAGGAAACTCCATCACATTCAAAAATAACCACTGAAAATTTATACCTATAGTACTAGACACATTAAATAAATGACACACAACAATTATCCCTTTCAAGACTTCAATACAATCGACTACCTTCTTGCAACTGAACTTCAATGATTGAAAACATAAAAAAAGATTGACACCTGCTCTCTTTTTTTAGGAATATCCACTGACCATGTAGGGAAAAACAATAGCCTGCAACACTGTAGATGATTGTAAATTCATGATTTGAAAGAAATCCAACTAAAAATGGTGTCTCAAATTGAAAATCAGTTGTTAGAGGTACACAGGTAGTTAGGCGTAATGTCAAAAAAAAGGTTAAAGCAAGTCGCTAGGAGAGCTCACTTGCATTAATGAAAAATAGGCAAGTGAATAATAGTTACACCATTACATTTGATGCACAAATACCACAATTTATTTGATGTATTCCTTTTAAATATATCACACTATTAAAACTCATTACTTTGCCATATGCCACCCCCCATGACCTATGGCCCTTAAGGACCCATTGGGAAATCAAGATAGTTCTCAAACCACAACAAATCACCACTTGTCATAGTGATTTTATTTATCTTGTTGGAGGCTAACTAGGATCTCAAAACCTTGGTAAAGGTTCTTGGTTCCCAATACCCCACATAGCTCTAACATATTCATTCATTTCACTTCTTCATACTCCCTCATGTGGGAAGCTAGCCATCCCCTGAAAAATTCTCAACTTTGTAAGTACATCAAGCACTATTGAGAACCATGGAAACATCAAGAAAAACAAAACATTATTTGTCTCCAAGCGTTTTCTAAACACTAAATTCCTATCATGAACCCGAAGCCCATCAAGAACCTTTCAACTAGGTCAGCCTTCAAAACACTTAACAAATTTTCCTTAATTTCTCTATCTTAGTCTTTTCTACTGCTTGTTGGTGAATCATGGTGGCAATCAAACCACTTCCGATAACCAAAGCCTCTTCTAAAACCATTCCCAACCTCCACCAAGAAACAAAGCACCGTCTTCTTCCTTCCAAAATTTTTTAAAATCCCGTTGAGCCCCATAAAGGCTATGAAAACCTTGTTAAGAGACAACAAAGCTTTCAAAACCCAACCAAACATTAATGCACCCTCAAAACACATTTATATTCACATTTACCAAAATTTAAAAAACTATGTCAAGAGCCCACATAGGTTTTAGAACCATACAAATCTCCAACAATATAGTTATAAGCCTTTGCGCTCTCCAACACAGAATAAAATATATTGATATCCTATTCTCTCGTGAAAGGAAATCTCATTCGATAATTCAAATATTATAATGCCAAGGTTCTGGTAGCTAGCTCTTGACTATGATTTAGTTAACTAAGTGAATGTATGTGTATTTGTTGGGATCACAAGGGGACTTACACCTAAAAGTTGTAATTATGTTCCTGTAAGATTTCTCACAAAATCCTAAAATCTAAAACTTCAATATCATCACATTTAGCAATAAGAGTGGATGCTTTTTAGCTTGTTTAATTTCATTCCAAAATAAACTTCAAAGGGTAAGGTTAAAAAAGATAAACTAGTAAACCTAAATAAAAACTTGTTGATACTAATAGATGCATTCCAAAATGTTATGCAGATTTTGTTTCAATGCATTAAATCATAGCTAGAACAAAATAAATATAATTTCAAAGGAATGCTTAGGATTTTAAGACCACAAGTCATTTCATGAACAATTTATGATTGAAATTCAATGCATAAATAAAGGGTTTAAGGTAACCATAGACTAAAAATTGCAATCAACAAGCACCAAATGATATGAACCCAAAACTTCATCAAGTATTCAATCTCAACAATCTTCATACTACACAACTTAAAATGACTTTGAGAAGCAAGAAACCATGCAAGCGTTGAAGCTTAACATAAATTTTCACCAACAACAATGAAATTTTGTATTAATTTTGGCTATCCTTTGGCAACAACTTCAACTTCTTGTTTACAATAAGAGAGGCCAAGGAGTTTTATAGATTTCTCTTTTCAAATGGATAGCCAAGATTTAATCCTATTCAAGGGCCAAGATTTATCTTTATAAATGACCAAAATTTTAGGAAAAATCCTAGGTATAATGTCCCCTTTCTAGCACATGATATATGAGGTTGTCATTAGCCTATTTCTCCATGGTCTTATAGGCTAGCCAAGACATTTAAGGGATCTTGAGGCCATTGGCATAGGCGGTATCCGTTACAGGTCAATCCAAGGTGTTTGGATGTAGTTTTGACATACTTACTATTTATAGTATGTCGGTTGAATCAGGCCAAGATCATCAGTGATAGTATCGTGTCGATGGTAAATGTTCAATATTGACTGAAGATTTAATATCAATGATATGATTTATTTATGCATTGTTAAAATTAAATTATTAAGTTAAATATAAATATTTAGCTTTATTAATGTGGGGATTATAGTCAAGTGAGAAATACTTAAATATAAAAGGTTCCCTTATTTAATAGTGCGTTGGAGATATAAAATACAAATGGGAGTAATGTTATTTATCCCATATTGGTGAATTGAGTGAGTGAGCTCTTATGTGGGCATTATAAAAGACTTCCAAGAGATCATTTTTTAGACATGCCGAATTGAATAAAAACTTATAAATTTGTTGTAGAGTTCATCTTCAAGGGTTTGTGAGGATGAAATCCTTCATAAGAAACAATCTCTACATTGTTGAAATATATAGTCTGGGGGTTCAATATGAAGTTCGCATTGAGGTTAAACCTTATTTTATTATTTAGCTATTAATTTCCATTTGAAGGAGTTGCAGACTTTCAAGTGAGGGTTGATTTGAGAAGTTGGATGTTGTTTTTGGATTAATGATGCTATGATCAAATTCACTATGCTAGTAGTACCTATTTATGATCTACACTAATTTTGGTTGAGCCATACAAGTCTAGAAGAGGGTCGTACAGGTCTGAATCTCTATTTAAGGGGTTTGTACAGGTTCGCAATAGTTGCAAGAGTAGTACAAATCTAGGTTTAAATGGAGATAATTATAAATGCCTGGAACAGTGACATACAAATCTATAATCATTTGGAGAATTCTGCCTAAGGTTTATTATTATTTTTAGTGTATTCAGTGGAAAATATAGCGATTGGAGCAGCGATTCTAGTATGCAAATATACATTTTACAGTCAATATTAATTGAGAAATCATTGAAAAATCTTTTGTTAGTGTATTGCAATATTAATGTTTCAGAATAAAGAATATATGTTCAAGTTGGTTTTGATATTTCTATTGTTAATTTAGAAGTTGTATCATAGTCATTTCTACATTATTGTCGCTTCAATATCTATTTTCGAACAACCATAAACTCGGAAAAAATAAATTAGAATAAATTAATCAGGTTTGCAAAAGAGGCCGTCCATTATGGTGGTATTAGAGTAGTGTATCCTACCATCTTGGAGGGTATAGAATGAGTGGACAGTGACATGTCTGATTGGGGTGTGCAACCATTGACTCACTATTATAACACATAGAGAAAACCAACATTGTTAAATGCAAGGCCAAAAGAACATGAGGCACCTAAAGAACATAGGGATACATGTGAATAGATTATAGGTACTACAGGTGAATAGGACACGTGAAATATGGGTGAGAGAAAATATTTAGACAGGGAGAGATTCCCCCACTTATTGGATGCTTTAGTACAAGGGTAGTGATAGGCTAAACATAGAGCCTGGAAAAAAAATAAAAAAAATAGACTTAATGATGCAATGATGGCCATACAAATGAGCATTAATGATATGCAAACAATGGTGATGGAAATAATGGAGGGAACAATGGTGGACATAATGGATAGACTAGGGGCAATGGAGGACACGTTGAAAATAATTTTAGATATGTAGCTCACCCAATAAGAATAATGAGCTTGAGACCGGTCATACCCACCTTTCCACCAAGAGCTATGGCACAATCAGAGAATGAACCTCAGATTACAGACTTACAAGAACAGTTTCAATGAGATTGGAAGAATGGATGAGCCAATTTTCAAGAAGCCATAACTTTCAAGGAAGATATGGATGTCAAACTCGAGCATTTTCATATAGTAGTCGTGGATCTTTGGTATGTAGCACCTACATTCTTTAATCCAAACGACATAATGTTCCAGTAGAAAGTTCCCCAAGCGCATGTGAATGCGGTCTTCTCTTGGTCTTCAGGAGCAATTTTGATCTGCTTATATCCTGAGAAACCATCCATTAGTGAATACATATGATATCCTACACTAAGGTCTATGATCATATCAATATTTGGCAGTGGAAAATCATCTTTAGGAAATGCTTTGTTTAAGTCCCTAAAGTCTATGCAGATTCTTATAGATTTATCTATTTTGGATACTGGAACCACATTAGAAATCCATCTTGCGTAAGCGATGACTCTTATGAATCCATATTTTAGTAATTTTTCTAGCTCTTCTTTTACTAGTAATGCAACATGAGGATGCATCTTTCTTAGTTTATGTTTTACAGGTTTGATCCCAGGAGCTATAGATAAATGGTGCATTATTAATTCAAGATCTAGTCTAGGCATATCTGTATAAGACCATGCAAATTTGATCTTTTTCTCTTTCAGGAACTCAGTGAATTATATTTTCTCCTCTTTTGATAAGGATTGTGCTAAGTGAAAAATTTGAGGAACTTCAGAGATTCCCAAATTAACCGGTTGTGTTGGTTCTATCATAACTGAAGATCTTTCTTGAAAGTGCTCAAGGAGGATATCATGAATCTCATCTTTTGGCGCCTTTGAGAGGTTTTAACCATCAGATACATCTTTTATTTTTACTTTTTTATAATCTGACACTGCCCCAACGTGGTTTTCACTATCAGTTCTTTTCTTCTTTTTATTTTTCATTTTTTGACTAAGAAACTTGATATCCTCCTTTGTCATAATCACACTCCTTGCATTGGTGGAAGAGGGATAGGGTTGACAATAATTTAGGTATCAAGCCAAAGTATAGTCATTAGGAAAGTCCATGATAGGTGTAGGGTCTAAATTATTCCAATCAATTAGGTCAGGGTTTATCAAGGATAATGAATTAGAGTTTGGTGAGGACAACATCATGTCAGCGTCAAAACTATTAATTGACAATACATGTTCTGTTAAGTCAACTTCTACAATGTTTAGACCATCAAGAGTTAGATCGTCATTAATATGATTGTTATCAGTAATATGCAGACCTAACTCTAGTGACTCATTAGTTGAGTGTTCCTCTTCTTCTCTCATAAAAATAGAACTCATTGCTTGGATTCTCATAATATCCTCTAGACCTAGTAAAAGACCAGTTTCACCATCAATGATTCTAGGCAATGGTATCTCATCTGACTCTGGAACAAAAACATTAGGGGAAGTGTGAGAACTCTCTCCTCTTTTAAACATTAGTGCAAATTTATGGATCAAATCTACTTCGATGTCCATGGTAGCATCAGATAGGATATCCCATTCATAATCATGTGAGTATGTTATTTCATCATCTGATCTGTTTAGAAACTCAACAATAGTTACCTGATGTACCCTATTAGCCACTTGTAGATCAAAGTGTGGTAAATCTAGGACATGTGAAATTGTGACTAAATGCCCCCAGTTAGGATGTAAATTTTTCTGTTGGGGTGTTTCTTCAGGAACCTTTTCTAGTAATAGGACTTCTGGAAATTTTTTTGTTGTGTCCTCTTCTTCTGGAATAATAGTTTGTAATAATAAAGGAACCTGAGCTTCTTGTTGAGAAAAAGTTGGCACATATCTCTCTCCTTCATATTTGGGATTCTCAATACCAATGTGTAATAATCTCTCATATGATGTCCATGGTTCAAGTTCTACTATTTCATCTTCATCATTATTGTCTTCATCAAAGATTGGACCATCTCTTGAAGTAGGGTTTTCAGTTTTGTTGTTGAAACCTAGTCCTATTTTATCTTTGGTATTTCTAAATTCCATGTGCATAGGTTCAACAACTCCTTTTCCTTTGTCTCCTAAAGGTCCTTTCCCTTTATATCCCATTTTTTTGAGAAGGTCATATCCTTTACCATACTTTTTAGGGGATATTTCTACATGTTTTACCTCATTTTATTTTGGTTCTCCTTTGTAAAGCCAAGCCAAGCCTTTTTTTTCTTCTTTTTCATCCTCTTGAGAGGTAGATGCTTTAACCATGCCAGTTGCTTTGTGAATTTCTGGTTCTTTTAATATAATAGGCGTGAAAGATGAAGAAGGTTTTCCATAAGATCTTGGAGATAATAGAAGTTATGTCAATATGGGATCGTGTCTAGCTTGTATTCTCCCATACTAGTTTCTTCAAGCTTTAATGTCTTTCCAAATCTTCTCATAACCATGTCTTTAGTAGTTTCAGGTATAGCATCTTTTGGAACTTCCTTTTTATGAGGAACCATACTATCTTCTTTGACATTATTGCAAGTGTAACTGGCATCTGTAGGAATTGTTACTTCCACCCCATTATGTGGGAATTTGTTACATTGGTGGTAAGTAGAGGGTAGCGCTTGCATTTCATGGATCCAAGGTCTCCCTAATAATATGTTGTAAGCCAAGGGTAGATCTAGAACTTGACATATCACATTTCTTTCAACTGGTCCAATTCTGATTGGTAGAAAAATGAGGCCTTTAGAGGATCTTTCTTCTTCATCGTAAGCTTTGATAGTTATCTTACTTCTTGAGTCAATGGTTTGTTCTGAAAGTCCCAAATTCTTTATTAGATTGATGGTGCAAATGTTCAACCTTGCGCCTCCATCTATCAATACATGTCTAACATGAGATTTGTGAATTAGGACTTCAATATGTAGAGGTTGGTTATGTGGATGTGTCAATGACTTGTCATCTTCTTCTAAAAAAGAGAGATAGTGTGGTGATGAGATATGATTAACCATTGCTTGGAACTTGTCTACATCAATGTCTTTTGGCACATTTGTAGAATGTAGGGCTTGTTCAAGAACTTCCCTATGCACTAAGGAGATTTTAAGTAATTGAAAGATAAAAATTTGAGTAGAGGTTCGTTGCAATTGATCCACCAAGTTATAGTTTGCTGCAGGAATGATAATTGTTTGTCTTGCTGTTGGTTTGGGAATAGTGACAATAGGTACCTTGGAAGATGTTACTGGTTTTGATGAGGAACTAGTTCCTTTGATTGTGACATGTGCTTGACTTCGATTCACCGCATTTGATTGTGTAGATGTATCTTTTAAACCTTTAATAGTGATCACATTTATTGATTTGTATTTTATATCTAACATATTGATCACATTATCGTTATTGGAGTAGGTATAGTTCACTTCATTTCCTTTAGAAGATTCTCCTTTATCATAATTAGGAAATAGTTTGTTGAATGATGTATGGTCTTCATTAGTAGTGTGTCCTTCCACTTTGATCTTTCCTCCTTCAATAAGGTCTTGTATAACATGTTTAATCTTTACACAATTATTGGTCTTACGTCCCTTTTTCTTGTGAAAGACACAATAGGAATTGTCATCCCACCATTTCGGTTTGACTTCTGGTTCTCATGGTTTTGAATCAGGAATTGTAAGAACTTTGTTTTCCAAGAGTGTTTTCAAGACCATCTCAAGAGGTTCTCCAAAAGGAGTGAATGTTTGTTGAGGTATAGAAGTCCAAGGTCTAGTCTTCTTGTTGTTGTCATTGTTTGCTTTAGGTATTGTGGTTGTTACCTTAGATTCCTTGTTTGCTTGCATGTTGTTTGTCAAGTTGAACACTGATGGTTTAGGAGTAACATTAGGTACATCTACCACTCCATCATTAACAACATTCTTGTTTTGTTTCCACCATTTAGGCTTGTTGTTGTAGTTGGTAGAGTTATTATCACTTTGAAGGCTGATTTCTCCTTTCTTAACCATGAACTCTTCAATACAGATGGCAGTTTTGATCATCCTATCAAAGCTAGGTGAATCTTGAATTTGTAACGCATATTTTAATTCAGGTATCAAGTTGTTTATGAATATTTCCATATTTTTTGATTCAGGAATAACTCTTGAATACCTCACAAAGATTTTCCTCCACTTTTGTAAAAAGTGTGTAAAGGATTCACCAGTTCTTTATTTTGTGTTACACAAATCCATCATGGTTACATCATGTTGTATATTGTAGGAGTAGTGTTGGACAAAATGTTGTATCAACTCGTCTAACATTTTCACCTTAGGTGTGAGTTTGGAGAACCACTCCACAACGATTCTGCCTAGACTTCCTAGAAATAGCCTCATTAGGTATGTTGGTTCGTGCATGTATTCTATGCTTAGAGCACAAAACTCTCTCACATGGTCATGTGGATCAGTCTCTCCCTTATATTTGTCATATTTATTCCTTTCCACATTGGGAGGAAATGGAACCATGTTAATACTCTTATCAAAAGGAAATGGAAAAATGGAGTCCAATGAGTATTTCATTTTTGGTTTAACCTTCTCTTGTTTGAGTGTTGCAAGTTTAGCTTGCATCAAGGTTAGTTTTTTGGTGAGAATAGAGATAGGGGTTGGTATCTCTTTTTCCTTTAGTCTTTCTACATCATAATATTTAGGTATATTCACTCCAATTGATGCGATATGTATAAAGTATTTCTCTTTGTCCTCACCAATTATCTTATCCAATGTTATTTGAAATTTCCTACTTTGTTTGAGTCTATTGTACTCTTCCTCGGGTACATTTCCATCACTAAGTCAAACAAAGGATGAGTAATGTGATTTTCTTCTTCACTTTTAATGTCTTGATCTCTCTGGTTTTTCTCATTGTTGTATTCTTCAAAGGCATTACGCCAATTGTTTCTAGGAGCTTCCATGGCGGGTGCAGGTAATTATGTGTCAAATAGAGGATCACAAGATGTTTCTCCTTGTTGAAAATGTAGAAATCTAGGAGATACTTCTAATTCATCAACAAGATACTTGTTACGTCTTGTGTTAACCATGAAGCTGAATCTCAACTATGTCCAAATTTTCCCAATAGTGTCAAGTGAAGTCTTAAATTGTTCAAGAAAGTGTGTCCAAATTGTAAGGGTTGTTTGTTGTTTGATGGAAGTAAATGAGTCCACTGTCAAAGGGTTAGAATGCCTTCATAATGAGCTGGGAATCAAGTGGTTTTTGGTAGTGAATAGACCACACATTTTGAGACAAATTGTAAGAGTCCAAAATGACATGCAAGGTAGACTTGATTTTTTTTTTGAAACAGCAACAGAGAGACCAGAAAAAGCAACAAGACCTATCTAAGGAGCCAAAAGGGTACCCAAATAAACTAATTTTATCTAAGAGACAAGTGTGAAACTGCTCACTATTTTGGATGCGACACTCTATAGGAGAGCTAGAAAAGACTAGATGAGAGCTTATGTTAAACCAGATGCGAGCCTAGATATCCTATATGCGACCTTTCTCCCTAAAAGTGATACAAGAATTACCAGATGTGAGATAATACATTGAATGCGAGTTTGCACAACTAGATGCAAGCCAAGATAGACTAAAGGCAAATCTCTGATGTTTTCTCAAGTTTTTATCTGATTTGTCTTGAAGTTTGTGCAAATTTGTTTGATAGTAGGTTGTTTTTAAGGCTTTCCAGTGAGTTAAAATATAGTATGTAGTCAGATGATTGAATTTTGTTTCTTGTTTGAATGATTTATCTTTTTAATGAGCTTTCAAACACATCAAGCATTTTTGCATTGTTAGAGGTGAACAAACACATCCTTAATCCCTAGTGTCTAAGCTTAGGATGAAAATATTTTCTCGTAGAATCAGGTACACACTCAAATGCTAATAATAATATGGCTATCACCAAGCACGCTATGGCTCTCTTTATGATACCGTATTAGCCGACTCCAAATGCAAGTGAGGGCATGAAAAGATGAGTATCTTGGGGCAATTACTATTTGCCTTGCACAAAGATTATCACCCTTTTGGGGATGAATTGGGTAGTTTTGACTACATTTGTTGTTTATGATGGGGCAATCCGTTCAAAACCATCTCTCATAGAATTTCAAAAGGCAAATTTGAGGCGTATAGCCCTATGAGTACTCACATATGTGTAGTCTCACAAGAAAGATTCAAGCGGCTACGCTCTACACATACCCAAGCATATTCAAGGAATGATGTTAAAATTTCAAGAACAAAACCAGCTCCGTCTTTCAAGGATTTGGCCTACAAGGAAGAAATTATTTATAGTGAGTTGGAAGGGTTGGCGTAAAACCTATCCTCACTTGCATCGTTCTTGAGAGATTTTGTCCTCAACTAGCAAGCCCTCTAATATTTAAAAATCATACAAAGGATTGGCGAGCTTAGGATTTCAATATTTATGATTCTTCAAAAGAAGAAGAGCATACTCTCCTATTCCATGCCTTTTTCTCCCAAAAACTCTTCAATCACTTGTTCATTCCCTCAAACGAATTCAATCACAACTCAATCCCCCATATCAAGTTTTTGATTCCCCCACTTGGAAGGAAGAGAAAATCCTCTAGTGAGACTAAAAAGTAATCTTAAGTTTGATTTAAAATCTTCCTAAGTTAATGAAAACACAAGTACTTGAAAGAAAATTTTGTTTGTTCTTTGACCACAATATTGAATGCTTTGCTTGTTCAATTACAAATCCCAAATTTAGACAATGAGGTTCTTTTTTTCCCACAAAATTTAGGTGACTTGTGTTGCTCAATTACTTGTCCAAAGGGAAATTTAAACGGTGAATCTTGTTCAATTAGTCCCACAAAGTTTAATTATTTGTCTTGTTCAATTACCTTGCCAAAATGAATTAAACAATGAGTTTGTTTGCCTTGTTCGTTTACTCCAAATTCCTCTCAAGTTTTAAATCAAATTTTGATTTTCTGATTTCCTTGAAGGAAAAGAGCATACTCATCTGATTGATTTAACAAATGATTAGAAAATGTTCTTTAATTTGAAATTTTGAAGAACTCAAGGACAAGTTAATCAATTAAAACTTGCAAAAACACAAGTTAACAATCCCTTTTACCCCCTTTTTAAGAAAAAAAGGGTATAGACAACAATCTGTAAACAAATATTAGGTTGTTTAACAAACAGAGGAAAACCAAATGAAATATTAGTGGTTAGACAAGAAAAATCCAAGTCAAACAATGAAATGTGATCCTATTTTACCTGATTGTGATTGCCTTTACCCAATGTGACTGTATTTCCTGAATGTGACCCAGGATTTACCAGATGTGATGCTTTACCAGAAGCGATGCTTTGCCAGAAGTGATGCAAGAATCACCAGATATGAACCCTGATATCGAGGATGCAATGCACTTTCTGAGATGTGATGCAATTTCCCTAAAATGAGCCTTGATCACAAAATGTGACCCTGTACCTACAAATAGAGAAGAGAAATTAGCTCAAAATGAAGAGAAAGATGAGGTAAAATCTAAGATTTTGCCCCACAATGGGCGCCAGAAATGTGTGTGTATTTTCTGGATCCTGCAAGCTACAACACAACACTTCAATAAGTCATTACATTTGTGTAAAACATAGAATAAGCCATAAAATCAAACACTAAAATTGAATTATTTCTTTCTATCTAAGAGGAGTATGAAGAATGCTATAATTTCTCTCAGATTATGCATTAATCAGTGACATATTCAACTTAGAATGAAAGTTTCAAAGAAACTAGCCTAAAATGCTCAAGAAATGGTTCATTTTAGCTTTCAAATTGAAGATTATAACAATGCAATTAAGATTTTCTCTAAAATGCATAAAGACTCTTAAGAATATTAGCAACATAAGTTTACTTCTAAAATTAGGGGCCCATTGAGCTTACAATTCATTCTATTTATAGAAGAATTAGGTGAATGAGAGGTTAGGATTGAAAGTGGAGGAGAGGTGGAGATTAAATCTTTGGTGATCCATGTGAGGTGATCCAAGTGATTTAACTCTTATTGGTTAGGGAATTGAATTTCCCTTTTGTAAATGGAAATGTAATTTGGGGATTTATTTAAATCCCTTTTATTAATTACTTTAGCCATATTTAGATTGTTTTAATTAAATTGATTTGTTTTTGATTTAATTGATTTAATTGGATAAGGTAATTAATTTGATTTAGTGATTAAAACTGCTTAGAAGATTAAATTTGATTTAAAGAATTATGCCAATAAATTGAAGAATTGTCTTGACATAATTAGGGGTATGATCACACTTAAGGAAAATAGGGTCTATGGTCAGAGCAGACCAAATTAGGGTGGTTACAAAAATAAGTGAATTAGTCTACTATTTTTGTATTGATGTAATTCCACTTGCATTCGACCAATTTAGTTTGAATGACATGTTAGAGTAATAGTCTATTGGGTTACTAAATTAAATCATTATGATCTAATTAGTAACTTACCTATTCACTCTAGTTTGCTTCAGCTAACCTTAGGGTTTCCCTTTTTAGGGTTTTGTGATTCCTTTTATAAGGATTCACCTCTCAGTTTATCATTACAGAGTTTTTACATCAGATTGTAATAATTTTTCATCATTGTTAATAGAAGATTATTTCTTGCAACATGGTTTTGCAGTCTCTGGCCTATTGGCCGCCATAGCTGTTTCTCTTCTGTCTTGCTTCTTCTCGTAGCAGTTATGCATGCAGGTTTCTTGGGTTGATTTAAATTTTAGTAAATCTAATATGGTATCAGAGCCTTTTTGCTACTGGCTGTTTGAGTTTTTCTGAAGCATTCGAGGGTTTACAGTTCGTCAGGCTTTTTCTGGCTTCTTTGTGTGAATTTAGGGGGGACCTTTGTTTCTGGTCACTTTGGGCCCAAACGGACACTACCATTGCATCTAGAAGGCCCAAAAACCCTAGAATCCATATAAAGTTTATCCATTTTGGACACTGGGGCATCTGGAGAATTTTTTTCGGCCTTCAAGGGCCGTACGGCATGAGAAACGATGAAAAAATTGCAAAAGTTTTTCAAAAAAAATGCATTTTTTTTGCGCAGTGGGGCGCGCCACCATCGCGCCGCCCGCGCTCCGCTGGGGTTGCACATTTCCTTGCCGCGCCACCTGCAGCGGCCCGCGCCGCTCCCCCTTGCTGGTCTCCGCGGCTCCCCCGCCACCGCTCCGTAGCGGCCCCGCCGCCACTTCTACACAGCTCTGTCGGCGGGCGCCCGGTCCCCACCGCCGCCGCCACCCGGCTACCCCGCCGCCTGGCGGGTCTATTCAGCCCCTACGGGCTCCATTTGCAAAGGGCACGGTCATATGAGCGGACCGAGGGCTCGGTTTTCAGCCCCTGAGCGCGCCATGCACCCGGGGGCCCTGTTTTTTAGCCCTAGGGGCTTAAAAAATATTTTTGAGGCCTTTTTTGACCCCCTAGAGCGTTTTTCACTTTATCTTGAGCATACAGGGGTATTATTGCAACTTCCATATACCGTCGGAAAGCTCTTTCCGAGCACTTTCTGATGATAGAGGTTGCAGTTTTGGGTTCTATTGTTTTAATAGTGTTTTTTTCTGTTGAAGTCCAATATTTTGTTTTGCCTTCCGGGAGTCATATCTGGCTCATCTGGACTCTATTTTTGGCAAACAAGATATCATCAGAAAGCTGGTTCAGTGTGCTATTCATTGGCAGAGGTGTTTTTTCTAGATTCTTCTCTAGGTTTTCTCTCCTCCAAGTTTTGCAGTTTATGCACTCTAGTGGATTGCTTGGTTCTACAGGTCTTGGGATCTCTTCTTCTGATTTCATAGTTCACTCTTCTTTCTGACTTCTGAGCTTGTATGCTCTTCCGATGCATTCTTTATTCTGTAAATGCACTGAGATAAAGTGCCTTTTTCTGTATTTCTGGGATCTTATACACCTTGTATGATTTTAGTACTCACACTGTGTTATAAAGTGCCATGGGGGGTTATGATATTTATGCCGCTTTAGGTGCATCCACCTTTGTCAAGTGAGTGTACCTTCCATGACATTAGCCCATGCTGTGTGTTGGTGACACCGCCCTTTATCTTGTGTGTGTGCTTCTATTGCACTGTTGGTGTTCCTGGTTCTTCTTCTGCAGATGTTTCTGGCATTGCATTTCAGTGTTCCTGTCACCTCTCCCAGTTCAGCATTATGGGGGGGTCCACCTGTTGGTTCTATTGCTTCCTGGTTCAATTGATCAGCTCTTTAGACACTTTGTCTTCTCTACCTGGTCATGCACTTCAGTGGGGGTTCCAGCAGTCTCTTCTGACAGAGTTTTCAGTTCATGCTTCGGAGATGCTTCCTGCTCATTCTTGTTCCTTTCTCTGGGACACCTCTTTTCCCTAGATTGAAGGCTTTGTTTCCTTCATCTAGTTTTCTTTCTTGTTTGGGTACCTGATTAGGCCTTGTTGCCGGGACCCATCTTTCCTACTTTCTACAGTAGTTCCTAGGTTTGGCTTCTCCCTAAGCTTATCTTAAGGGGGGGTGTTAGAGTAATAGTCTATCAGGTTACTAAATTAAATCATTATGATCTAATTAGTAACTTACCTATTCACTCTAGTTTGCTTCAGCTAACCTTATGGTTTCCCTTTTTAGGGTTTCGTGATTCCTTTTATAAGGATTCACCTCTCAATTTATCATTACAGAGTTTTTACATCAGTTTGTAAATCATAGAAATATATCATTAATATATTGTTTTCTTGAGCACATGATGTCTCTGGCTTTTTGGCCTCCATAGCCATGCTTTTTTCTCTTCTGTCTTGCTTCTTCTCGTAGCAGTTATGCATGCAGGTTTCTTGGGTTGTTTTGCAGTTCAGCAAATCTAATATGACATTCATTATCAGATAGTTTAGCTTGATCAATTATATGATTGTAAATTGGACAACTAGCCACAAATATCTTTGATGTAGTTTATTGTCCTCATTCTAATATCTATATGCTCTCATTTTTCCCACCTCAAGAACTGAATGATTATTACGACTTAGAATTTTAACGATCACAATTTTTTCCTGTAGTTTTGAGATAACACCTTGTAGAGATTACCACATAGCCCTTCACTCATAATGTTTTTATGAAAACTTTCAATGGTCTTTAAAGGCAATGCTTTTCCAATTCTATCTCCTATAAAACCATAGATATAGAGAATAAGACTTCATCTACTAGTTCCTTAGTTGAATATACCCAATATTCAATCAGGATGTGTCACCACCCTTGGACCCCTGTGTTCCTAAGATGGGGGACCCCATCCCCTCATCCCCACACTGTCACTTAATGACCACTAGAAATCAAGAGTGCACATGAGTCCTTTGAGCCTCTCTGAGACTTTTGGAAGTCTCCTGTCCCTAGACATTTTAAAAGTGTATTTTTTAAAATTTATTTTTATTTATATATTTGCAACCAAATCAAATATATAAATATATTTTTGGCTGATTGAAGATCATTTTTAGATCATTTGCAAACCTAAGACATTTAAATGATAAGCTGGTTGAAGAATATTGTGTACTTGTTTTTATATCATTCTACACATTGTAATCATCTTTATTATATCTTTGATATAATAGAAATATTGCGTTCGCCGATTCAACAAATTCATTTGTCAAATTGAAATTTTATATAGTATTCTAATTTCTAATTAGTAATTTAATATTCAATGTTCATTGGTCAATGTTCGAGCATTTAGTATTTGACATTGGCAATTTTCTATTTTACTTCTTAATAGTCTTATACATCTTTTCATAACCAACATTTTAGTATATACAACACTGCCTCCCTATCACCACACCTTGCCATCCCCAAATTGAGGCCCTTTGTCCCCCCATCCCAGAAACCCATCTAGTGCCCCCGTCCCCAACAGGTAGTGGAACACTGGATATACCTCCTATAAATGTGGGATCCATAAATATAAATAATAGAGAACAAATATTATCTCTGAGTTCCTTGATCTGAGGTTAATAGATTCATACAATACTGAATCAATCCATTCTTTTCTTCAAGGAACAATTTGTTGAAAATATTTCTATTTGGTTATTTAGTTGTCATTGTGTGTGTATTTATTGGACCTGCAATTTGCAAATCAACACTTCAATATGTCATTATATTAGTGATTAAAACATGAAAGATTGAAGGAAAAACATATGAAAACCACCAAAAATGACATATTGCTTCATAAATCAGTGACATATACAAGCTTAGAATGAAATAATCAATGAGAAATCAAACTAAATTGCAATGCAAAGTTCATTTTAGTGCACCAAAGAAGATTATGAAATTATAAACTAAGAATGCATTTAGATTTATAGAAATTAGAGCAACATAAGATTATAATTGAAATTCTAAGAATTGGGGTGAATTGAGCTCAAAATTCAATCCTTTTATAGAAGAATTTGAGGAATGAGTGGTTGAGATTGATTTGTGAAGAGATGTAGAGATTGAATCTTTGGTGATCAATTTGAGGAATGAGTGGTTGAGATTGATTTGTGAAGAGATGTAGAGATTGAATCTTTGGTGATCCATGTGAGTGATCCAAGTGAGTGAATTCTCATTGGCTAATGGATTGACTTTCCATGTGCAAGTGAGGAGTTGTAATTAGGAGATTTATTTAATTCCTTTTAATTAATTAATTTAGCCAAGTATTTAATTTTTTTGATTTGATTTAAATAGGCCAATGTAATCAATGTGAATTAGTGATGAAATCACTTTGATTTTTGGAGATTAAATTGATTTTAATAAATTATGCCAATATTTGAATAGTTGTCTTGACATAATTAGGGGTATGATCACACTTAGGGAAAATAGGGACTTTGATTAGAGTAGACAAAATTAGGGTGGTTATATTTTCCCCTCTTTGAATTTATGTGTGACTAACACAATAATTCAAAGAATGTTTGATGTTGACTTCAGAAAGTTTGAAAATTCCACACTTGATTGAATGAAAAGGTTGATGAGATCAGTCTTGAACTTGATTGAGCTAAGAATGATAGTATCAACTTTGAACTTGATCGAATAAAGGTCAATAAAACAAAGATCTAAAGATACCAATTCTGAACTTGATCGAACAAGAATTGATAATACTGACTCCAAACTTGATCGAATGAAGGTTAGTATGAAATTGCTGTGAGCTGTGAGGTATCAATTTTGAACTTGATTGAAAAAAAAATGATAATACTGACTCCGAACTTGATTGAATGAAGGTCAGTATGAAGCTGCTGCGAGCTTGATAAAGATCTGAGAATTTGCAGGCATATATATCCAGCTTGTTTAGGGCTGAAGCCTTCTATCCAAAAATTCCAACTTGATCGAAGGAAACTTCCATGCCCCTAGTCTTTTGATGATGAAGTCAGTTTTTCCATTTGAGCAAGAATTTGATTGAATTTAAGTGTGATTAAGCCCCCTCAGGAATGAAATTGAAAGAAAAAGAATAAACTCCAGCTGAAGAATGATAGATCAATGGAACAAATTGATTGGATCAAGAAAGAATCAATTAGAAGATGTGATGAAGTGAAAGTGTGTTAAGAGAAAACACAATTTTATCAAGTTGACTACTTGAAAATGTAAATTTTGAGTTCAATAAAATGATGCAGGACCAAGATTTTGATGAATAATGTGCAATTTGTGGATAGAGAACCCATAAAATTGAGTGCGTAAAGCCTGCGAATAATTTTCTGAGCATATAGAGCAATTTTGCATTTTTGGGAGATTGTTACAAAATTTTTATCACGTTGTTAAAAAAATCATCTGTGCATTCAATTTCATTCTTGATAGATCAAAGAAGAACAAAATTGAATACTGATAGTCAGGGCAGAGTCCTAGAGCTTCTAGAAAGCTCAAAAGGTCAATATAAGTCTCAAAAATCACTTTTTACCCATTCATTTTCACTTTCATCCATAGTAAATCTAGATCTCTATAGAGAAGATGGTGGTCCTCATGGAGATAAATCGATTTGAGCTAGCACATTGACACTAGCACCCGACCCATTATGCAAAGCTAGTGAGTACATCGATACCTACATCTTTATGCTTTATGTTTATTATTTTGTTGCATTTACCATAGTTAGGGGCGTTTTAGTTTTGAATCGCATCTCATGTCCTAGATCACATCCAGTTAATCCCACATCGCATCCTATTTTCTTGCAAAATTCCAAATCATATCTTGTTAAATTAGGATCGTATCCTGTTAGGTGGTATTACATTGTTTTTAGTAATTTTATGCCATCTTTTGAATTGTGTCGCATCTTGTGAAAAAATGATCGCACCCGGTATCCCGTGTTGCATCCTATCAATTTAGGATCATATCCCAGATTCCCCATCACATCTAGTAAATTTCAAATCACATTTGGTATGCATTATCACACCCAGGAAAAAAAATGTCAATTTCTATATAAGGAGTTAGTTTTTCCCAATTTGACTATTTTTCCTCTTTCTGAAGGCCAAAAAGACTTAACTATTAAACTTTCTATATAGTTTCCTTAGCTAGGATATTGATGTAAACCTGTAAATGTGTATTTTGATAGATTGATTTTGAGGTTGTGTGTTTTCAAGGACCTCATCCTGCACAAGTCCTTGCCTTATCTTGTTTATTGATAGACGCTGAGCTTCAGATCATAGGGCATCTTGGATTGATGTCACTGATAGATTTACCTGACATTAGGGCAAGTTGAGGGTTGTTGACTTCTCTTTTTGAGAGATGGCATTCAGAGCACAACACCTTCCATCTCCCAATTGGCGAGATGAACGTCACCCTAGAGGATGTGTGGCAGATTATGCACATTCTAGTTATAGGTTGAGATGTTCAGTTTGATTCACGCTCTTCCATAGCAATTGTTTCTACATGGAGACACTTTGAAAATCCATCCATAGTCCACCGATATCTGACTTGTGACTATATGTGTGATCACTATGATTGATTATGTATATAACCTGTTGGATTGATTAGAGGTATACTGATGCCTAATAGAGGACAACATGGATTCATGTGCGTCTGGGTGGAGACATTAGAGCAGATGGTCATCTCTTCTCATAGATTTGGCTAGGGGAGTTGTATACTGGCACACATCTATAGAGAGTTACATGAGATTGTTTATGAGTATTCCTAGAGTATGATTGTGGGGATTTTGATATTATAGATCTGGGCTTGGGAGCGCATCCCAGTGACACACCCAATTGTGGATAGACAAAGAGCACCAGAGGATCTATATATGTATATATGTATTGATGATTCATCCAGTAGCCCCATCTGGGTAAGATGGAATACTGGTGCCAAGTATTTGATGACATCACAATGGTCGAGTGGAGACCCTATTTAGATTGTGAGGAGTGGACCTCAGATAGGTGATAGATGCCTTACTTTTCTAGAGTAGATATTTGATCGGCTAGACATGTTATATTGTTGAGAGATTCACTGTTACTCATTTCCTCCGACAGTATGGCCAGATTCAGGGCATGTCTCAGGATTTGACTACTTAAGCTCGAATCGATGATGAGGAGCCATAGTGGGGAGCCCAGTTAGAATATGAGACTGCACAGATTGAGATCAGTCAGATGGTTGCAGTTGGATGGGACTTTCTTCCTGATATTGTAGATATTGGGTGCACGGATGTCTATCTTGCACATTTATTACAATTTCCTTTTCCTCGGATCACAACACCAAATGAGGTAGCACTTCGCATAGAGGATGCCCTAGATTATGATCCTATAGATGATTGACCAATGAGAGGTAGAGGTAGAGATTAGAGAGATGGTAGAGGTGGGGGTGGTAGGGATGGTGGTAGAGATGGTAGACACCCTCCCTAAGATATAGGTCAAAGACATGGCCGTGATGATAGGGGAGATGATGGAGATGACAAGGGTGGGGGTGGAGTGGGTGGCAGTGGGGAGGGAAGACAGACTAGGATTAGATTCATAGCTCCACATATGGATCCAGATCCTTTACTGACCAAGCAACAACAATAAATGCCATCAGGGAAGGTGCCGAGTGGAGGAGGGGGTCCTTCTGGATAGGATCCTCCTAGAGATATAGGCATATATACTAGTAGGGATGGAGATCCATTATCAAAGCACCATAGAGAGTGAGAGAAGCTCAAAGATCTGATTACAAATTTAGAGACACTACTGGCAGATAGGGATAGATAACTTAATGTCATGAGATCAAAGAGGGATATACAGGAATGCACGACTACACATTAGGGTTAGAGAGATTCTTATTTTTTTGCTTTATATTGTGGTGTGGTACCATAGGCTAAGAGAGCTCCTCTATATTCCATTGTTTCTCTATAGTTAGAGAGAGCTATGCCTCCACCATATCATCATCCTAGAGCTGATGCACCACCACCTCCTCCTCTAGATTATGGAGAGGGTGGTACTCAGACATGATTTGTGATTATATCTGAGATATTTTTGTATATTGATCCTTTTGTGATCATCCATTGTACTATAGACATTTGATACTAGTGTATATGTTTCATCATGATTGCACTGATACTTGTTGTAGACATTTTTGTATTTTTGATCTAATATTCACTAATATATATCTGAGATAGCTTCTTTTGATTTTGATATGTTCAAGGGTTCTCCTTATTGATAGATGTTTAGATTGATGCACATTATAATTATGTACTTGAACTTTTATGATTTAGAATAGATTCATGTGATGACATCATTTATGCTCTTTGATTATATTATTGATATAAAGATGTGTTTAGATGATTCTAGATGAATATGCAAATGTTTTTGAGATTTTTTTTTATGCAAATATATGTATGGATGCACTTGGGATGTAAAAAGAAATGCAATGCTTGAATGCTTTGTTTTTGTATTTTCTCTTTCCCATTTATGAATACAAAATGAATGTCATGGATATTTAACAACATGAATATATAAGTAATATATATTAAGTAGTCAACCTTGGATTTTGAATGAACCAGGAAATCACTTTCAGCTCAAACCCTTATGCTGTTTTAAAAATGCAATCTTAAATGCATCTAAATGCATACTTCTAGGACTATCAATGATTTTTATACATTGTTGCATTTTTATCATCATAGGGCATTTGTGTAATAGACATCATTAGATAGTACAACTATCACTACTACCTAGAAAGTATCATGAAAGTATGAATACTATGTTTATTGGATGCAATGTCAAAAATAAACCTAAGCATCAAGGCATAGAGGCTAGGATGACTTGTCAGTTATCTCCTTTTGCTTTAAGAATAATCTTTTGCTTGTGTGTAATGTAAGATATGTAACCCAAAATGACCCTCAATATTTATATCCTTGGGTACATAATATGTCATACACCTTACTTAAAGTTTGATTAGAAATAGATAAGGAAATTGGTTCAACCTCACCATAGTTTACATATAACAAGGATCAAGATATATGTGGCTATCCACTCATGTTGGCAGCTCTTACCATAAACATCCAAGTTAGGTGAAATCTATAGGATCATCTTAAACAATCACCATATGCAAAAAACCAAGAAAATGTTATGCCCATTGTCCTTGTGAATCTTTGTCTTTGAATAAACGTCATGGAGTAACTCGAAAGACATAACAATCAACAATTGGTAATCAGTTAAAGAAAATTTATAACTGCTTACATGCCCCTAGTTTGAAACATCATCGGAACATAAAAGAGTCATAATCAAACCAAGATAAGTATAGATGTGCTTAAGTAGTGTTGAAGAACACCATTGATTCATTATTCAATCACAGTAGAGAAATCATCAATCCCAACTTGGAATTAAGAAATATGTTTTTATGTTTGAGTAAATGAGATCAACATTATCAGCAATTACAATCCAATGTAGTGTTTAGGAATAATTTTTTGATTAAAGTATTGAGAAACACTAGTATGATTAACGTGTTGAAAAATACTAGTATGATGTCTGTTACAGGTAGGTGGTGTTTAAGAAACACCCTTGTTTATGATAGTGATGTTTTGATGCAAGTATTAAGAAATACTATTTATCTTGGGCCTTTCTTATGCACTCTCTTTGAATATTTATAATCTGATTATTGAATGAGATTCCATGGTTGTTTATAACATTGTCACTAGCATGAGATCAAATTGTTGGAAATTTAAATATAGACTTCAGATAGTTTTGGCACAATTGCACTTGTTTCACAATTATGAGTTCAAACATTGTTATTGAGAAGTAAATACGACTGATGATTTCTTGGATAACAAAGCAATTGATGATGTATTTACTCTACAGGAAGTAGAGGGTTATATTCTTCTTAATTTGATATAATATGTGGTGTGGGATTTCCATCACACTCATTTAGGGTGAGAGGCATTAGGCATTTGGATAGCTTGACTCACTCTGATGGGTGTGAGGTGTAGGTTTTGAGTAAAATTTTGTGTTTCAATTAAGATTTTCCATTTTTTTCTCTTTCAACTTATTTCTTCAATAGGAATTGACCATCTTTCAAATACTTATGGATCACTATCTTATCCATTGTTATTTCCCTTTATCCAATATTATGGATGGGGAAGGTTGGGACTCATTCATGATATTGGATATGGGATTTGATTTATTTGGACTCACATCTTAGGATCATGATATTTCTATTCATTATGAGGGACTGTGGTGAATTAAAAAGAAAACATTTAACTGTGGTACATTATGGTGATGCTAATTTTTAAGTTCCGCTTCTATCAATTTTTGAGGGTACCTGAGATTTGTGATTTTTATTAATGAAAATCAAGTGAGACCTTTCCTAGAGCTTAAATATTTGGAATGCAGAAAAGAAAATAAAGTTTTACAACTTGAATCTCCTGATCCTATAATCATGATTTTAGAACCCAATTCTAAATTAGAGCCAGAACCCTTCATAAATGGTGCAGAAATGCATAGGAAGCTAGACGTGCACACAACTACATACTCTGGTGATGTTGTTGCTATCATAAAAATAACAATGACACTGTATATTCCTACAAATTTTGTGAAATTAACAACACTAACACAATTGTTTTTTGAAAATGTGGAGATGTCAAAAATTGAAGGCATGGAAAGCTGATTTGATTTGGATGCAACAATATGGACTATTTTCTTTGTCCACCAACCAAAGATAAGATGGATCATTTCAAATATATGCTTCAACAGAGCAGTCAGGGAATATTTTTCTTCTACTCGTATTGCTCTTTGGAATTTTCTCCAATGTTTTGTTATAATATATTCAAAACACAAGAAACATCAATCACATAAAATCTGAATTTTTGAGTTGTGATACATGGCCTTTAGGTTCTTTTTTGTTTAGTATCTTCTGATGTTTGTATTTAATTTATTCTAAACTCCAAGGTATATAGATAGAGTATGTAAAATTTAGTAAGTGGTGGACATCATGTTTTGGGGACTATCATTTCACAATTGTTCTTGGGATGGTTCGTATCTTGGCTGAATTGGGTGCTTGTTATTGTGGTCTTTCTGATGAGTCTTCATGTTCTTCTGATTGGTTTATGATATTTTGTCTGTATCAGATTCAAAATTTGTTCTTGGGGGTCTTTTCTATTCTTCTAAACAATTTTGGATGCGGGGGGGGGGGGGGGGGTTTTNGGGGGGGGGTATTTTAAATGTAAATTCTCATTTGAGTATATGTTGTATTGTCTGGTACATTGGTTTTATTGCTCTTCCTTGATTTGTTTTGATCGGAGAAGATGGTCTTTAATTAGGACTTCATGGATTTGGGCAAGACTGGAGGTTTTCTTCACCTGGTTCTTTCCTACCGGGTGCCCTTTGAACCAGGAAATTTGTAAAAAATATTTTAAAATTAATAAAATATCTTAGTGGAATATCCACTTTTACAAAAAAAATAATGAAAATCAATATTAAATAATTTAAATATTCAGTTTTTTTAACATTAAAACATTATATAAATTATACAAAACTGCAATGTTAGATGTTCCCAATATTAAAAAATTTACGATGCGAGATGTTCCCCAATATTAAATAATTTTCATATTTAGTGGTTTTTATTATTTTTTTAAAATTGAAACATTATTTAAATAGAACTTTGAACAACTATAGTATCAATCATTTCAAACTACAATTGATTGATCTTAGACACTATTTTGTATTACAATACTGTAATAACAAGTAAGCACCACTATGTGGCACTTGTTATTATTAAGAGCTTGTATTGGAATCAAAATACACCCTTTTTCTTAAGGAATTTGAAAGTTTGTATTTGTTCATTTATAAAAAATCTCACTACTACTCATAAGTAAGGTTATAAATTTGAATGTGAATTTATCCAATATTTTCAACAATGTCTCAAAAATATTATTGGAGTTTTTGACTATCTTTTTCTAGCTCATAATAATAATAATAATAATAATATTTTTTTTGGTCAGTGATCACTTTTGAGTACTGGAGCTACGAACCAGCGAGACCACATTTTTGAGGGACCTCATCCTTAGATTTTTTTGTCATCCAATTACATTTTAAGTCTGAGGCGAGAACAACTCTAATATTTGTCTCATTCTGATTTTTACCTTCACTTGGTCCATGTGAATCTGCCATTGTACCCTATCTCTCCAGCCCTTATCACTCCATGCACATTACTCTCCTTATCCCTCCAAGCACTTATCACTCTGCTGCACCTTATCTCTCCATCCCTTATCACTCCGCTGCACCTTATCTCTCCAGTGTCAATCTCCTTATGATTCATGCACCCTTCAACCTTATGACTCCCTATCCAAACACATGGCCGCCTACCTACCTCCTCGTCACCCAGCGCAAGATCTTCTCTACTCTGTAACACATTATCATTCACTAATCACACCCCACACATTAGCACTGTAATCCACGTCTCCTCTGGTTTGAGCCTGCACGATAGCACCAAACATTCCTCCTTCGAGCGTCCTGGGCTAATGTGTGATTCGAAACCTGCACCCCACTATCGATGGGGGCTGGCAACCACTGTTGCGCTATGAACTCATTCTCTTATTATTATTATTTGCCCGGTAAAAGGCCTAAGCCTTGATAATATTTTATTATTTTAAATAATTTTTACAATTTTTCTCCATTCAAAACGGGCACTCGAAGTAAAGAATAGAGTAAAGAAAACCTCCAGTCTAGCCTGGGGACATTTGTCCACTCATAAATTTACACAAGTTCTAGATAGAGGGGCATTCCCCTATTTACAAAGGTTTTTGCATATGAGGATATTCCCTCATTTTTACATATGAGGATATTCCCTCATTTTTACATTATTTATATTTTACATCTCGAAGATTTCCTCTTTTAGTCATTAATAGTTTCCTCTTTCCTTCTCTTGTCAATGCTCTTCTTTGGAACAAATCAAAACCTACAAAACTTTGCTTCTTGACCTAGATCATTGTTAGTTTCTTTTAAAAAGATATTACTTCTAATTTTATTGAGATGAATCATTATATTATGCTAACCAAAATCCTAATTTATGTAAGATGGATACTATTGCTAATATTATTTGCGAGGAATATGCAAGTTACCAACATAAGTAATCCAAACATTATTAAATAGACATTTTACCTTATAATCCAAATTAATAATGTTGTTAGTATAAACCCTTTTTTGAATACACACATTTAATTAATATTACACCTAATATTAAATATCCTTAATTATCTATTTTACGGATTGATTCTTAATGCCCATTTATTTGTTTAAGCTAAAGAGTATGAAAGGAATCAATTGTTTATTCGTGTGTTATGGAAATGATTGTTCTACATTAATACTCTATTGGAGTGTGTCAAGAAATGTGCATTGTTTACATTACTGGTCCTTATTTAGTATTTAATATAATTGGTACTTTTTTTAATTATTGAAATGAACCACTTTACTTTTTGCTACTTGTCAAGACCACTTACCGGTTCCTCGGAAACCCCCTTACTCCTTTATTACCTTCACCCCTGATAGAATGTTATAAAATATTCTTAAATACTTCTCTACTCTATGCCGTTATGATGATATTGTAGTCGATATCTAGAATTTATTTATATTAGATCTCTTTAATTTATTTGATACATACCTATTCAGATTGATGAAAAAGATTCCAATCTCCTTGTTTAAATGATAGTACGTTAATCTAAAAATTTGGAACTGATACAAATGGTTTTAGTTATTTTGAATCTATAGGATTTGAGAAACACAAATCCACAGAACGCCAAGAACACCTGCATGCAAAATACCTAGAGCTGAAATGAAACCTGTGAAAGAGAAGCTAGGGTTTGGAAAATCTCAGCGGAGTGAGAGCAAATTGTTATTTCCCAAAAGAATGAATTACAATAATT
>MU223845.1:4163913-4191994 GCA_018584345.1 Thuja plicata
CCATCAGTGCAAGTAATCTGTGGAAGCCCAAGAACAAGTGCCTGTGTGCTCATCTGCTGAAGATATCTGTAATTGACATGGCCCAAACGCTCATGCCAAAGTCTACTCACTAAATCTGCATGTGCTACAAGACAAGAACCTGTGCCAGTAGAAGACTCAAATCCATCAAATCTGTATAGTCAGGATGCAGTGTTAACACTCCCAATAGCCACAATCATCTCAGAATCATGTAAGTCCCGAATAACCACATCATGTGGTGAGAAATCAACTGTCTTACCAGAGCCAGAGTGGCAAATATGATAGATAGAAAGAAGGTTCATCGAAATGTCAGGGACAAAGAGAACATCCTAAAGAGAACCCCCAGATAATGCAACAAAACCAGAACCCAAAATAGAAAGATGAGATGAGTTCCCAACATCAATCTGTGAAGTAGCACAAGGAGCAAGTGAGGTGACCAACTACTGAGTGTGAGTCATGTGGTGAGAAGCACCGGAATCAAGAATCCAGGTGAGCCCAAAAGTCATAGCTCAAGTAGTAAGAGCGTGACCTTTCCCTGTAGGGGAGGATGTGGACTGAGGAGCTGAATTGTGATGCTCCTGCATGGCTTCCTCTAAAGCCTCCAAAAGTTTCCAACATCTAGAAATGGGATGTCCATCCTTTCCACAAAAGCTGTAGGTTTCAACTGGTTTCTTCGTAGTCTTGGAGGTAGACTCAGTAGACTTCGAAGAAGATTTACCCTTGGAAGGGTTAGCTGGAGGTTTCGAATCATTTTTCTGTGTAGGTTTGGAGGAAGACTCATTGCCTGTGAAATATTTCTTTGGTTTGCCTTTCTGTTTTGGTTTCCCCTATGAAGACTGAGCAACCAATGCTTGGCTAGAAGAGCCAGAAGCATCCATCTGTTGGATCTTTGCCTATTCCCGTGTCAACCGATCACAAAATGTCTCAAAAGAAGGCATGGTGTTCCTAGCACCCAAAGCATCCATGGTGGAGTAGAAAGTGGAAGAGAAGATTTGATACTATCCTCGCAACTTTGAGAGTATCAAGAAGATACACTCATCATCTGTCTTAGTTCTCCCACATCCCTGCAAAATTGAGCGCAGAGACTTGAACTTCATCAAGAAGTCCTCAATGGTGGGAAAGATGGTAGGTGTCAAAGTAGTCAACTCTGCATCAAGCTGAAGTGCCCATAACTCATTAACAGTGCCAAACAAATCTAAAAACTTTCCCCAAATGGCCCTAGGAGTGGTCAAACCATCCAAGTGAAAGAGGAGACTGTAAGAGATGTTCAGTGCAATCAAGCCCATGGCTTCATCCATCTTATTCCTGTGCTGTAGAATCTCAAAAGGATGCTGTAGGATAGGTTGTTGTTCATCTAGGCATGATCATAAGACATGTGACATGAGTAGCCTAGTCATGTGTGCTTTCCAAGTGTGGTAATTATGCGGTGTCAGCCGGGCCACAGAGGGGTCCGACATTAAGAGAAGAAAAAGACGGAAGTAGAAGGGTCAATTTTTGAAAGTAAATGATAGAAAGAAAAGACACCCCCCACAAAGTATGATTCTAACCCCCATACAGCAAATAATCAACTACTGAAAGCACAAAGAAAACTAGAGAAAAACCTGAACACCGGATGCAGAGTAGAAGGGAAAATGAAGCCTCTACTTCAACGCTGAAAATAGGAACTCAAATGGGCAAATCAGCCAACAAAACTAGCATCATTGCGTCCGTCTCAGAAACACCTTTTTGACAATATTTTATTTTTTGAAAATGGACACCATATGCTCAAGTTACGGTAAAAAAATCAACTGCCTCTCTAAAAGATAACTCTCTACAAAAACACAGAGACTGCATAAAAATTGACGGCCGTATGGCCGTCACCAGAGCTGCGGTGGTCTTGGGGCGGCGCCATCATTGGAGGTGGTGACTTGGCGGGGTGGCGGCGGCGGGTGGGCCAAGCGCGGGTGGCGGCCAGGCGGGGAGGAGGCGGCGGCAGGCCCCGGCGGCGGAGCGGTGGCGCCTGGGTGGCGCGCTGCCCAGCAGCTACATGCGGGTGGCGCGCTAGTGGTGCGGGCTGGCAGCGCCCAGAAATGTGAAAAAAATGGCTTTTTTTTCAAATTTTTTTGAGGATTTGCCTCGATTTTCAAGCCGTACGGCCCTAGGAGGCCAAAATTTTTTGCCTGTGGTCATAGAGGCCAAAATAGTCAAACTTTATGTGTTTTTCAACTCTCATAGGCCTTCTGAACGCAATGGAAGCATCCATTTTGGCTCAATCTACTCCAAAAGATCGTGCCTCCTTCAAAGTGATAGAAAAACCTCAGAAAAGCTATGGCTGTCATCTTCGAATCGAGGCTTCAAAAATCTTCAACCTAGGCAGCGACAGGGTGGCTCTGATACCATGTAGGATTTGAGAAACACAAATCCACAGAATGCCAAAAACACCTACATGCAAAATACCTAGAGCTGAAATGAAACCTGTGAAAGAGAAGCTAGGGTTTGGAAAATCTCAGCGGAGTGAGAGCAAATTATTATTTCCCAAAAGAATGAATTACAATAATTACAAAAAGTGGCTTATAAGGTGAGAAACCCTAAAGCCGGAGAAAGCTAGGTTTGTGCATTTAATAATTAATAAACATATTAATTATTATGCACCTAAATGACAAGCTTAAGTGAAAAAGAATAATAGTGTACTTTAATAATTAAACTAGATTGATTTAATTATAAAGACAAATGAACTATTACTCTAACAGAATTTGGGTATTTTTTATTTATAATTAAAATTATATGTCCATCCACCCCTTTATTCGCCAATTCATCAGCTTTTTTGTTTCCTTCCCGGTATATATGTTTGATGATTACTTCATCCAATTTATCCAACCATACTATTGCATGTTCAAGCTTTGAATTAAGTTTCAAATTTTGAGTTTTCCTTTTCCTGAGTACATTCAGGATAATTTGAGAGTCTCCCTCTATGATTAATTTAAGGATGCCTAATTCAACACATATATTTAGACCTTCTATTACTGCTTCTAATTCTGCCAAATTATTAGACATGATTCCTAATGGCTTAGCCAGTTCAGCTAATTGGGAGCCATCACCAAGGTGTATGAAACATCCTAGACCTTCTTGACCTAGATTAGCTCACAAAGCTCCATCAAAATTGAGATTAGCTTAACCACTCAGGAGTGGTTTCCATTCACATTCCATTCTAGATTTCTTACTAGATCTCTTATATAGTTTAGGTGGTTTGATCAGATTAAACCAATTGGTTTTTTTATATTTGCATCCCATAATGAAAATGAACCTTCCTCCTTAATTGATTTTCAGAGGTGGCTATTCATTACTTTAGATAATCAGGCTTCAACCTTATTAAGGAAGATTGGGGTTTGCATACTTTCATTACTGAATATCCTTCTATCCTTTCTTTCTAGATTTCCTAGAGGAGTATTGACGGTGATATCTGCCATAATTTATCATAGATTCCTTTTGATTTTTCTTTAGGCCAATTTCTCAAAAATTCTAAAAGGTTTTCGGGCATTAGAGTACTCCAATTTAATTTTTTGCATATCCAGTTCCAACATTTATTTTCAAATGGACACTTAACAACAAATGATCTACTGTTTCTAAATTGTGCTCACATAAGGACACCTAGAAGGTCCTTCAAACCCTATTTTGGTAAACCAATCACTAGTAAGAATTCTTTTTTTCATTTCTTCACATAGGAAGATGCCGACTTTGGGTAGGCATGATGAATCCCATAAAATATTCAAAGGGATATCTATCTTATCCCACTGTGATAATTAATCACCATTTCATACCCATTTTTAACATTATATTGACCATTCTTGGATGCACCCTAGATTAGTCTATCATTCCTTTCTTTATGATTAATTTGTTTGTCCTTCAAGATTTTATTGAACATTATCTTTTCTTGTTGTGATAAGGGTGTATCCTCTACCAATTTCCATTGCCATTCTTCATTTATTTTATGTTTATATAATCATTAACTTGCTTTCCCCATAAGTTAGTTAGTGCATTTTTAATATTTTCTAGTAAATTAAGTCTGTCAAGGGATTGATGTCCATCCCAAGAGTCTTCACAAAAAAGGGCATCCTGTCCTAATCTAATATCCCATGTTAAGTTGTTAGTGATTAGAGGTTTATAATTAATCATAAAATTTCAGATCCTAGAACCTTTCAGGAGGTTTTTGGTTCTAAATAATGATATAGGATTTAAGTTATTTAAATATTTGAGATATAATATTTTGCCCATTTACTATTGTCTTCATGATACATTCTCCATATTAGTTTGGCTCCTAATGCTGATGACATTAAGTTTTTCCATTAGTATACTTAAAGGGAAAAACATGATAAAGGTCATCAGTATAAGCATAACTGGCGGACAACAAGCATACCTGACAGGACAAAATGTCTAACATAAAAATGCTAAGTATAGAAATTACAAACGACAAGCATAACCAACGATATAGTTTTGAGAACATTGCCAACGGAGAAGAAAAGGCATACCCAATGAATATTTCAAGTAAGGAACACTGACAGAGAAGAAAATTGACAGACTGACAGGGCAGTCCGACCATCAGAACCGACAGTCAGTTACAGAACCCACAAAAAGTGGATCTAACTTTACACGTCAAATAAAGCAATGTAATTCTATTTATAGAGTTTTTATTTGTTTTAAATCTTAACTTTAGGTTCAAGCAAGCATATTGTAAATGTTTTAAAGTATCCTAACAGATCTAAAACATATCTAACTAAAGATCAAGGTCAAGTTGTAAACCTTGGATCTAGAGTTAATTTGAAAAGCGTGAATCAAGAATAGAGCTAGAAACTAGTATAAATAGATGTTCCATCATTTGTAATAGGAGAGACTTGTAATCATTTGAAAAATGATAGTAGCCATGGAGAGAATCTAAGCAGAAGAAGAGAATTCATGCAAAGTTCAGAAATAGATCACATAAGTTATCAAGAACACAGGAAGGATAATACCAACGAGCAGAGACAAGGTATTACTCAATCACTCAAGGTGATTACATACATACATTGTAAGCTATACAGGATCTATTATCAGAAATTAGAGATTTCATTCACTATCAGATAAACATTTATATTGTAGTTTCATTCTAACAAGTGCATCACAATAGAAATCCTTTTGTAGAAGGTGGACTTAACAGTTCTTTGATAAATCTCTTAACAGAGTGCACAACTAACGGTGTTGCTAAAGCTTGAAATGAAGTAGATCCTAATAGGTCTCCACTCTAATAATCCTAATAGGGTAGATCATCAGAAGTGATCAACTTTAACCCTTTAGTGGCTCCCTTCTGATCTGCAGATAGTGAAGTTTTGTGGGTAGACATCCCCACCGCTATTTTTACTTCCTAACAGGAGTTTTCTGCGATATCATATGATGTGTTATGTGTTATTTATTTTCATTAATGTTTATTGAATGTTTATACATGTAAAGAACTTATATTATGATTACACATACATAAGAAAATATGAATAGATAGATAGGTATATACAAATCTGATGACACAAAGGGTAATGGGCCAAACATATAAAGAAGTTTTAGAGGTATTGATTCACCTGTCCCCTCTCAGTACATCATTCCAATAATTCCAAAAATTGGCATCAGAGCCAAGTCTCTTTCTTGAAAATCTTAAATACTTAAGAGAAAAGATCCACACAATGGAAAATTACAGACTGGACAAGACTATTGAGAATGAGCAATTGCAAATTCAGATTTACTATGAGCAGTATAAAGAGGCGAGAGTAAGCATGAGAAAGTTGATTGATGAAAGAAAGATCATGGAAAATAGGCTTAATGAAAAATATTATCAAGAAGAGGAGATCCAAGATTACTTCAACTATGCTAAATCATCAACAAGTAAAGCTTTAGACACATCAGTAGAAGAGATCACAAGTCTACAAGAAGTCAATCTACATCTGACAGATAAAATCAAAATGCTGCAAATCAGTCAAGAAAATCAGATGGTAAAAATGATTGATGTCATGAATGATTCAAGAAAAGATGAATCAAAGAGAGAATTGGCTATTGATGATAGGAGGAAAATAACCGAAAAGCTACAAGAAAAAGAATCAGAGACTCAAAGACTTACTGAGCATCACCATGAGATTACCAACCAAATTATTCTTATGAGTCAAGAAGCAAACAAATTAAATACCAAACTCATTGAAAGAATATAGATCATTGGTGAGCTAAGGGAAGAAAATGAGAAACTAAAGCATGAAGTCAGAATTCAGAATCAACACAATGAATTGATCTAGAAAGCTGAAGATAGCAAAAAAAGAATGGATGATTTCCTTGATGGTCAAAGAAGAGTCAACAACTAGATAGGAATAGGTTACACTAACAATGGAGAGTCATCTAATCAATTAAATCAAAAGAATGTATATGCATCTCCAAGAACCAAGAAGCTGTCATGCAATCACTATGGAAAACCAAGCCACACCTCAAATGTTTGTAGAAACAAAATGAAAGGTATTCCTTAATCACAATCTACTTTCATTGGTAATTGTTATAAATGTCACAAGCAATGACACAAGGCATATGAATGCAGATCCAAGGTGACAAATCAAAAGAAGGAAACCTATATGGACAAGTACTGTCCTACTTGAAAAATGAATGGACATACATATTAGGAATGCTGGAAAAGGAATACGAAGGCATGGACACCAAAAGAACCTGATAATGGCTACAAACCAAAAAGAAAAGGTAACTCATATGTTTGGGACTATAACACATGGGTAAATTGCACAACATGAGGAAGGTATGGTCATATATCTGCTAACTATATGAGAAAATGGACTAGAAAACCAAGAGGATGGCTCAATCCTAGAATGGCATGTTTACATTGTCATAAGGTTGGACATGTGATAAAAGATTGTAAAGACCGACTGACAGAAACAAGTAATTATCCCAATGGAAATACCATTGATGACATCAAGAAGATGAGAAACAAGATGTAGGTAAATTCCACAAACACTAAAGGTGTTGGAAAAAGAAATTCAAATGATGATGCCCCATCCAATGGATCTGGTGGCATCACCATTTCCAACTAAATTGCACAAGTAAGTATGGAACTGCATTATGAAAAGTTATATTATGCATCGGTTCCATTTACATATTGATCATATAGACAAATCAACATTATTAAAGATGCACTATATTGTCACTTGTAAATGTTATTGAAAAGAAACCATCAGTTATTGGGTACAAATATGCATCAGTGAACACACACAAAAAAGTTAACACTACTTACCAGAATGCATCGGTCATTACACAAAAGCCAAGTGGATAATTGTAAACCAACGGACATTGGTGATCCTTGAGCCGATGAAAGTTGTCTTTGCCACTTTACTGACAATCATCGGTGAAGTCATCAAAGATGCTAGCAACCCTACCACTTTACGCCTACACCAAAGATGTTATTTATGCCTCAACTGATGAACTTAGTCTTTGTATACTGACAAGTTGGTGAGCATTAATGACAACTTAGGGCACAAAAGTTATAAAAGTCTGATGGTTGAACTCATTTCACACCTGCGATTTTCAAGAAACCAAGAGAGCCAAGAAAAGCGATTGAAGAGAAAAATTGAAGAGCGACCTCAGTAAGATTCTAACACCACTCAGAGGATTCACAGGCAATCACAAAGATTTAGTAAGTACTTGCATTCACTGACCGCACTATTTAATTTACAAAAAAACCTAAATTTCTAAAACACAATGACATCTACTTCAAGAGTTGAAATGTTGAAAGAAGATAAGAAGAAAATGATCAAGCTTGTTAGCAGAGGCACTTGTGTTGAACCTAAATACAAGCTACACCCATAAATCACATCACAACCTGATGATTCTGGAGCATCCTCCAGATCCCACCTAGGGTTTTACTGGTAGAAGACGTAAGGTCCTATATACACTGTAAGATCTTAGAATTGGGAGATCTAGTCCTAGATAATGCCTACAGGGCACTATGTGATGAAGCTGGAAACTTAAAAGAAGAGCACAAGCATCTAGAAGTGAAAGGACTCACGAATGCATTACACTTTCCAAGATTTTTCAAAATAGAATAGATAAAGATAGTTCTCAGCAGAATGCATAACTAGACTTTATGGATTAATAAGCCAAAATGAATAAAAAAGGATGTTATTCATGCAGTTACTATATATCCTACGACCGACAAAACACAAGCTCACAAGCACCCATCTTTGAAGGAAGTAGAAAAGCTAATTGGTGCAAAATCAGATAAAAGAGCTCTAAAGGTCAACACTATCACCGACAAAGAAATCAAGTTTGGTGCATGTGTGGTAGGATACAAAATATTCCAAGAAAGAAAAATGAATAGCATAGCAAGCACTGCTATGAGAACAATGTACAAAATCATTAAACAAGGAAAGAAGATGGATCTTGCAAAAATCCTGTTGAATCAACTTGAGGAGAACATGAACACCATAAGATCTTCAAGAACAAACACTTGTAAGTTTGGTTCCCTCATTATGTGCATATTCTTTTAATTTGAAGAATACTTTCCTTCCATAGGCAAATTAGTATGGGATACAAGCAGACCTGTAACCATACAGATATGTGAGCATATAGAGTCACTAGGAACAGATCTTGATGATATAATGAATGAGTATTTCGAAAGCATTAAGGAAATGTTGCAAGCTAGAACAAGGATAGCTAAAAGTTTGATAGAATAACACAAAGAGGACATATGTTTTATGGTAGATACTGATTTCACTTATATCTAAGCAGTAGTACCTAGGAAGTCCTGGCTTTCACATTTAGAGTATGAGATCAAATTAGGACAAGCAAATGAGTGCATCAAGGCACTATTGAATGAACCATTTGACAACAAGAAAGCAAGATTTGGCACCTAAGAGGAATCCAAAAAAAAGATAAAGATAGATCTTGTTGTCAAGAAGATTGTAAATAAGAAGGACAAGATGGTTAAAAACTTAACCAAGAAATTTGTAGTTACAGAAGAAGGTGAAGAGGAAACAGAGGGTAAGCAGGAACAAACTGAAGGACAGTCACCTATCAGTGAAGAAGCAGAAAAGAATGACTCAGAATGTACACATTAAGATTCTCCATCTCCTCCTATAGCCAAGAAAGCAAGAACAATAGCCGCTTCAAGAACAAGAAGCCAGACTGCAAAAGAGTCAACTCCTTCACCGTTATAGAAAGGAAGAGTGAGGATATACAAGAGAAAACCAACTCCTCCAAAAGAAAAATAGAGCAAAAGGAGGAAGATGACTAGAACTAGAGAGGATATAGAAGACTCAGCTATGGATGAAGCTAATGTATAAATACAAAAGGAAAAAGAACCTTTGGTCCCTACAACAATTGATAAAATATGCAAGAATATTTCAGAATCACAGTCTATTTCTGATCCTAACATTAGGAAATGGTTAAAATTTAGTACAGAGGATCAAAATAAGATTGAAGAAATAATAATGTCTAAAATGTGCAAACATCATTATGTTCCACTACAATTCTCAGAATATGACGTTCCCAAAGAACTATTAGAGAGATTGTCAGCTAGATGGACTTTTGCACTACATTAGGAAAAGGAAATAAGAGAAAAAATACTTGTTACTCTTATGCCTCCTGATACAAATAAGGAAGAAATTTCTGAGATGATGAAGAAGTATGAAAAAGAATTCTCACCAAAAATGACAACATATGAATTTATCAAGGGGAAGCTAATTGATCTTGATCAAAATAGCATTAAGAAGTGGTGCAAGATACTCAATAATCCCACTAAGGAAGCTAGCCCAAAGAAGGAAAAAATCATCATTAAAGATGTACAAGATGACACATCTGTGGAATTGGATAGAGAAGAGAGTGATCCACCAGGCCCCAAACATACTGACGTTGTAGACGAAGTATGGCCAGACACTACTCTTGACAACACTCAAAGTGAGGAAAGTCAAAATCCACCAAGTCCATTTCATATTGACTTGAGCGGAGAAGAAGAAGTTACCAAAGAAGATTTGACAATAAAAGGTAACATAACTGATGATATCAATGATGAATCATAGTTATATAACATTGTCAATGACATTACAGGAAAAGACCCTGTAGAAGAAGTGCAAAAAGATGAAGATATCAATGTTGCACAGGGCAATATCGATGAACATGATTCAACTATTAACACTTCAAAATTCAATACACTGACAAACATGAACATCTTAATCGATGCTATTGATATTGAATCAAATCAAGAGAAATCATCTAAGAAAGATGATGATATACCCAAGGACATGGGTAATGATGAAAATAAAGATGCATCAAATATTCAAAAGGATACAGATACAACAATGAAAGATGCAACCAACACTCAGCAAGAAGTGTCTACTGAAAAAGACAAAGGAGCATCTAACAAAATAGATGAAACATTGAGAAAGGATGAAGAGAAAGAAAAGAGTGAAAAAGTCAAACATGATGAAAGCATGAAAGAAAAAGAAGATAAATCTATTGATACACCCAAGGCAAATGAGGAGATGTCTTCACAAAACCAGCTGGTGGACTCAGAACAGAAACAACAAGATGCTTCATCTTCTCGACCCTCACCTACCAAATCAATCTAATCTCAAGGTCTACAAATGGTAGTACATAATTCTGCCTCCCAGTCAAAGAAGAAAAAGAAGAAGGTATTAAAGAAAGATATCTTGGCTGTCACACTTGATGAGGTAATAGAAATACCCAAGTGTGATGTATCTACTTTAGATACCGAATCACTTCAAAATTTTGGAGTAATGTGTCAGAGAAAGGCAATACAAGAGAAAATGAAAAAGGCACATAGGGAAGCCCAAGCACTTGAATAGGCAAGGGATATTCTACAAAAAATTGTTCCAGATGTCAAACTCAAAGATAGCATATCAGTCATGGAAAAAATAGCAATTCTTACTGACACCATCACAAATCAGAATGTAGATGCAGAGAAGGAAATGGAAGAACATGCAAAGATGAAGTATCAACACAAACTAGTTGAGAAGATCAGCCAAGAAGTGGCAAAGAAAAAGGTAAAGCTATCTGAACTAGAAAGTGAATTAGAACCTATGATTACTGAAGCTGTTACCTTAGTTTAGAAATTGTGCACATTAGAAAATTTCACTAAAGAAAATCGTGAAAAGTTGTCACAATTAAATTTAGATCTAACAGCTAGTGCACTAAGTTTAACCTCTAATGCAAACACTATAAAGATGCATCATGAAAAGATTACAGAGGTAAACATATTGAGACAAGAAATATGGGATGTAGAGACTCAATTTAGAAATGAGGTTACAGAGCTTCAAGCTCACATTTTTCCAAACCTCACCACTCTGCAACAACATATTATAGATGCAAGAAATCTAATCACAACCCCAGAAATGTTTGTGGTAGACATCATATATGACATGCATGTGAGGATATCACTTGAGCATTTGGCTCTTGAGAATTTAAAGGAGAAATGGGAGAAAATGAAGGAGGAAATCAAAGCTTCACGCTCTCACATTTTTGAAAAGATGTAAGTACCTTTGCCCTCATTATAAAAAAAGGAGGAATGTATACATATGTACAATATACTTTAGTAAGAAAAAAGAGGAATGTATACATAGGTACAAAATACTTATGTATAATGTATGTACAAAAAAGATAGACATGTACATAAACTTACACTTACCGTCATATGCATAGGGGGAGTCATTTCATGACTAAGGAAGAAGTATACACAGGTGTACATACTAATGCATCAAGTACGTTGCACATTTTAGTTTTTGATACTAATGTCAAAGGGGGAGATTGATGACATTAAGTTTTTCCATTAGTATACTTAAAGGGAAAAACATGATAAAGGTCATTGGTATAAGCATAACCGGTGGACAACAAGCATACTCGACAGGACAAAATGTCTAATGTGAAAATGCTAAATATAGAAATGACCGATGATAAGCATAACTGATGATACAATTTTGAGAACATTGCCGACAAAGTAGAAAATGCATACCCAATGAATAGTTCAAGTAAGTAACACTGACAAAGAAGAAAACTGACATACTGACAGAGCAGCCCGACCATCAGAACTGACAGTCAGTTATAGAACCTACAAAAAGTGGATCTGACTTTACACGTCAAATAAAGCAATGTAATTCTATTTATAGAGTTTTTATTTTTTTTAAATCTTAACTTGAGGGTCAAGCAATCATATTGTAAATGTTTTAAAGCATCCTAATGGATCTAAAACATATCTAACTAAAGATCAATGTCAAGTTGTAAACCTTGGATCTAGAGTTAATTTGAAAAGCGCGAATCAAGGATAGAGCTAGAAACTAGTATAAATAGATGTTCCATCATTTGTAATAGGAGAGACTTGTAATCATTTGAACAATGATAGTAGCCATGGAGAGCATCTAAGTAGAAGAAGATAATTCATGCAAAGCTCAGAAATAGATCATAGCATTTATCAAGAACACAGGAAGGCTACTGACGAGTAGAGACGAGGTATTACTCAATCACTCAAGGTGATTACATACATACATTGTAAGCTATACATGATCTATTATCAACAATTAGAGATTGCATTCACTATCAGATCAACATTTATATTGTAGTTGAATACTAACAAGTGCATCACAATAGAAATCCTTTTTTAGAAGGTGGACTTAATAGTTCTTTGATAAATCTCTTAACAGAGTGCACACCTAACAGTGTTGCTAAAGCTTCAAACAAAGTAGATCCTAACAGGTCTCCACTCTAATACTCCTAATAGGGTAGATCATCAGAAGTGATCAATTTTAAGTCTTTATCGGCTCCCTTCTTATCTGCAGATAGTGAATTTTTGTGGGTAGACATCCCCACCACAGTTTTTACTTCCTAACAGGAGTTTTCTGCGATATCATATCATGTGTTATGTGTTATTTGTTTTCATGAATGTTTCTTGAATGTTTATACATGTAAAGAAGTTATATTTTTGATTACACATACATAAGCAAAGATGAACAGATAGATAGGTATTACAAATCTGATGACACAAATGTTAATGGGCCAAACACATAAAAAGTTTTAGAGGTACTGATTCACCCCTCCCCTCTCAGTACATCATTCCAATAATTCCAACACATGTGTCATTTTTCCAACTCCAATCTTTAATTCCTAGTCCTCCATATTCCTTAGGTTTGCAAATCTTATCCCAACTGATCATGGCTTGTTTCCTATTTTCATCTGTTCCTTGCAAATGTTTTTTAAATTTTTCTATCTATTTTATGCTTGACCCCCTTGGGGAGAGGTAAACATGATATTTGATATGTAGGGATGGCCGATAGAACTACTTTGATCATTTTATCTCTTCTAGCCTTAGTTAGTCATTTGAATTTTCAACTACCCATTTTTTTCTAGCTTCTCAGAAATATAATCCCAAGATTTGTTACCCCTTTGGCCGATTTCTAAGTAGATCCCAAGATATTTACAAGGGAAGGTGCCTTTTTTATAGCCCATGAGATTTCATATTGCTTGTTCTATGTTTGGAGTGGTGTTTAAAAAAAATATTTCTGATTTGGTTGTGTTAACCTGTTGTCCTGAAGCTTCAAAATATGTTTTAATGATTTGCTTAAAGTTTCGGATTTCTTCCATTTAGGTCCACACAATCCCCAATGAGATATCCAAATTAAATACCACAACCCAAATTAAAATATTTCTCATTTGGTTGTGTTAACCTGATGTCCCGAAGCTTCATAATATGTTTTAATGATTTTCTTAAAGTTTCAGGCTTCTCTCATGGAGAGTCATGCAAAAAGTGGCTAAAAGAATTATTCACTTCATAATTTGAATAATAATCTCAATCACTCATTTTTCTCTTCTTCTCCTTGTAGCCCATCTCAATATCGCCTTCCATAACACATTTTTAACATACTACCTTGGGTTTATCAACTGAATGAATTATAGATACCCTTGTCCTTTTCCTCATCCTTATTCTTAACATTTTTCTTTGTCCATCCATAAAAAACTACTACTCATTATTTTATTAAGATTTCTTCTATCCTTTGAGAGGAGAAACCACTTCAGGTTATAAATAATAAAATTCAATGTTTTGCTTCTATGAACTATTATTAGGTTGTTTCATTACTCTAGAAACCATGCATCGATTTCTTTTGTCCAATTTTACAACAAAATAATTATCACTCATCTAGAAGGAATATAACTTTTTCCACAAAGAAAGGTCATTAAGTAATGATTTGGCTTGTTACCACTTTTCTAACTTTTTTTCACATTACTTTTGCAGATGATTCTTTTTACATTGAGGAATATTTTATCTACTAAAAGAAGTTGAATGAGGATTGTAAATTTTCAATTATATATAATCTAATTTTTATCTTTTATATATTATTTTTGAAGATAATTTCTGATAGATCTTTATCTCTCAATAAATTCATTATTTTAAGTATTTGTAGTTTGATGTTTGCACTAGCAATATATATATATATATATCTAATTTTCAATTATATATAATCTAATTTTTATCTTTTATATATTATTTTTGAAGATAATTCTGATAGATCTTTATCTCTCAATAAATTCATTATTTTAAGTATTTGTAGTTTGATGTTTGCACTAGCAATATATATATATATATATAAACAAACCCCAGCCTCTTTAAAATCAATAGCAAAAATAAAAGCAACACCAAAATCTCTATATAAATCCCAATGTCCAAATTAAGAAAGGCATTTCTCTTAACAAAAAACATTATCTACTTCTTTGATAATATGCATATGTAAAGTGATTATATTGTCCAAATTTATATTTATTTCACACTTTTTTTTATCTTTCTAATCCAACAACTCTTATCCGCCTTTGGAGATGACATAATTTTTTCACAAACTTTGAAACAACTTTTTCCCAACAAATTTTCCATACCTTTTGGTTCTGCCAACTATTTTTGTGGGACTCTACCAGAATACATATGTCTTGATCTGCTTAATATAAAAGGAAGGCACAAGTCTTCACTTGGTTTTTCTCACTCTTTGTATATGGTCTCTGGTCTCTTTGTTATTGGAATAAATAGAAATAAAATTCCTTCAAACAATTTAATTACAATTCTAAAGTAAACCACTAGTCCCTACAATAAGTAGAAAAAAATTCATTATTTAAAAAATAATGTAAGAAAGAAACATATTTGTCATACCATTGGAGAATCACAAGTACACAGATTTGTTGAGAAAAAGCAGATGTAGATGTAGGAAGAGCAGTAGCAGAGCAATTCTCCTTTGGCAAGATATATTTTCATGAATGCTTCTAAAAATACTTTCTTGTCAAAGGAGAAGTGTCTGTCACTATTCTTCACTCTCTTTGCTATCATGGTGCTTCTCTAATCAATTCAATGCTATTACAAAGATTAAATCTGTGACAATAAAGATATTGGAAATGATCTGAGATAAAGGGTTTAAATAAGACAGACAATGTAGGGATAATGTGAATAATAGGTATAGTTAATCTATGAATAGAAAGAATATACAAAATATGGACATATCTGGATAAGATAGGCTAAAGAGGCCGAATATGTCTAAATTGATGAATGAACTAAGGTCTGAGTTGATTGGTGAGAACTTTCTACGTAGATACTAGATATATGGAAAGAGTGTCGCACTAACATCATTAAGCATATTAAAAAAATTACTTGATCCAAAAACTATCCAATATTAATAAAAAAAATCTATAAAAATCTATAAATGTTTATAACATGGAGAAGGATTCTAACCATCGTTCAATGGAAAAACAGATATACCCATTTATGTTTTACAGCTCACTCACACAATTGAGTGATTTGGGTTCAAATTTTTCTTTGAATATGTCCCTCGCCCATTGGATATAAATCACTTTTTCCAAGCCTGGTAAAGCAGCACCACTCATTCAGTAATAGAAAAATGGATGGACTTTTCCTTTGGTAGAAATTTGTCCGTGATCGACACATGCATTACTTTTCAAGCAAAAATATATCTGCAAGTTTCATGTTAAATATATCATCTAACATGCCTGGTGTCAACAAATGTCTATATTGAGATTGAGATATTCGATTACTTTGCTAATGCTATGATTTGGATTTGTAATGGTACAATATCATTATTAATGGGAATTTAAGTGGACTATAATTATTTTGTCCAATTTAGCATTATTAATGTGTGGATTCCATAGTGCCTACTTTGGGTTGCATTCCTTGTAATAAAGCATATACAGTATAAATTCAAGGAGAAAACCTTTGTTCTTTTTGAGACAAAAGTTCATTCTATGTGTGACACAATAGTCTCGTGAAGTCCAATAATAGAATAATATACATTAAATAATGGGAACCGACCATTTGGTAATAATACCCATAAGGAACAAACCCAATAAATCTCAGTGCCATATCTTAGCTAAATTCATAACCTACTATTCCAAGAAGCAAGTCCAATTAATATCAATGTCGTATCTTAGCTAAATTCATAACCTACTATTCCAAGAAGCAAGCCCAATTAATATCAATGCCATATCTTAGCTAAATTCATAACCTACTATTTCAAGAAGCAAGCCCAATTAATCTCAATGTCATATCTTAGCTAAATTCAGGACCTACTATTCCAAGAAGCAAGCCCTTTGGGGATGTTTTGAATCAAGGAAATATTAGCGTCATCAAGCCCCACATGAATATACAACTTAGAATTCAGATCTTACTTGAAGAAGTATTAAATCCGAATGCTGATTGCTAGTTAAGATCTATGGTTTTCTTCATCTTAAGAGGTGTTCCCCCATGAAAGAGACCTTTTCAAATGGAAGAAATCAAAACAATGAAAAAAGGGCTGGGTTCTAGAGTCAATCAAAGGTCTAAGAAAGACATTATATCATGCTCTATTAAGTGTTCTCAAGCCATCCTTCAATATGGATCTTAGATAATTTGTGGAAGGATTCATTATATCTAAGTATTGGACTTTAAGTTTCATGATCTTAAGGGATCTTTTATGCTTAAATGTTTGAAAAACTTAAGAGATCTATTATGTTTAAATATTTTATGTGATAAATTCTTATTTTATGAAATTGGTATTATGTTTTTTCTTAACATAAATATCTATTTAGCTAGGCTGAATGATCCAGTGAAAAAAACAATATAAATTTCTTGTTTGAGAGTTCATCTTAGATATTATGTAGAAGTATATTTATATCAACTTTTGATTGATTGCATAATTATTTTTAGTCATTTCTTATTAATGAACCAACCTTTTTCAATTACAAACATATGATCTTATGATAATAGATTGTCCTTATTGAAAGTAATAAGATTTTGCATGCTCCTCATCTTTGTCACTAACTCTACTCAAGATGGTAGTTCCTCTCTTTGACCACCCTTGAAATTTTATCCTCTCCCTAAAAATCTACCATCTAGAGTTATAGTTCTTAACACTCACTCCCCTTAACATTCCTCTTCCAATCCCAAACCCACTTCTTCTATCTCATATCACGTTGAGACTTCCCCTCTACAACATTGTCCCACTCCCCGCTTCTTATTCACCTAGCTTGAGCTCTATTCCTCCTCATTCCTAGGTCCTTTCATAATTTGATTCTAGATGATGCGTGGTTTATGATCAAGACTTGCAAAGAACTTTCAATGTCACAAATGTATTATGCAAGAATAAATTCCTTGTTTACCCCATTGTACCATCTTATGAAAGTTCAACCCATCCTTTACCTACTCCAAATCACCTCCTTGTGACTTGTTAATGATATTTATTTCCTACCAATTTCAGTTTCTTATAGTGGATAAATAATGCAAGGTGTTATTAAATGAAAAAGAGGATTTTATACTTGATTCACAAGGAAAGTAAAATTTTTGGCATAGAATCCATGAAACCAGCCAATCTCTATCCATCATCATAAATTCAAAAAATTCATTTAGAGACATAGTCTAGATCTCCTTTTTCTCTCGGAAGCTTAAAATGAATAGTATTGGACTAGACTATACTTTTCAAATGATAAGGAAAGAGTCCATGTTTGTGTATTAAATCATCAAGAGGGGAAAGATGCCATGGTATTATGTGTTATCCCTTGCATTGCTAATTATATTGCTTCATTAATAATTAATCCTACCTAGCATTGTGTGTGGTGTTGATGCTTTATTAAAAGACACACACTAGATTGTGTTCTATCTATACCCCCAATAAATCCCATGGAAAACATTTTTGTGGGATACATTGTCTAACTATCTCCATTTTTTCAATTAGATAATATGAGATATTTTAGCATAGTGAACCCCTAAAATCAGATCATTTAATAGAATCCAAATCACCCCAATCTAAATTAAATACGTGGTTACATTGTTGCAATTAATTAAACATTTTAAACTCTCATTGTGGTTCATAATGACCCCAAATGAATCACTAGTACTCTTGGTGTAGTTATTACAACGGATATCATGATAAACAATTACAAATAGCTATTTGTATAGTAATTAAAAATACACTCCTAAAATACCTAAACTCTAAAATCTTCCAAATTGATGAAGGTGTGTAATTTAAGGTGTATATAAAGCCTCTATATGAAGCTACCATTAGGAATATAAAAGGTTCCATCATCTAAAATACAAGAATCTAATTGGGTTACACCCATTTTTCTCCAAAGCCTAATGGTTTTTATCCTCAAATATAGTTGTTGGGTATAAGTTCTCAAAATAGGGCTAGGAGTTATTCATGATTTTTTTTGAAAGATGTAAATGTTTTTAAATAGCCTAATAAGGGGACTGACCCTTACAAAAACAAGTTCCAAAGGCTAGAATATAGGCCAATGACAACACATAGACAACAAAAAGGTCCTAACAAAGATAAGAGAATGCAAAGCACAAAGGCTAGAAGCCCTTCAAACGAAGGGTCAAACTTATACCACAAGAGAAAATGGGTGAGGGTTTGAAGAATAGTTCTTGTTAGGAATAAGGTGTCTCAACCTTGTATATTTCCTTACATTTGATATTTTCTAAATGTCGACACTTTGGACAATGTGTAAGGTAATCATGACTGAAATGGTTATGACGGATTCCTATGACAGTAATTAATATTTGTAAGAGCTAATTGCGGAAGATTTGATGATGGGTGAAGACATGCAAGACATGTGGCAACTGATCATGTTGAGTACTATACACTCTTTTGCAATCATGTTTTTCGGGTTCCTATTTTCTTAGAGAATGGTAAAACCCTAATATGGTTGTCTTTGGAGGTTTCCCTAAAAAGGGAAGTGCGTGGTATAAGCATTTTTTCAGGGTTACGAATCAGAGTGAGAAGTTAGTTTATTGTTGGAACATTTTTATGTTGCCAAATTTGTCTTCAAGTGTTGATTATCTCCTGAAAGAACTTGCATTGCAAGTGTATTGTAAACAGTAATAGTTTTGATTAATACATTGTGTAGGTTTTGGAGTGCTAGGGTTTTTTACCGAAAGGTTTTCCCAAGGGTAAATCATTGTGTCATTCTCATTTTTCTATTTATGCATGTTATTGTATTATCATTCTGTAATTGCTAAGGGTTAAATCTGAATTTGCACGATCCTCTTCTTGAGATTTTAGTCTAGGGAACTATTTTCCACATACTTAGTTTCCTTTCAGTTCTTCCTATGCCTCCATAAAACTATCCAGATGATGCTATCCTTAGGCTTCCCAATAAAGGAAACTTCACTGGGTAGTTGCCAACATAATGATCACATTATTGTAGAAGCTAAGCATTGTCAACAAAAGCATGGTGCAGAGTCAGAGCAGGAACAATAGGAGAGGAAAGGTCCTCATGGATAGAGGGGGATGCACCTAAAGTGATAGGGGCGACATCCAAAGTAGTGCCTGGAGAAAGGCCTAGATTAGTAGAAAAATCCTAACCCCGAACAACAACATGAGCATTGTCTAAATTTTTAGAAGGGGTTTCGTCATCCTTAGCAACCTGTAGATCCTTAGAGGATCCACAAATAGAATTAGAAGCATGAACTATCAAATGATCCTCACTTGCATCATTCCACCAAGTAGCAACACCCTTGTGACACAAAACGGTACAGTTAGTAGCTATATTCCTAGTGGAGAAGCAACATTGCCAATGAAAGGGAAGGTCCTCATAGTCCAGTGCTTGAGTCCATGACCTCTCCCCAACCATGATCACTACATCCCCCAAAAGTAGTGAGGAGATATCCATATCAACTAGAATGTGTACAAAAGTAGAGTGGCTGATTGTGGCCATAACATCATCCACCTTCAACAGACGACCAAGAGAGTTTCCAATTTCATCAAAGCAAGGAATCTCCCATAAATGTAGTGGGAGATTAGGAAGATGAACCCAAACTGAATGCACATTGAGTGGTATAGTGAGAGATTTGAATGATACTATCCAAGGTTTGGTAGAAAGAGAGCGATTTCCCCAAACCCACAACTTGTTCAAAATTAAGTCGCGGTCTTTAGATGAAGAGAAAAATGCAATAAAAAACCTCTTTGCACATAGGTAGAGTTCAATGTTACCTGAAACTATGGATCGCCAAGAACTAGTGACCCAACAATGTAAATCTGAAAGAGAGGGTTAGAGGCCCGAGAATCTACAAACCAACCCAAATGTTGATAAAACTCCACATTGTCAACCACATCCAGGCCACAAACCATCACAGGGAAATTTTGCATGGGTAGTAGGTCAGGTTTTCACCACTAAAGAAATGGTAGTAGTAGATTTAGCAACTAGAGCATAGCTCCTCGTACCAGTAGTAGTAGATTTAGTGGATAACTACATCCTTGATAACCCCATGGCCAGAACCACTAGTGCCAAGAGTAGAAGTACAACCTCCAACCCATGATGAGAGGCAGTAGAATGTTGTCCATCAAGAAGAGTTAGAGAAGAAGAAGCACCAATCCCAAGGGATGCATACTGAAGGGGAATATGGATGCCAGCAAGAGCTAGAAACCCTTAAGAGTCTAAGACAACATACTTCCCATTACTAAGGGTAGAAACCCCTCGACATAGATCAATATCAGTTTGTGAAAGCCCAAAACCAATATGTCGAACACTAGCAGTGGATCCATCTAGCAATGGAACCGAAGCCCCTTCCATCATTTTAGACACATATATTATGGTCTTAAAAAAAATGGAGACTATCATTGTTGCCAACAGTTGCAATTCTCGCTCATCTTATTCAAACATTATATGTGTGTGTGTGTGTGTGTGTGTGTGTGTGTGTGTGTTTTGGAGACCTAGCATGGGCACATATTAAGAGTTATTTGAATATTTATTATAATTTAATATTAAAATTTGAGTTCATTAAGAGTGTAGTTTTGTAAATTGTACTCCTTTAATTAATTATTCCAATATTACACTCTCCTAGCGCTCATTTTAGCTTGCCGCTCCTCTGTCATGCACTTTTGGATCATATATAGCTTTAAATTAATATTTAACTAAAAAATATGAGTCCTATTCTATTTTAAATCTCAATACACTTCTCTTAGGGCCTGTTTGGGGGGCTGGAATTAGACTGGAATTGACATTATCTAATTCAAGATAAAGCCAAATTCCATGTTTGGGTCCATGAATAAAAATGGAATTGGAATTACAAAATTTTGGTTTTGCCCCAAAATGGGCATATCAATCTTCCACCTAAATAGGTGGAATTAGAATTTCGAATTCCAATTCCAATTTTTACAAAAGAAAATTTAATATCTTGTCAGATCCATGACATGATAGATGTGTAAATGTGTGTATGTATGTATATGTGTATATATACACAAATGTGTGTATCTGTGTATATATATCCACACATATATGTATGTATATATACACACATGTATATATATACACATACATGTGTGTATATATACATGTTTATATATACATGTATGTCTATATACACACACATCTATATATACATATATGTGTATGTGTGTATATATACACCTATGTGTATATATACACATGTATATACACATATATGTGTGTATATACACATATATGTATATACACATGTATATATACATGTGTGTATACACATGTGTATATATACACACATGTATATATACACACATATATATACATGTGTGTATATGTATATATACAAACATGTATATATACATGTGTGCATAGTATATATACACAAATGTGTGTATATGTGTGTATGTGTGTGTATATATACACATGTGTATATGCATGTATATATACATATATGTGTATATATATACATATGTTTATGTATGTCTATACACACATGTATGTGTGTATATATACACACATACACACCATATTTAAAAATTAAGAAATAAATAATTAAAATTATTTATGCATCTTCTAAGTCATCTTCCGGGTGAACCAAACGGGTCGAGCCCATATTTCAGAAATAATTTCTAGGATATGTATCTTCGAGAATTGTAGCATCTTCCAGAATTGACCATATCCAACATTTGGTATTTCATCACCCAAACGGGCCCTTAAAGCCCTTATTTTAGTGTTCTCTATATATTCTATATCATCTCAAGCTTATATGGGGTTGTATCCTAATTTTAATTTCAAGGCACTTTATTCCCCAATTAAAGGTTGTAATAATTTTGCATCAAGCATTGATATCATATAAGAATTTTCCTAATGCAATAAAAATATGCCAAGATGTAGAAGCTCAAAGAATAGTAAAAGAGAGATAGCCAAAATGATATGATCCTTAATTGAATGGATTCATTGATAACCAATAATACATAAAATTTCATTGATTTACAATATAGATATACCTGAATATATAAGCAATGCACGATAACTAGTAGATATGCAAATGATAAACTATCAACGATAGTAGGTGGAATCACATGTCAACCAAAGTTGGATCATCATGTATTGTACAATGAAGTATGTGCAAACATGTGCAACAATGAGAGGATGATAGTGTGATAAGAGTACTAAAGGTGGATCTCACACATAAAGTGGAATAAGATAACTAAGTTATCACCACCTAACGTAGAATTCTCCTACACAGTGTGCTAAAATAGGATACAAATGTCTAGGTGTCTATAATGCAAACTACTATGTATGCATTATCCTAAGTAAGCTTAAGTAAAGTGTAATTAATAATTTTTAATTACACCAACACCCTCCCCTTAAGTGCAACTTAGGGGAATGCACTTAAGCTCACAATGCTAGATGACAATGCAAGATGGGTCTCGACTACTAGGCCATGTTAGGTACCCATACATACAATATTAAAATGCAAAAGCAATGCAACCTCTCATAACGTGGAAAAAGAGGGAAAACCTCATGGGAAAAACCCTCCACCAAAAAGAGAGATGAAAAAAAAACAAGATGCATAGATGGATGGAGTAGTCAAGACCCCCCATGACAACATACATGGTATATATACAATCAATAATCCCCATATAGGAGAGAAGAAGTGGAAGAGAGACAAATAAACTCCCCCTCAATCTTGAATGCACACCAATGGTAGATGCTCCAAGCTTGATGTAGAATATGCTCCATGAGTGTTGAACAACATTACTCCCCTTAGGAAGAAACACAACCAAAAGTGCATGTATGAAGCCTCCCCAATCTATAGGTAGAAACCTCTAAAATGTATGGAATCTCAAAAACCTGCTCAAGTGTCCCCATGTCAATACTTAAGGGTGCCTCCTCCAAATTAGGTGTACTAGAACATGTGTCAAAGACTCAAGTGTCTCCAAAATCCTCAATGTAGGATTCCACAAACAAACCTGCAATGTCTTTCAAGAAGTCATCCCATGGAACTTTTATTGGATGACAAGGAATATCCTACTACACTGAATCACAAGCATCCAGTGCTATAGGAATACAAGCATAATCACGAGCAATAGTGGGAGTGATCTCAATAGAAGAAGTAGGAGCTGTAGCTAGAGGTTTTAGATCTTTTGGGAATGAAGGAACATGTGGATCTTCATACATCTCCCAAAGAATGGTCTAAAGATCACAAATAGTGTTTGTCTTCTTGCCATCAAGGGAATCCATAATATATTCATCCATATTAAAATAAATAACATTGAGAAATTTTGTCTAAGAGTCCCAATCGAAAGGACCACTAGGACTAGGAACTTTGTCTCTATACAAATATGGCAATAGATTACTCTCACTAAGATGAGTCAGAATGAAATCACTCCATTGGTTATAGTTTCCTTTCTCCAGATTAATTAAAACACCCATGATGAAAAATCAAATAACATAAGAGAAAAAAGAGGAACAACCGCTCAAGATACCCACCCCCAAATTCACTCAATCAAAGAATCCCCCCTAAAATGATGATTTTGGCACTTTATATATAGTGCGTGTACAATTGCCACTTGCCAAAAAATGAAAAGTGGACTTATGATTTCAATGATTACAACTATCAAAATGAGACTATAGAAGACTCAAATAATTAGGACACAATATCTCTCAAGAATCCAACTAGTTAAAAGTGCCAAAAATAAGCCAAAATAGACCAAATGTTGAAAGTGATATGTCCAATCTCAATAGCTATAAAATGATAGAGTTTATAGAAAGTAGACAAAAAATCATGCACTTTCAAAAAAAATTCCACATAAAATTGTGTGCGTATGAGCCCGAACAAAGCCTTTGAAGTTGCAAAATCAAAGATAAGACAAGTACAGTCACCAAAATCTACGATTTCTGAAAAATCTGCGAGTTTTGAAAAATCTACAATTTCTGAAAAATTTGTCCATAAAAATATAAAAATACTACACTTAAGAGCACAAAATTCTACCCTAAATTTTAAAAAATTGCATCAAAAAAGGCCTCACGTTGACCAAGTTAAGGATTTTCATGACCAAGTTAAGGAGTTTTGAAAATCGCCTCCAAGAACAAGAATACCAATGGTAAAGGGGTCTCAAATTTTAAAACCTGATGACATCAATAGACCATTAGTATAAAGTTGATGGGTGTAAGGTCATCACTGGAAAAAAGACAACTAACCCCAAGTAAATGTGAAATTTAAGACAACAAAATAATGATGATGTATAAGGTAGTAACTGGAAGGAGATATAGTGGAGCCCCCGTGGATGAAAATGCCAGAATTTCACCGGGAATCAACGATGATGCTGCCGGTTGTAGTCGAGTCTGACAATGCTGCAGAGGTTCACTGTTGAGCCACTGAGATTGTGGAGTGCCACTTGGAAAGCACATAATCTTGAAATGGGAAATTTGGAGAATATGTCACCGTCAGGAACAGAAGGTCCGCAAAGGTGAACTGGTCACCAAAAGTTCACCGAATGTAGGAAAAGCCAATGAATTTGGGTGAAGTGCTGATTGCAGGTAAGGAGGCGATGTCACCGGGAGAAAGGTGTTCACAAGGTCAGATTCTGCTAAAAGAATTCCAATAGCTCTTGAATGTATGACACCACCTACAAATTTGTCTGAGCTCACTCACTATTCTCACTATTCTGCGATGTCTGGAAGCAGTGGAGAAAGCTGGCCGCTAGTGAGTTTGTAGAGAAAGTGGGCCTAAGAAGGCTGGCAGTGGTAGGATTCAATAATACCAAACTCGTGGGAATATAAAATCAAACCTCCTTTTTATATGTAAACAACCATGTTTTAAACAGAGCACGTGGTATGCTAGTGTTGATACCGGTGGTGCTGTTGTGATTGTCGTGATGTTAAATGCCGACTTTAGATCACTGGGTTTGATAGTATTTTCTTTGAAATATGGCTGTATACTGTACTCTTCACGACACCAGTTCATAGAACTTTCTCTAAAATATGCATGTATATTGTTCTCTTTGTGACAATAGCTAAGATAACATAAGCGAGGTAAAACCCAAAACCAAGATTTTGGCCAAAAAAAATATAATGATAAGACTGCGAAATTATAATGATAGACCGCGAATAAAGATTGAAATGTAGAATAAAATAAATTTTCCACAAATCATACCATTTTTCTCTGAAATATGCAAGTATATTGTTCTCTTCATGGCAACTGCTAAGATAACACAGACATGAGGAAACTTGAAACCAAGATTATGCCCAAAATAATAATAATGATAGACTGCGAATAAATATTGAAATGTAGAATAAAACAAATTTTCCACAAACCATACTGTAAATGTGCAGATTGGGCCATACGGCTTGGTCTGTCAAAAACCTTTTGCCTCCAAAAAAACAACTTTCCCCAAAATATGACAAATTTATAGTCAAAATTTACCAGAACATGTACCTAGATGTGATGGTGTCACGACTCGACCTTTGCGACTCATCTTTTTCCGGACTTGTCTTGCGACATTTTGACCTTGTTGACCAAGTCGTTTTGATTCGACTAGGTCATTTTCTAGATGCTATGTTCTAGTTGATTTTCTCATTAGGGTTTTAATTAGCGGTAATTATAAACCTAAGATTAGTTATGATGACTAATGTTATGAGGATGTTTTAAATTTTATATCATGATGTTAAATGGATGTTCGTGTTATGATTTTATGCATATATGATGAACTATGATGTACATATAATAAATGTGTTAATTATGGAGAATGGTGTAAAATGAAATGGTTTAACTTCTATTTATGATTAATCACGTACTGATACAGTGCTTTATTTTCGAGTATGTCTGTTGAATGCAGGACGAAGGCGGGAGTGTGGTTGAGGTAGAGAAGGCTAGCTTCCAGTTCTGGAAGGGACGGATGGTCGGGTTGGCCGGATCTGTACACACACACACCACTTAGATACATTGTGGTTACATGRTTTTATTACATAGTTAGTTTTTAYACTCTCTTGAAAATTTTATGAGAAATTACATGAATGTGAAAGGAAGAAATGATTAAATTAATAGTGCACATGTCTAGATAAATTCATGTGATTGTGGTTACATTAGTATTGAAATGGGAAACGAATTGGATAAAGGATTTCTTTTCTTTTTGTGGTTTCCGCACCTATTGCTAATAATTTAGTGGTTGTATTTAGGAAAAAAAATAAAATAATAATGAGATAAAGTAAATACGGTTGGAGAATGGACAAAGGGGGTTATTAAAGAGGCATAAGCCTTATTTCTTGGCATGCGCTTCCTTTTCTCGGGAGTAGTTAGTCTGGATTTGGGAAATCTTGCTTGAGGAAGAAAACAGAGAAGGGGAAAAAGATCGGTGGCAAAGAAGGTGACAGTCTGCAGTTAGAAAAGATAAAGGGTTGGACCTGTACGTGGACGGTCAAGGAAGGCTGCGGATAATCCAAAACCATACATTTCAGGTTCTTCTTTATACATATATGAATTGTTGTTCGATTTCAGCTGCGTAGGCACTAAGATAGTATGCATCTTTCTGTGCTAAAAGTTGTTAGTCTTCCAGTGAACTGTGAAAGTAATACAACATTCTCTGAGTTATGTTATTTTGTCTTCTTAGAAACCTTGAGCGATATTTTTTTAAAACAGTTGAACGGCGTAGCTGAGTCTTGATCGCAGCTGCTGCTTTTCCTTATACATCTTCACCGTATTAAGACTGCGGTTTCCCTTTAGCTTTAAGTTTAGTACCGCAATTTTCCTTCCTTTGTCTGAAATTTTAGTATCAACGTTTCCTTATCATGCAAGGAACTGCTGTCCTTTTTGCCAAGCTAGAACATGTCTGGTATCTTTCTTTGTTGCACCTTTGCTTAGTTCTTTTATATGTTCCTGGCTGCTAGTTTTAAACAACTCTATTTGGTGCATGGCGTTGACAGCTCAGCTGTAACCTGTAGATGAGTATGCACTGTTTGGGTATTGGCTAAATAGCAGACTAAAACGTAAAACATAATAAGGAAGTTGGAAACAAAGTTGAAAAAAAAACTAAGTTTCCCCTTGGTAAGAAATACGTTTTAGTCTGCTGCATAGACGTTTCCCATGGTTTGAGCCTTAGCATCAGCGCTGCGTTTGTACGCTGTCTTGCAAAGTGTAGACAAATTCCATTGCGCACTTGGGTCTGTAGTAGTTTTGGTAATTGGGCCGTGATTTATTTTTCTTCTCGGAAGAAACAGAGCAGGGGAGTCTTTAGTTTTGTTCAGGAAAATGCCATTGAAGAAGCTCCAGCTGAAATGGAGTGCGAAAATGATGTTGTGGTAAAGCCATCAGATTACACAT
>MU223845.1:4208791-4260797 GCA_018584345.1 Thuja plicata
GATACTGTGCCATCACCATTGAATTTAGGAAAATTCTTTCTTGAGGCCCTTGGCAAGTCATGATTTGCTGCAAGGTTTAGAGGCCCAATTGCATTTCCCCAAGGAACGGCCATGTTTACTAACCTTATGTTTGGTTGAGAAGCTTGAAATGAAACTGAAAGGGGAAGTGCAATACTGTGAAGAATCAATGAATTATAGGTGGCAGAAATAAGAGTTCTACCAACAGGAGGTGAAGAATATTTTCTTCTCTTTGTTTTGAAAGGAATTTTAGCAGGCATTTGAATTTCTTCAGGCTTGTTATCTTCAACTTCTTCTCTCGACTTAGCCCTTCCTTTCCTGTAAATATTTTCAAGAATAGGGAAATTGACTTGTTTAAGCTCTTCGTATACTGGGTCAACCTTTCCATTTAATTTTTCACTCCTGGTAAATCTGGAATCCAGGATGCCTTAAAATTCTGAGAAAAACTTATGATATACTTTCTTTCTAAGTCTTCCCCAGCAGAGTCGCCAAAAACTGTTGGTTAATAGTTTGTCCTCCCGTTAGATTTGTAATCTCTGACTCTTTTAGCACCCAAGGTGTGAGAACAAAAGGATTTTCACCAACAAATGGGTCAGTGTAAGTCTTCTATCACTGCCCTTTGAATTGACAGGTACAGCTCCCTGATTATGTTTAATCTTCAATGAATTTGTTTCTTTATGATCATCAGATTATCTTCTTATGAGTTTTAACCAAATTGCTTGTAGGCACAAACAATTCAGGCGAGGATAAGGTGGAAAATCTATAATCCCCAATGGAATGTTGATCACAGATTATCATGAAGTCTGTCATCTAACTTAAACCTACCTACTTTAAGAATGCATATCTTACTAATGAGAACAGCAGCGAAATCATATATAGATAGAAAAATGGAATTGCTTATACTGCAACTACTAATCATGAAATGGAATTCAAGCAGTAATCATAGCTCCATATATAATTGTACTTTCTATTTGGATGCATCTAAATTACTGAATGAATAGGAGAAGAATTATACATGACGAGCAAATAGAATTACTTTCACTGCAATCACAGACATGAAATAGAATCCAACATGCAACTGCGGCTTCACATATAACTGTTCTATCTATTCAAAATGCAAATGATTCACTAAAATGGCGCAACAAAAATGAGACAAAGCCTCTGTAAATAGAATCACTTCTGCTTCATTAACAAGTTTTCTGACCTTTCCTACTGAATTCTTTACAGAATTTATAAACTCTACAATACATCAGGCTTCTAAGAGCCAATGACCTTCCCTCTTCTTCGAATACAAAGAGACAGAATACAAAGAAAAAAGACTTTTCAAGTCAGAGAACATGAATAGTCGCTATGGAATCTGAAACTCTTCATCTCCAACTAGCATTATCAAGATGAATCCATTGGGCCACGGAGTCAAATAACTACTTATGGCGGAAAATCCCAAACTGGATGCTCCCAGCGGAAAATACCAAATCTGCTTCTCCATTGCGGAAAATTTGAAAAGAGCGTCTCCGACGGAAAATTGGAAAAGAGCGTTTCCATTGCAGAAATTTGCAACTTGGCTTCTCTTCGCGGAAAATGAGACCGAAGCTTCTCCTTGGCGAAAAATCACTTAAGAGGTGCGAAACCCGCACAAGGCAAAGTTCTTCTTTTCTGCCTTTGCGGAAAATGTATGAGGAGGTGCGAAATCTGCAATATGTGGAAATCCTTCTTTGTGGAAATCACACCTAGTAGGTGCGATTTCCGCATAATGGAGAAACCACTACCTGTCTTTCTGCATGTCATTTTTAAGTGCGCGGGTTACTTAACTCAAAGCACATGCTTTATTTGATCTTTGAAAACAATGACATGATATTCCTTTTTAATAAATTGGGCCCACCTTATTATAACCAAGCTTGCAGAAAATCACTTGAGAGGTGCGAAACCCGCCGAGCTCAAAGTTCTTCTTTGCGGAAAATCACCTGAGAGGTGAGAAACCCTCCGAGCTCAAAGTTCTTCTTTGCAGAAAATCACCCGAGAGGTGCGAAACCCGCTGAGCTCAAAGTTCTTCTTTGCGGAAAATCACCCGAGAGGTGTGAAACCCGCCGAGCTCATTCTCGCTCATTTCTTAACCAAATTGCTCGTCGTTTGTTGCATTAGGATCATTGAGACCTGTAGAATCGATCCATACCAGTCTTCGATCTCTTCCTGAGAAAGAACATCAATTGGAGCACAAATCTTTGCCGGGTTGGGATCTACAACCTACCCAAATATGAAAAGACCTCAGAACAACCCGCCCGGCTAGGAGAAGGAAAGGCAATGATAGGGAAACCCGACAAAGATAGCCTACCTAAGAAAGAATTAGACTTAGACTCAGATTGACCAGACTAACTTGACATGACCATATGACCCAATAATACCAAAAAAAAGGGGTGACTGAAAGTCAGACAACACAATGAGAATGGAATCAAATGATAGGTCTTTGCACTGAGAACACCACAACAAAATGGAATTGCTGAAAGAAGGAATAGATCCATAGTTGATTATGCAAGGACACTGATGATAGAAAAAGGCATCACCCAAATCTTCTAGAGGGAAGCTATCAGTACTGTTGTTTACACATTAACCATAGTACAATTGAAGAAAGACACCAAGAAGACACCTTATGAGCTTTGGTATGGGTACACACCCAATGTAAGTTACTTCAAAAATTTTGGTAGTCAATGTTATATCTTAAAAGATGATAGAAATGGAAATCTTGACTACAAGAGTAATGAAGGAATATTTCTAGGGTATTCCACCAAAATCAAGGCTTATAAATGTCTCAATAAAGCCTCTAACAAAATTGTTGAAAGTGCAAATGTAAAGATAGATGAATTTGCAGAGAAGAATGAAAAGGAAAGCACTAAAGAACCAGAGGAATACATCAGGTTTTCTTACAATGAGGAACCTAGCACTCTACCTGACCAATAATGTAGAGCTCTCGAGCAACGGATCATTGCACCCGAGCATCAGGCTACAAATACCGATGATCAGGATATTGCTCAAAATGATGCACCAAATGATGGAGAAGAGAATGAAGGAAAAAATGATGATCAAGATGATAGACAAAGGATTGAACCTGTACTTGCAAGATATGTCAGAAGGAATCATCTAGAGAACTGGATCATAGGAGAAAAGAACGCTAGTATGAGAACCAAAAGTAAGTCTCTAAACACAAGATGTCTTATTTGTGATTTTGAGTCCAAATATGTCAATGCTGCACTTGATAATGATGAATGGATAAGTGCTATGAATGAGGAAATTGAGAAGATAGAGAAAGACAAGACATGTACACTTGTACCGAAACCAAATGACAAGAATGTCATCGGTACAAAATGGATACTCAAGAATAAATTGAATGAGAATGGAGATCAAGTCACCAGAAACAAAGCAAGACTAGTATGCAAGGGGTATGCACAAGAAGAAGGAATTGACTATGGAGAGACCTTTGCACCCATTGCTAGGCTAGAAGGAGTGAGAATGCTACTTTATTATGCTGCATATAAAGTCTTCAAGGTATACCAAATGGATGTGAGGTCTGCATTCCTAAATGGAATACTTGAGGAAGAGGTATACATTGAGCAACCAGAAGGGTTTGTTGATCCAAACAAGAGGAACATGGTATGTAGACTTAACAAAGCCTTGTATGGATTAAAAAAATCACCCTGAACCTGGTATGAAAGACTTCATTCCTATCTTATAAGTATTGGATTTGTAAGGACTAGTGAAAAAAATAATCTTTATTTGAAGGAAGATACTGATGCTAACATTTTGATTGCTGAAATATTTTTTGATGACATCATATTTGGAGGCAATGATATGCTATGCAAATCATTTGAAAATGAAATGAGCAAGGAATTTGAGATGTCTATGTTTGGAGAGATCAATTTCTTTCTTGGTCTGTAGATCATGCAACAAGATGAAGGTATTTTTATTACACAATCCAAGTACATCAAAGAAGGTACTAAAAATATTCAAGATGGAAGAATCCAAACTAGTTGGAACACTGATGGCAACTGGATGTAAGATGACAAAGGAGGAAAATTCATCAGAGGTAAATCATACTTTGTATAGATCAATTATTGGAAAACTCATGTATGTTGTACATACTAGACTAGATATTACACATGCAGTAGGAGTAGTTTCAAGATTTTTTGCTAATCCTAGGGAATCACATATGACTACTGTGAAAAGAATCCTAAGATATCTGAAGAATACCAAGGAATATCGATTATGGTATAGAAGAGAAGGTAAATTTGAACTTAAGGTCTTTACCGATGCTGATTGATCTAGAAATATTGATGACCGGAAGAGAACAACTGGAGGATAATTCTTTAAGGGTGACAGACTTGTCAGATGTATCAGAAAAAAGCAATGATGCATCTTTCAGTCTACTGCAGAAGCAAAGTATGTTGCTGCTACTGCAAATTGCTCAAATATTGCATGGATCAAATAGTTACTGGAAGGTATGCATATGAAAATTATTGAACCATTAATTATATATTGTGACAACACCAGTGCAATAAACATTTCCAAGAATCCAGTCATGCATGCTAAAACAAAGTATATTGCCATCAAGTATCATTATTTGCGAGAACAAGTTTAGACAAAGGAGGTGATACTTGATTATGTGAAATAAAAATAATAATTGGACGATATCTTCACCAAGCCACTGCCCAAGGATGCATTTGAATACTTGAGAAAGAGACTAGGGGTTAGACCCTTGTCTACTAGTCAGTAAGATGACTAGGAGGCTGAATTAGCTTGTATATTATCAGAATATCATTCATGTTGATGCAAGAAGAGAGATGGAATTCAAAGATAAATCAATACACAACAAGGTATTTATCTACTCTGAGCACCATAATTATTACCAATGGATTGGGAAATTCAAGGAATATATTATGGATAGAAAGGATTCATATGACATTACTGTCAAAATGTTTGTTTTGCAAAATGTTTGTTTGGAATTGATGTCAAAGGGAGAGAGTTTATCCATTATCACCTAAGGGATAGATTATATTCATTATCAGATAGAGATCATATCCATCAAAGTATCCAAAGGGAGAGATGTAATCAGAAAGGGAGAGTACATACAAAAGAAAGATAGAATTGCTGACAAAAGACATCAAAAGAAAAGAACAGTCAAAGGGAGAGAATTTGATAGAGGGAGAGAACACATCACATTAGAGAAAGGAAGATTCTATATCTATCCAGTGAAGGGATTGAAGACAGAAAAGAAAGCTGCAAGAATCAAATCTAAGCTATTTGAGCTTATCGAAAGCCAGACATTTGTAATAGTTACATTAGGAAAGCTTGATGAAACTATATATTTCATAGTGTATTAGTAATAGTATAGTATGTTAATGTAGTATGTTTCCATCAATGCCAAAGGGAGAGATTGATGACATGTAACTGATTGAATGTTTGAATATGTTAAGTTGATGATCATGCAAGGAATTAAATCAGTTAATGTATTGTATTCTCATTGATATCAACTTGATATAATCTGTATGGTCATGAATATATTGCCAAAGACTTCAAAAAAATTGATGAATCAAGGCTATGCTATCAGTAATGCATATAAGTCAAGTATTCACAAAGTAACTATATACACCGACAAAGTGCACACTGACGGTCAGAGTAAAAGAGGAAAGTCACAGTGTTACCCAACAAGGAAATGCATAGCATTACTGACAAGCAAAGTTATAATGTTGCTCATTGAGAAAAATACAGTGTAACTTGAAGGATAGAATTATAGTGTTGCGTGATGGACGGAGTAACCAAAGACAACTAAAGTCACACTGATGGAATAGTTAGTTATCACCAATAACTAACTGAAGTGTTGACCGAAAGAATATAGAGTTTAGAAAATGAAAAAATGCTTAGTTGTCAAGAGCTAAAGATAGACTTAACTGATACTTATCATTGTTTTAATCATCTAGATAAAGCCGAGGATAAGTAATTGATTTAAATCTGATTTGTCTAGTTGGCAAGAAGATCTCAACGAGATAAAACTAGAGTTTTAATTTAAATCTGTTGGCAAGAATTGTTGAACACACCAAGAATCAAGAAAGCCAAGAAAAGGGGAAATCATGTCTATAAATAGACAAACCCAATTCATTAAGAATTGTATGGGGTGAAAAAGAGAGAAGAGGAAAGATGCTAAAGAAATTCTGAAGGAGAAGAAAGTCTTCATTCAATCCTGATCAACAAGCTAGAGGAAAGAGTTAGATTCTACAGACACTGAAAAATAGTGAGACAACATCACAAAGTAGAATAGTGTGGAGCAAAGGTATAGAATTGATGATATTGATCAGAGAGGTAATGCACTTACAATAGATCTGAAAATTTGCAATTGAGTTGTATGTATGAATAGATCATTAGTGTTTCAGTTTAACCATTGAAGCATCAAGTCTCTTAACCGATCAGGACTTAACAATCTTCTATAATTGAGATACATCCCAAGGAGTATCAAAAACTTTGGTCATACAAAGTAGCATTGGAGATGCCCGATACCTATTGATAGGCCAAGTGAGTGTTTGATCAAGGATGGTAGCATTATATGCCAGATAATAAGTGACAAACTATCTTTCTAAATCCTCTAACAAGGTTACACCTAACAGTGTGTTTGTAACCTTTAATAGGGTTGGCTCCTAACATGGCTCACTTTAGAAGAGTGAGAATTTGGGATACTGATCCGATTGGTTTTTCCCTTAACAGGGTTTCCACGTTAAAAATCCATGTGTTATATGTTTATGTTTCATTACTTTACTATTTTACATTTCACATATGCAATTCTGGATTGATCGGTATACTCTGTTTATTTACTGTGTTTTGGTAAATTAATGTCTTCTTATCGGTAAACATATATAAGAAGGTTTCACAAAGAAATCCGACAAGTAATAAATTGATATAAGTATTTCAAGGCATTCATCTTGTAGGACAGAAGATAACTATAGACGTAATCTATGGTTATAAATTTTAAGGGTTGATTTAAGGATTAATTTTTAAGGCCACTGATTCACCCCCCTCTCATTTATTACTAACAGTGTAGTGAAAGAAATAGAGTTCACTATCTTGAATGGGAAAACTAGGAGCCATGGGCCTATCTCCTCTTACATTGGAAGGAGAATGATCCTCTAGGATTGAGGATGATCAAGCACTAAGTGAATGCAATTATCCATCAATATTATGCAATATGATTGTGCAAATATGAATGAATAATGTGAGATCTAAGGCTAGGAAGATAGAAAAAGGAGCTTTCTACAAAATAAAGATAGCTAACATACTAAGAACTCAATTTTGAGATTAGATTTGGAAAGAAAATCTAGAGACTGACATGTACACCAAATTTAAACAATAATTTCTTATCATGGCTGACCTAGAGTGTAGGGGGTGACTGGACTCACCCCTAATAGTGGGATTCATCCTTTATCTACCAAAAAGTGGTGCGGAAGCAATGGATCAAAAGTGGACTTCCAAATCTTCCTATAAAGCTTAATTTGTAAGTCTTCCACCTATTAAATGCATACAAAAGAGGGGGAAAATATTGGGAAAGGGGGATTTCCTAATTCAACCCCTATATAGGAATTGATATTAAAATCAACTTAAAATTGAATAAAAGGAAACATGTTGTTAGTATAAAAGGCTTGATAAGAGTCTTATACATTGATGACACAAGTACACTTGGAATGAGATTACAAGTATTGATGAAATAACATGACTCCATAAAGACCTAATAAGACATCACAAAATACATGGTTGCATGATAATTATCAATGCTTGACACAATGAAGGATAAGACGAATGAAATGACTTGAGTTCTTGATATGATTGAATGCATGAGATCATGAATATTTGAGAAAGATGATTGAATTCCTTAGGATTTTAAGAGATATCAAAATGAGGGAGGAAAACTTTCTTATATAATTCTCATAGCTATTTTGGGGATCAAAACTCAAAGAAAGCTAACTCAAAGTTGGAATCTCGTGTAAAATAAAAAGACCTCTCTCTAATTTAAATTTGGGCCCAATTCACAATTTAAGGGGCACTTACCAATGTAGGGGGTGAATTGGGTTTCACTATACATCCTAGGGTGGTCCCACAATAGTGTGTCCCACTTTTTTGAACGTCCTAATTTTTGCTAAAATTACACATTTTTAAGAAAATATGATGATTTAAGCCTTAAGAGGTCACATTTGAAGTATAGTAAATTGAAAATGGTTATATAAAATCCTCTTGGATCAAACTCTCTTTGGTATAATCTCTCTACTTCTCACTTACACCTGTAATCAAGTCTCATGCTATCAAAAAATCACTTTGGCATTAATTTTTTGTGGGATCAAATGAATTCATTTGACAAACCCAAATATAAGATGATAGTACTCAGAGAAAGCTTTCCAATGAATATGATATATATATATATATATAGGGTTTATTATGACTTTGTTTTTTAAGTTTTACTAGAGATAGGTTGTTTGACCATTTAGCAACTTCTCTATTTGAAATTTCTGAAAAAATAGTAAATTAGGAAAAAAAATTGTGAAAAATATCTAGGAAATAGGTATTTATGTTACCTTTCTATCAAAAAAACAAATTTTGATATAGACATATCAAGTTAGAGAGATCCAAATAAACCTATGTCCAAATTACAGTTATTGTCACTTCATAACTCAATAAACTATAAAATATTCAACCAAATTGAATGAAACCAATTAGATTCTCTATATATTGGTGTTACAAACCAAATTTAAAAATTATTATATTCTTATCAATTTTAGAAAAAAAAAATTATGTTGATCAAAGTGAGTGTCAATCCTAAAAAATGTTGTTTTTTCAGACAAACAAATTTTGGAAGGAGAAGGAAAAATGGATACAAATCAATTAGAATTTTTTTAAAAATATAATTAGAAATTAGAAACAAAATTGTAAAAGTCACTAGTTTACATAATCTTCAAATTCTTAATGGTTTTGCAGAAATAGGTGTTTGAAAGTTAAGTTATTTTTAGAATGTTCGATTTAGTGTAAAAGTTGGCAAAAAAGTGGTACACAGTATTGTGGGATCACTCTCCAGGCTTCCCTTGACAAGTCAATCGAGGCTCAAATTTGAATTAGGAGTCAATATGGATATCGAGATTCCATAAATGTATGCAAAATTGAGGTGTGATAAGTAGAAACATATGAAACAGGTCACACATCATAAAATAGGGCCTATTTATACAAATTATGATTGAATGAAATATTTAAAGGGAGAACACCTATAATTAAGGGCCCACATACAAAATTAAATGAGAAAGGAAATTAATATTTATTAAATTATTAACTAAATACATAGAAAAGTCCTACAATGCATGGATGAATGGGAACATACTAAAATGAGTGATAAATAAGTATAAATTGTATATCTTAGCATGGTTCTTACAATTTACAATGCTACAGTTAGTCCCCACTTTAGTAGAAGTATGAGCCTATGCACATACTCATGGTAAAGTAGAAGAAACATATATGATAAAGAGAGATGATTATGGGAAAGACTTCAAAGAGATAATACATCACTATGTTTGAGGGGGAAATCCCCGAAACCAAGGATCATAACTCATACAACCATGTGCAAGAGAACACAAAACCAAACAAAACTAAGACTAAAACTTACTAAAGCTCCAAGTCAACTACTTGAAGAGACCTCAGTAAATAAATGGTTTATAGATTTCACTTACACTAACTCAATATCAATTGAACACTAAAATGACCCGTCTATTAGAGATAACTAAAATAAGTAAGAGAATAAAATGACTAAAATTATGTATTAGAAAGTGTTTTTTTCTCTTTAAAGTATAATTTTGAAATCCAAGAACTTCTTGTTGTGCAGTCGATTCAACCACATTTGGGCTATGCTTTTAATGGTTCATATTTATTATAGTGGCCCTTCAAACTGGTTGGCTCTTCCATAAGAAAGAAAATAAAGTTATGGTTTTAGGTTTTAGTTTAGCCTCAATAGATACCAATTGAAAGACAACTCTAAAAATACAAATGGACACAACTCAATGTTCTTCCATCATTTTTTTTTACAATTTTATAGCATCGTGGAGATGGATTATGAAGATCAAACCAGTGAAAATTGTGTGAAAATCCATCAACTCTCACCTTTGGTTTATATAATATACAAGTGTTTCAGTAAATTATATCTTTGTACTTCTCTAAAGTTATCTTAGGAATCTTCTCTCTTTCCTTCATCTGTCTTTGTAAGATTTTGATCATCCCAAATAAATCACCATCAACCCATGTACTATTTTGTCTTCTATAGCTCTGTGTGATCTGAATTCAAGTGGGTTCACTATCCTTCCAAGCTCTAGGATGCATACTAGAAAAAATATATACAATATTAATATACATGTGTATCAATAGAGATCCAAACCTGAATGCCTATGACTTATCCTTCTTAATTTTCTTTACATTCCCCAAAAACTATTGTTCAAGTATTTCACAAAGGTTATATTTAATATTTTCCTTAACCATTTTGTATGCCATCAAAATTAATCCTACAGATATCAAGTTAGGTCAGCTGCTGTAATGTAGTTTGTATCCAAGAATTTTTAAAACCAATCTAACATCTTGCTGAAATACATCATTGATAGTTATCACTCTCTTATCCCATCGTGAATGCGTTAGCATTTCCACTTGTTTCTTTATGTTTTTCTCTGCAACATGAATGACTCCATAATTGTTCAAACCTATTAAATTATGAATCAACTTGTCGGATATCTTCACAGGCTGATCTCCAAACCAAATAAACTGGTCATGAACTCTGCTCAAAATGATTTTATAAGATAAGAAAATAGAACATTTAGATATGAGACTATGTTATCTTACAATTAAAGGAATGATTTTGAAATGTAGGGGGTAAATGAGATGCTCTCCTTTCATGCTTAGATACACAAATGATAGATCCAAATTGATTAACCCAAAAGGAAGGATCAATGAATAAATGAATCGATCATTTGGAAATAAGAGCAAAGAGGAAGATCTTAAATACCCATTTGTTTATTTGAATGTATGATAGGTTTAGATAGATTAATTTAAATTTAATTGAAATGAGTCAGAGAAATGTACTAACCTTGAAATGTTGCAGATCTGAAGAATGTTGTTTCTGGGGGTCTGCACACAGTTTCTAGAAAACCTGAGACCAAATCTGGAATAGAATCACAGAAATGTACAAAACCCAGAAATATTTTTCTATTTTGACATAGTTTTGATTTGTACCCTCAAGTAAATGTCACCATTGACCTAGAATTTATGATTGTGACCTAGGGCAGAATTGACCTAAAAAGTCTTAGACATGAAATCTATTTTCAGATCTTGAAAGTTTGCCAAAAAGGGTATCTGAATCTACACTTTGATCTGTTGTTCCAAACCTGCACCTGCAAGAAAATAGATTTGTTTGTTGGGGGGAGGGGTTTGCCTTGGTCAAACCATGGTTTTGGAATTAACCTCAAAGTATAATTGAAATTGCATAAGTAAAAAAAACTAAATGAACAAATTCACCTTGCTTGTAGAAATCCTTATGGCGGATTCAAATCCATGAATCCACAAGTATGTATGCACCAAAAAGGATGTAGAATGTAGAATGTAGAATGTCTTCAATCAAGTACTTGTAGATCTTCAACACCAATCTTGTATGGGTTTTTGGAATAGGAAGAGGCTTGGAGGAATGTGGATGGAGAAATCAACTAGAGGGCTCCATGGAGCTTGAATCCTTCAATGGCCACCAATGGATCTCCTTGATGAAATGAAATGCTTGAGAATGGATGAATTCTTAAATGGCTACTTGGCTTTCTTCAAATCTTTCTTCTTCACCTTTGGATCTCACTCTTCAAGTCTTGCAATGATGATTATGGTTGCTTGTGGTTGTCAAGTCTTAGATTATTAATGAAAATGAGAGGAGAAAGCTTCCTTTAATATGAAACTAGGTAACAATATTCTAGAGAGGCTGACATAGGAGAATTAAATTCCAATTAGACCCACACCCCTAGAAGAGGACCTATATTAAATATAATTTAAGAATTGTTGCTTTGAAGATTGAAACAGCTGAGCCGAAAGCGGGAATAAACTTTTTCCAAAGCCCGACATCTAGAAACCCTAAAATTTTGGAATTTGAACCTTGAGCCTAAAAAAGGTCAATTGTGACCTAGGTCAAGGTCGAGGTCAAACTTGACCCAAAAAGGTCAACCTTAACCCTAAGGTCAAAGTCCTAGTTTTTCAGTCTAGGGTGTCAGAAATAGGCTCAAAAAAGTGAAAATGGGGAAGAACAAGGGGATAAATCCAGATCCAAGTCAAGGACCCATTCAAGGCACTTGACATGACCCCAAACCACCTCCTTGAAAGGATAAAACAGTCTACAATGGAAGTGTTTCCATTTTACGACTATACATTTAGCCCCCACTTTAGCAAGAATATGGACTCGACACAAACTCTTGGGAAAGGAGATCATGAAGACTAGATAATCTTATTGAAATCAAAATGGAAAAAGGAATCCTCAAGCCCCTAGAGACTTAAGTCTTTATCAACCCTAAGATCACGATAAGAGAGACATCACCAGTTAAAGAAAAAGAGAGAGGGTGTGATTACCTTGTCCAGTAAGATGTGTGTACCTCACTGTGAACCACAAAGAGGATAGGATGGCCCACCAAGTAAGCGCTTGATGGTCACCCCATAAAGTTGTGCGCCTTCTGGCAGATTTGTGCATGTATGTAGTGCATCTTTTGATGGATTTTACGAAGTACCCATGGATCCCTATATCACCATGGAATACATTTGTAAAATGCGTATCTCTTAAGGATTTAGCAACTTATGTGCATTACCTTCCAAGGATTTAGCATATTGAATTGTAATTGAATGCGTATCTCTTCAGGATTTAGAAACTTATGTGTGTTACCTTCAAAGGATTTAGAAAAAAACATAAAAATGTGTGTCTCTTCAGGATTTAGCAACTTATGTGTGTTACCTTCCGAGGATTTAGAATATTGAATTGTAATTGAATGCGTATCTCTTCAGGATTTAGCAACTTATGTGTGTTACCTTTAGAGGATTTAGCATGCTGCAAAACAAAAGGTTAGAAAAAAAATACATAATATAGAATGAGGGAGGCCGTATATATTCCCCCTTCATTAAGATGGAAAAATACTTACTATTTTGGCATGTTAAGGAAAGAAAAGAACAAGGATAAAGCCTTCTTCAACATCAAGACAATATCCACAAACAACACCCAGTCCAAGCCAATAAGGTGATAGCTCCTATGAGGCTATGGAAGGGATGAATGCAAAGAGATATCATGCAAGAAGTGAAAAAGTAACCCTCATGAGGGATAGCATGTGATTTAGTTTCCAAGGTGAGAGATTTATCAACCATGAAAACCCAATGTCAAACCATGAAATAGGTTATAATCAAGGACATAGATCCTCAATGCAAACCAACATTTTCATGTATGATTGGATATCAAATAATAGATAGATACTGTTTAACCAAGGGAAAATTGGAACTCGAAAAAACAAAAAAGAAGGGGATGGCATCCTTTCCCCCAAGTATAGGAACAAGGATGAAAGGGTGTTGGGGATTTTCTTCTGTGCAAATAGTTGACTGTATGTTTGTCATTGATGACAACATATAGTATACAGTAGTGAACTGTATTCACTTTCAGTATGGATATGTGGAAACCTTGCACGGTTGTTTTTATGTTTCAGACATAGTTACTATACCATGTTCATACACACAAATTCAGATATGCAGTTTCAGTTGAGTTATGTTAATCTGTTTTGGCAGTTATAATTTTTGGAGATTATCTGTTAAGAGCCGACGTATTTACATTGTTTCTTGAGTTGCACCTATCTTATGGATATGGGTGTTTGTATTCATGTTTATTTATGAGTTAATGATGATTATCCAAAGGTGCTAAATGTGTTTTAACCTAAGCGTGATGTTTGAGTTAATTTGGTAGAGCTGACTATATGAATTGACGCATCCACTCATTTTGAGTTGCATGGTCCTAACTATAATTGTGTGCTTAGTTAAGCGAACAAGGAAGTTTCTGAAGTGTTTCCTATAGCCGTTGTGACCTTATCCTTGGGAAGATACATATAGATGTTCAAATGTGATCGCTAAATGGGAGAATGAAGTGAAAAAGAAAAGATAGAGCAGAGTAGAAAGTTAGATAGTAAAGCTACATCATTCATCAATTGAAGATCTATGTGAAGAAACAGAAGAAGATTACAATTCACTAGAACTAATCAAGACAATAGATCTACTCAAACAGTTCATTATCAGATATAGTTTATATCTGCTTGATAGAAGGTTGCAACCTTCATCATTTGAGCAGTGAGCTCTTGGACAGTGTATCCTCACCCCTAACAAGGTTATTTGTAAAAGACTCCTAAAAGGGTCCGACCTTTGACCAGGTCTCTATACTTATTGCATTGTAAAGATCAACTCCTAATAGGGTTGCAATATCTTCTAACAAGGATCATATAAACTAGTACAATTATTTGTGGGTGCTTATTCCCACCGGGGTTTTTACCTAATTTGTTTTTCCCTGTTACCAAAATTGTGTTGTTCAATTCTGTGTTATCTTGTTGAGTTTATGTTTAAAGTTATTATGTACTTAATTGGAAAAGAATTGAATCTTCTAGATAACTGATTCACCCCCCCTCTCAATTATCTCTTGGGACTATTCCTAACAATTGGTATTAGAGCCAAGTGCCTTGGAGAGAAATATTAATAGCTTAAGGTATATCAGATGGCATACTTCACAAAAGAGAGTCCTAAGTTTGATGGAGAGAATTATCTTGACTAGAAGAACAAAATAATAACACATCTACAGTGCATTGGTTTTGAAATTTTTGAAATAGCCACACAAGAAGTTGTTGTTCCCTCTCTGAAAGACCTTGCAAAAGATTATGCTACTAGTAAACAAAAGGATGTATTCACCACTAATGCAATTTCCAAGGAAGCCCTTATAAGTGCATTATTTGACAGTGAATTCTCTGAGATTAAGAAAGTAGACAAAGCCTACACCATATGGAAGTATTAAGAAGACATGTTTGAAGGAGATATTCAAGCAAAGAATGCACAAAGAAAGACATGGAAAAAGAAGTATAAAAAATTAGAGATGCTACCTAAAGAGAACATTAGAGCTTAAAATCAGAGGATTAATGAAGCAGTTTCAGGAATCAGAAATAATTGTGGAGAAATTTTAGAGGAAGACATAATGGACAAACTAATGACTACATTGACAATAGATTATGAAAGCACGATAAACATCTTGGATGAAACCATGCAATTTTAAAAAGACTTCAAGAGAGAGACTTTGATCAGCAAAATATCTATATTTGAGATATCAATATTGAAGACAGAACCCAAAAGTGAAACAACTTTCAAAGCCTCAGTCCATGGTAAGAAATCCTTGAGCAGCTCTAGTAATAATGAGAAAGAAGAAGTGGATATAGAACTAGAAGAAATCATTTCTACGATTGCCAAGAAAGAAAGGAAAGGTAAAGAAAAATGTGAAGGACAACAACCATTCAAATGTTTTTCATGCAACAAAGTCGGCCATTTTGCATCCAGGTGTCCTACAAGAGTCAAGAAGTTTAGATAAAATTACAAGCCTAAATATACTAAGGAATGCTATCATGCTGAAGATGGTGTAACTAATGATGATTCAAGAGAAGATGAAATTGGATTTGTTGCCATTAAATACATTGAGAAAATGCTTGAGGAAATGGACATTGAAGATAAAAAGAAGGCACAAGAGTTAGCATTGGTTTCCAAAGTAGACATCAGGACTGACTGGATCATTGACAGTGGATGCTCACATCACATGAGAAGAGATGAAAATAGATTTGTACATCTGGACAAGTACAAAGGTGGTATGGTTAGATTTGGAGATAACACTCCCAAACCTATCATAGGCAGAGGTTCTAATATCTTAGATGGAAAGAAAAAAACATATGATGTTCTTTATGTTGATGGTTTACATCATAACCTACTAAGAGTTGGACAATTGCTTGACAAAGGATATCAATTGGAATTCAAAGAAAAAAAGTGCATCATTAATAAAAAAAAGGAGATATGATTGCATCAGGCTCCAAGAATAAAGGTAATATTTTTCAGCTCAATTTAGAAGTAAGTTGTTTTGTTGCAAAAGTAGATGACAGTTGGCTATGGCACAAAAGACTTTGTCATATCAATTTTGACAACATAGTAAGGATAAGAAATGTAAAGGCAGTAAGGGACCTTCCTAGTATTGCAAGACCAATTGATACTATGTATAGGGAATGTGTGATGGGAAAGCATGTAAAGATCTCATTTAGAAGCAAGCAGAACTCAATAGAAAAAAAATTAGAGCTAGTGCATACAGACTTATGTGGTCCTACTCAAACAAGATCATACTATGGAGAAAGGTATTTTATTTAGTTTGTTGATGATTTTTCAAGGATGATGTGGGTTGCATTCTTAAAGGATAAGTTTGAAGCTTTTGAGAAGTTCAAAATATTCAAAGCTAAAGTTGAAAATGAGTCTGGATTAAAACTAAAATGTCTGAGATCAGATAGAGGAGGAGAATTCACCTCTGACCAAGTTTTTGAGTATTGCAAAGAACATGGGATCAAAAGGAAGTTGAGTGCTCCTAGAACCCCTCAACAGAATGGGATTACAGAAAGAAGAAAGAAGAAATAGGAACATACTTGACACAGTGGACACTATCATGATAGAAGGAAAGCTGAACACACCTATTGGAGAGACGTAGTCAATACAACAGTCTATACTATCAATAGAATTCAATTAAGACCAGGTGCAGATAAGACACCTTATGAACTTTGGTTTGGTAATTTACCTATAGTAAAACACTTCAGAATCTTTGGAAGAAAATGCTACATCAAGAGAGATCATGGTGTTGGTAAGTTTGATGCCAAAAGCGATGAAGGTATTTTCCTTGGTTACTCTACTAAAAGAAAATAATATAGATGTTTTAACTTGAGATTGAAGAAGATAATTGAAAGTACACATGTGAAGGTTGATGAGAAGTTTATGATTCAAGAGAGGTATTATGATTAGGCACCTATGATTGAAGATGAACCCAGGCCTAGCAGTAAGGAAACAATTATTGAAGAAATGTTTTATTGTATTTATGTATCATGCAATGACCCTAAAAAAAGCAAAGAGGAATCACAGATGAAGATGTCACACCTAAAGCTCCAAAACTCACATCTAGATACCATTCAAAAGATGATATCATTAGAGATTAGAGTAGTAGAGTTTTGAAAAGATCTAAAGAAAAAGGTTTAACATTTGATGAAGAGGTATGTTTACTTTCACAAATTGAACCCTAAAGTGTTGAAGATGCATGCAATGATTCAGATTGGAAGAAAGTAATGGAAGAAGAATTAGATCAGATAATCAAGAATGACACATGGGAATTGGTTCCTAGACCCTGTGACAAAAATGTGATTGGAACAAAGTGGATATTCAAAAATAAGATGAATGAAGAAGGTACAGTAGTAAGAAACAAAGCAAGACTGGTATGTAAAGGATATGCGTAGAGAGAAGGAATAGACTACACTGATACATTTTCTCCTGTGAGCAGACTAGAAGCTATTAAACTATTTTTGGCCTTTGCAACATTCAAGAACTTTAAAGTATATCAAATGGATGTCAAGTCAGCTTTTCTAAATGGTGACTTAAAGGAAGAAGTCTACATAGAGCAGACTGAAGGATTCAAACTTTCAGACAAACCAGACATGGTATGCAGACTAAAGAAAACCCTTTATGGACTTAAACAGGCCCCAAGAGCATGGTATAAGAGACTTGATGGCTACTTAACCAAGATTAGATTCAAAAAGGGAGAAACATATTGCAACTTGTTCATACGAGAGACACCTGATGGACTACTACTTGTTGCTATCTTTGTTGATGACATTATCTTTGGAGGTAATGACAAGCTTAGTGCAAAATTTGCCAAAGAGATGCAGACTGAGTTTGAAATGAGCATGATTGGACCTATAAAATATTTTTTGGGATTGAATGTAAAACAAATTGACAAAGGCATATTCATAAATCAGTCTAAGTATGTGAAGGAGATATTGAAGAATTTCAAGATGGAAGATTGCAAGCCAGTAAGCACCCCCATGATAACAGGAAGCAAGATTTCTAAAGATGATGATTCTACAATAGTTGACAAGACACTATACAAGTCTATGATTAGAAAACTCATATATCTCACTCAATCTAAACCTTATGTTTCTAATGCAGTTGGTATTGTTGGAAGATTTGCAGCTGAACCTAAAAAAAACCACTTAATGACAATAAAAAGAATATTCAGATACTTAAAGGGAACTATAGACTATGGTTTATGGTATCCTAACTCAGAGAATGTACAACTTCATGTGTATACTGATGCTGATTGGGTAGGTTGTGTTGATGACAGAAAGAGTACCTTGGGAGGAGTAGTATTCCTTCGAGACAGATTAGTCACTTGGAGAAGCAAGAAGCAGAATAGTATTTCTCAGTCAACAGCTGAGGCAGAATATGTAGCAACAACATTGAATTGTTCTACAATTGTTTGGATCAAACAGATGATAAAATACTTTGGAATTTAGATTGATTATACTATTGTTATTCACTATGATAACACTAGCACTATCAATATGTCAAAGAACCCTATGATGCACACAAAGACAAAACACATTGAAATAAACTATCATTTTCTAAGAGAAAAATTTGCAGAAAAAGAAGTAAAGTTGGATTATTTAAGCACTAAAGAATAATTAGAAGATGTTTTTACAGCCTTTATCAAAAGATACTATTGAGTATCTCAGAGAGAAGCTAGGAGTAATTCCCTTTCCTGAGTCTAATTAGAATTTGTAGCAAGAACATCAGTCCTTGGTGACTGATGAATGATTAACTACTCTACTTCTGGAGTAGTACCTGTGCTTAATGGTATTTGGCACCCTTTGCCATTGATGTCAAAGGGAGAGTATATAGTAAGGGGGAGCATATAATTTTGGGGAGTATATAGTCATGAAATTTAAAACACAGTCAGAAGAGAAACAACAGTGAAGAGGAACCTTTGATGAGGATATTGAGAAGATTGTAAAAAGAAGGAAGACACTTTTGATTTGATGGTATTTTTAATCATATGTTGCCATCAATGTCAAAGGGGGAGATTGTTGGGGATTTGCTTCTATGCAAATAGTTGACTGTATGTTTTTCATTGATGACAACATATAGTATACAATAGTGAATTGTATTCACTTTTAGTATGGATATGTGGAAACCTTGCGGAGTTGTTATTATGTTTCAGACATAATTACTATACCATGTTCAAACATGCAGATTCAGATATGCAGTTTCAGTTGAGTTATGTTAATCTATTTTGGCAGTTACACTTTCTGGAGATTATCTATTAAGAGCTGACATATTTACATTATTTCTTGAGTTGCGCCTATCTTTGGGATATGCATGTTTGTATTCATGTTTAGTTATAAATTAATGATGATTATCCAAAGGTGCTAAACATGTTTTAATAGAATCGTGATGTTTGAGTTGATTTGGTAGAGCCGATTATGTGAATTGACATGTCCACTCATTTTGAGTTGCACAGTCCTAACTATGATTGCATGCTTAGTTAAGCCAACAAGGAAGTTGCTGAAGTGTTTCATACAGCCGTTGTGATCTTATCCTTGGGAAGACACATATAGTAGTTCAAATGTGATCACTAAGTGGGAGAATGAAGTGAAAAAGAAAAGACAGAGCAGAGCAAAAATTTAGACAGTAAAGCTACACAATTCATCAGTTGAAGCTCTATGTGAAGAAATAGAAGAAGATTACAATTCACTGGAACTGATCAAGACAGTAGTCTACTCAAACAGTTCATTATCAGATATAGCGTATATCTTCCTGATAGAAGGTTGCAGCCTTCATCATTTGAGTAGTGAGCTCTTGGAAAGTGTGTCCTCATCCCTAACAAGGTTATTTGTAAAAGACTCCTAACAGGGTCTGACCTTTGACCAAGTCTCTGTACTTATTGCATTGTAAGGATCAACTCCTAACAGGGTTGCAAGATCTTCTAACAAGGATCATTATAAACTAGTACAGTTATTTGTGGGTGCTAATTCCCACTGGGGTTTTACCTAATTTGGTTTTCCACATTATCAAAATTGTGTTGTTCAATTATGTGTTATCTTGTTGATTTTATGTTTAAATTTATTCTATACTTGATTGGAAAAGAATTGAATCTTGTAGATAACTGATTCACCCCCCCTCTCTGTTATCTCTTGGGACTATTCCTAACAAAGGGGACCTATTATATATCTCACAACACTATGCAAGGCAATGAGCCCCCAAAGATTAGGCTAATATTGTTTACATAATGTAAAGTTCCATAATAGGAACATAAATGTTATTTAGAGAAAACAGGATTGAAACACAACTCATTGCCCCATGATATATAAATAACTTTACTATCAATGAGATACCTCATCTTATATTGTAAATCTTTACATTCATTAGTAGAGTGATCATGAAATCTATGATAGAAACTAAAAGGAAGAGTCTTCAAGTGTAGACTACGTTTCTTTTTACGTTTAGGTATAGTAATCATCTTAGGACGAAGGAGTTTAGGCATAAGAACTTCTTGGTCAAATTCCTTCGTAGGGTCATTGTGTTTTGAAGTGTTATTTGAGATGTTAGTAACATTGATGTGTTATTGAGCATTAAATATGAATCCATAAGAATGATCATGCCCCCCATTCTGTAAGAGCATTTGAATTCCCTATTTATGCTTAGTGCATCCTTGACTATGGAATCCTTGTTTAACTAGTAAATGATAACCATGACCATAACAATAAGCCATATGAAAAGAAGTCAATTGAACTTCAGTAGTCACTATGTCATCATTAGTATGTTTGATAGACTCGCAAGGAGGAAAAAAGGAATACATCCTAGGAGAAGATGAGGTAGGAGCTTGATTTTCTCCATTGGATCATAACTAAGAGGGAGAGCATTAACGGAATTCTTATCATTTTTTGCTAATGCCTCATCACTAGAAGGAATCACAATTAGAGGTAATGCATCAATAATGTTATCTTCTTTCTCTAAAATGTCCCCATAAGGGGAGTGTGTTTTAGAAAAAGAGTCATCATCATGTATGAATATGTCATCCATTGATAAATCACCCTCTTGTATCAAAGCATTTTCACAAGGAGGAGATAAATCAATGTCTTTATCCATGGGTTCATCCCAAAAAGGAGAATCACCCACAATGGCTTCATGAGGAAGAGAGTAATCAACATCCAAATGCAAAGGTTCATCCCAAATAGGAGGATTATCATCTCTATCAATAAAGCACATTGTAGGAGCACCTAAAGCTTGATCCCTAAAGGGGAAAGAATTATATTCTAAAGTAGGCTCATAGAAAAGACATATATTAGGAGAAGAATTAACATCAATCCTTAACTCATCTCTGTGGAGGGAAAGATTAAAGTCATCTACTTTCTCTAATATATCCTTACAAGGTAATATGAGAGAGGACAAAGAAACATCACACACACTAAATGAAGTCTTTCTAGGTGTATCAATATTGCAAATAATGGAACATGAAGGTAACCCTGCACACACCCTATGGTAAAGGTCAATTGAAGAGGTTGTAGAGGATGATAAAGTAGGAATATGATTTATGGAGATCTCATTCAAACTATTTTCATCCTCACTTCCATGTACCTCATTGGGGGATCTATCCTCTTTCGCAACAAAAGTCTCATCAAAGTATTCAAAACAAAAATCATACATGTTGAACACAAAGTAACATTACAAGCATGAAAAATGTAAATGTTTTTGGTATTTTAAAAGAAATTTAATAATAATATTTTTTAAAAATTTTGAAATATAAATGCAAGAGCACAAAAAGAAATACATGTAATATCTAATCATAAAATGTAAATCTAACATCAAAAAGAAAGAGTTGTCTATTGCAGGTTCACCAAAAAGTAAGAAAAGAAAATGTAATATTTAGATATGAGACTATGTTATCTTACATTTAAAGGAATGGCTTTGAAATTTAGGGGCAATGAGATGCTCTCCTTTTATCCTTAGATACACAAATGATGGATCCAAATTGATTAAACCAAAAGGAAGGATCAATGCATAAATGAATAGATCATTTGGAAATAAGAGCAAAGAGGAAGATCTTAAATACCCGTTTGTTTATTTGAATGTGTGATAGGTTTAGATAGATTAATAACTTTAATTGAATTGAATAGGAGAAATGTACTAACCTTGAAATGTTTCAGATATGAAGAATTTTGTTTCTAGGGGTCTACACTCAGTTTTTGGAAAATCTGAGACCAGATCTGGAATAGAAACACAGAAATGAACAAAACCCAGAAATATTTTTCTATTTTGACACAGTTCTGATTTGTACCCTCAAGTCAATGTCACCATTGACCCAGAATTTCCAATTGTGTCCTAGGGAAGAATCAACCTAAAAAGTCTCTGACAGGAAATCTATTTTTTGGATCCCAAAAGTTTGGCGAAAAGGGTATCCAAATCTGCACTCTAATATGCTATTTTGAACCTATATCTACAAGAAAAATGGATTTGTTTGTTGGGGGAGGGGTTTGCCTTGGTCAAACCCTAGTTTTGGAATTAATCTCAAAGTATAATTGAAATTGCATAAGTAAAACAAAGTAAATGAACAAATTCACCTTGCTTGTAGAAATCCTTGTGGCAGATTTGAATCTGTGAATCCACAAGCATGTATGCACCAAAAAGGACGTAGAATTTAGAATGTAGGATGTATTCAATCAATTGCTTGTAGATCTTAAACACAAATCTTGAATGGGTTTTTTGAATAGGAAGAGGCTTGGAGGAATGTGGATGGAGAAATCAACAAGAGGGCTCCATGGAGCTTGAATCCTTGAATGACCACCAATGGATCTCCTTGATGAAATGAAATGCTTGAGAATGGATGAATGCTTCGATGGCTGCTTGGATTTCTTCAAATATTTCTTCTTCACCTTTGGATCTCACTCTTCAAGTCTTGCAATGATGATTATGGTTTCTTGTGGTTGTCAAGTCTTAGATTGGTAGAGAAAATGAGAGGAGAAAGCTTCCTTTTATATGAAACTAAGGCACAATCTTCTAGAGAGGCCAACATAGGAGAATTAAATTTCAATTATACCCATACCCCTAGAAGAGGACCTATATTAAATATAATTTAATATTTGTTGTTTCAAAGACCGAAACAGCCGACCCGGAAGCGGGAATTAACTTTTTCCAAAGCCTGACATCCGAAAAGCCTAAAATTTTGGAATTTGAACCCTGGGCCTAAAAAAGGTTGATTGTGACCCAGGTCAAGGTTGAGGTCAATGTTGACCTAAAAAGGTCAACCTTGACCCTGAGGTCAAAGTCCTAGTTTTTTAGTCTAGGGTGTCTGAAATAGGCTGGAAAAAGTGGAAATGGGGCAGAATAGGGGGATAAATCTAGATCCAAGTCAGGGAACCATTCAAGGCACTTGACATGACCCCAAAAAACTTACTCGGAAGGCTAAACCAGTCTACAATGGAAGTGCTTCCATTTTTTGACTATATAGATTTAAATCCATTCCTCTTTATTGAATTCAAAAAGTTCAGTAATCCGCATAATACTTAAATTTTCAAGTTGTGCAAAACTGGCTATCATCTTTCTATCTTCTCTAATCATGTCCTGCATCTCTGAATATATCTCAAAGTCTCCCAGAGACTTATACTTACAATGAATGTAATCCCTAATATCTTCAACATGTAGAACCTTGTAGGGTTTTTTCCAAAAATGCACCTTCGAGATTATCCTCAGTTTATTTGAATGGGTGTTTCTTAAACTTATACGTAGGACTTTTAGCAACATAAAAAATCAAAGGAGTATCAATAACCAAAGCTTCAAAAATGATCTAAATACCTTTTGTCTGCCGATTTTGTGAATTTGATCCAATGCTAAACACACTTTCTTCTTTGCTTATTTTCTCTAATCTTTTTGTTAGGGTTTGACAGATCTAGAACAATATAAGAATAAAAATTTATATGCAGAAAACAAAAGAAGAATAAAAAATAACACAGATAACATGCAGATTTAACGTGGTTCACCCAAAACTTGGGCTACGTCCACCTACATAGCCATCCAAAATTTCTTATTATTCAACAAAATATTACATCGCCATTACAATGCATTATGCATCTCAGCCACTTATAACATGCATTTTAGGACAACCTCTAAAATTATCCATTTTAGGGTTTTACAATGTCAGTCTTCTTTTTCCCAAAAAAGCAAATCTTTTTCCTGAAAAAGTACAAAAAAAATTTGGCACTTTGCGTCAGCCAGAGGTAGTAGATGAGTAGGGCCATAGTATCAACACTCACTACATGATCAATTGACACAATATTAACAATCTCCCACTTGGAGACTGATCAGGCTCCACACCAAACAATCTCCCACTTGGAGACTGAAACCATATGACAATGTAATACATGCAACTCCCACTAGATCAAAGACCTTGATGTGTATAAAATATATGATCATCAGTCAAGAAGATCAATAGAAGCTGAGAAATAAACCAACTTCTCCTTGGGGACTGCCTTCGTGAACATGTCTGCAGGATTCTCACTTGTGTGAATCTTTTCAAGCCATAATTGGCCATCCTCCATAATAGACCTTATAAAATGGTACCTGAGCTATATGTGCTTTGTCCTTGAATTAAAAGAATAATTATTTGCAAGATGAATGACAATCTGGCTATCACTATACAATGGGCGATCTTCCTGCTTCTGACCCAATTCCTCCAAAAAACATTGTAACCAAATCATCTCCTTGATAGCTTCCATAGTAGCTACATACTCAACTTCAGTGGTTGAAAGTGCATTAACCTTCTGCAATCTATAAATCCAACTAACTGCAGTACCCCCTACAATGAAAACATACCCTATAGTAATCCTCCTTGTATCAATATCTCCTTCCAGATCAGAGTCAACAAATCCACTCAGAGCAGAACTGGATCCCATGAAACAATATGCCTTTGTAGTAGCACCTCTCAAATATCAAAGAATCCATTTGACAACATTCCAATGTTCCATACCTCAATTTCTCATATACCTGCTGACAACTCCCACTACATGAGCAATATCTGGTCATGTGCATACCATTGCATACATCAGACTGCTAACAACTGATGAATATGGGATGTTAGACATTTTATCTACCTTTTCCTATGCCTTTGGGCACATTTCCTTAGTCAGTTTGAAGTGGCTAGCCAAAGGTGTACTGACTCCGTTTGCATCCTGTGTATTAAATCTTTTCAATACCTTCTTTATATACTCACTTTGGGACAAATTCAAGGTTCTATTTTTCCTGTCCCGTGCAATCCTCATACCAATGATTTTCTTAGCAGCACCCAAATCTTTCATAGGAAATGACCTTGCTAATTTTTGTTTAAGTTCATTTATTTGTTGCATATTAGACCCAACAACACGCATGTCATCAACATAGAGTAACATGCTAATGTAACTCCCATTATCCAATCTCTTAAAGTATACACAATGATCAAAATGAAATCTATGGTAACCTTGTTCAGCCATAAAACTATCAAATTTTAAATGCCATTGGCGGGGTGCTTGCTTTAGGCCATACAGACTCTTCCTTAACCTGCACACTAAAGTCTCTTTACCATTGACCTCATATCCCTCTGGTTGCTACATGTACATTTCCTCCTCCAAATATCCATGGAGAAAAGTTGTTTTGACATCTAGTTGTTCAAGATGCAAGTCTTCTACAGCCACAAGACTTTGTATAGTTCTAATTGAAGTTATTTTTACAACAGGGGAGAATATTTCATCAAAATCTATACCCTTTTTATGTACAAAACCTTTTACCACAAGTCTGGCCTTATGCCTTTTCTTTCCTCCATCTTCCTCCTTCAGCCTATAAACCCATTTTTTAGGCAAGGCTCTTTTTCCTTTAGGTAAGGGGAATAAGTCTTGAGTATTATTTTTCAACAAGGATTCCATCTCCTCTTTCATTCCCAGCTTCCACTGTTGTTTGGCATCCACCCGCATTGCTTCTTCATATTCTTTTGGTTTACCAAAATCAGTCAATAAAATGGAATACAAAGAAGGAGAAAACCTACCAGGAGGTCTACTTGACCTTGTAGAATGTCTAACACTTATAGGATTTTGTGGGATAACTTGTTGTTGCTGAGCATTAGGTACCAGTGGTGTTTCATTTTTAGGAGTCTCATCCAACACCACATATTCTTGTTTGACCTGTTCATGCTTCTTTTCCTGCAACTGTTCTTTATACATGACCTTCTCATTGAATATAACATCTCTACTTCTGATTATTTTGAGAATTTCAAAATCCCATAATCGATAACTATAGTCATCTCCATATCCAATGAAGGTACATTTTTGAGATTTAGCATCAAGCTTGGTTCTATTTTCTTTATCAACATGGACAAAATCTTCACAACCAAAAGTTTTTAGAAATGAATATTTTACCTTTTTACCAATCCATGCTTCCTTTAGAATACCACCATCCAAAGGAGCTGAAGGTCCTCTATTTATCAAATAGACTACAGTGTTTACAACATCTACCTAGAAATGAAGAGGTAGTCCAACATGCAATTTCATGCTCCTTGCATGTTCCATGATTGTCCTATTCATTCTTTCTGACACACCATTTTCATGTGGGGTTCCTGGAGCTGTCTTCTTCCTTCGAATTCCATTGATAGAAAATTAACCTTCAAAGGTTGTGCTACAATACTCACCTCCATTATTAGATTTGAGACACTTCAACTTATTTCCTGTCTCATTCTCAACCAAAGCTATCCATTTCTTAAATGGTTCAAAAACATCAGATTTATGTTTCAAGAAATATACCCATGTTTTCTTGGTTGAATCATATATAAAAATAAAATAATAATAAGAGCCACCAAGAGATGATCCTGATTTGGTCCCCATACATCTGAATGCACTAGCTCTAACTTCTCACTCTTCTTTTCTTTCCCAACTTTGAGAAATCTGACTCTTTTCTATTTACCATAAATATAGTTTTCACTAAACTCTAAATCGATATTTTTTAGTCCTGGCAATAGATTTTTGGAGTGAAGGATTTTCATCCCTTTCTCACTCATGTGCCCAAGCCTATGGTTCCACATTTTTGTATCTACTCTTGCAACATCTATAGTAGCTTTCCCCGCATTAACATTATCAGTAGCAGTTAAGGTAGAATAAGTGTTACCAGTACACAGATATAATGTGCCTATCTTCAAACCTTTAGCTACTACTAATGAAACTTTAGTGACCTTCCAGACATTTTCTGTAAACATGACTATGCAGCCTTCACTACCTAGTTGTCCTGCAAAAATTAAATTTCTTCTTAAATTAGGGACATGCCTTACCTCCTGCAGTATCCAGTCATTTCTATTTGGCAACTTGATCTTTATTTTCCCTTTCCCAACAATAGGGAAAGGCTCATCATCACCCAAATATACCTGCCCAAAATCACCTTGAACATAATCTAGAAAAATATTTTCTATGCGGTGTAGCATGGAATGAAGCCCCAGAATCAATTACCTAGGAATCATTAACATTATCCAAACATAAAATTAAATCATCTTGTAAACTATTACTTGCAAAATTAGCTTCCTTACTGTCATCTTCATTTTCGTGACCTTGTTTATTTTTTCGAGACCAACAGTCTTTCTTCAGGTGACCAAGCTTTCCACAGTACCAGCAATCTTTCTTTCATTTAGATTGAGAACGTCCTTGGGTGAACCCACAATAGTGGGTTACACTTTTTTGGAGGAAGGAATTCACCCCAAAAAGTACAAGCAAAGAAAAATTAAAACTTACTTGAACGATCAGAATCAACAAATACTTTTGATCGTAAGTAACTTACGATCAAAAGTACCAAAAAGTAGTACTTTCAATCGTAAGTTACTTTCGGTTGAAAGTACTAAATTACTTTTGAAAGTACCAAAAATTTGTCAAATCATGAAATTACTTTCGATAGAAAGTAGTTTCGATTGAAACTAAATATTTTTGATCGAAACTACTTTCTATCGAAAGCCTCTGATTAGAGGCCATTTGCAGAGGCTAACAAAAATCCACAGTTTTAATGGCTTCAGAGCTCAAGCATGGGGCTAAAATGGATAAATATGGATACTTCCTTTTGCAAAGCATAAGTACTTTGAACAAGCTTTCTAACAAATATAGATTTGAATTTTTTTGAATTAATTAGGTGTATGTTTTTTGATGTGCATCGAATGTAGGTTTTTTATCCAATATAAACCTCTAAGTTTGACGTTCAATGAAAAATAGTAGAAAAGAGAAACAAAAATTTGAAAAATAACAGTGCCCTCCGGCTTTGAGTCACTTGTTTCTTTTACCTTCCATAGCTTAACACTATTTTCATCATATGGTTTTCTGAAATGACTCTTGAATTCATCCATGTATTCAGCAAGAATCTTACCAGTATCACCAATATTCTTCTTTATAACCATATGTGGTGGTCCACTTCTGTTATCAGTTCCATTGCACCTACAAAACTTTTCTATATGTCCTAGATTGTTACATTTATAGCATGTAGGAGGTGGTCTATTCTCATTAACCAGCAACTTACAATACCTTGTGATGTGTCCAAAGTTATTGTATTTGTAACATGTGATCTTAGCTATTGTTTCTTCCTTAATGTAATCTTTCTTTATTCTAGATTGATTAGGCTTCCTACATTCTATTTTATTGTGTCCATATGCATGACAATTGTTGGGAAAGAAATCAAAGGATTTGTAATAAATTTTACTTTTGCAGTCTCTCTTCACGTGTCCATTTTTTTTTTCATTCAAAGCATCTACCTCTGAAAGGTTTGATCTATTGCTTAGGTTTTTTAAGATCATCAGTTTTCACTTCAGATTTTTGAACATTTAGCTTCATTGAAGCCAACTCCAGTCATGTCTCCTTTAGGTTTTTGTCTATCTCTCTGCTCATCAATCTTATCACTACTCATATGAAGTTTTTCAATTTTTTTCTTAGCTTCAAAAAGTTCTCCTTTAATGATCTGATTATATATTTCTCTAATTCTTGATATTTGTTCTTATAGTGATCAATTTCAGTCTATATTTGTCCCATCTAAATATTAGCGCCTTTTAAGGTTTCTTCAATTTTGTTTCTAGCATCCTTTTCCTATTGAATTTATTTAGCCATCTAAAGGGAATTAGTTTCATGATCAAGCTTCAAAGCATCTTTCTCTTGTTCAAGATGTTTTATCTAATCTGATGTGTCATTGCTAGAACCTCTTTTATCTTATCCATGAGACCTTGTCTCTAATTTTTAGAAAGTTCAAGCTATTCTTTTAGTTTCTTGATGTATCACTTTGCTCTTCTCAATTTGAATTTCAAGTCACCATTTTTTGCTTTAGTTTTATCCAGGTCTTCAAGTACTGCTTCAAAATTTTCTTCCAAACTTTTAGAATCTGTCTTGATCTCCATTAAACTGTTAGGATTTCCCTCCAAGGGTTAAAAGCTTTGATACCAATTTGTAGAATTAAGTAATATCGAGAGAGGGGTGAATCAATATTACAAAACTTTAAACTTAAACCAAGTAAATTGCAACTTAACAAGATAATTTATGAAATAAAAAGAACATAAACACAAAACACACAACTCATAACACCAGGAATTTTTTGTCAAGGAAACCCTGGCCAAGGGAAAACCCCGGTAGGAAAGGTACCCACAAATATGCATCAAAAGTATAATGTTCCTGTTAGGAGACCTAGCATTTTTAGGAGATGATTATTACATTAGTATATTTCCTTGTTAGAGGAATACAAAACCTTGTTAAAGGTATACTGAGCACACTCCTCATACAATAAAAAATAATATTCTATTACAATGCTTTATCAAGAATGAAAAATACAAGCATCTACTATTCTTAGGTAGTTCCATTTGTAGTTCACATTACCATCTCACTCATTCTAGTATCATAATGAATCCATCCAACTCTTCACATCCATACCAATCAATTACATGTCCATCACATTCATCGCTTCTCAACTTCCTATATATATATATATTGTTACACATCCAGTTGCCTTCCAATTGCATTACAAAATAGAATTAATACTTGTACAAAAAGTAATTACCAAGTCAGAAATCATACACTATCAAAACATAGGTAATCCACAATCTGAATCCAAGATAGCATGTTTGGACTTCGCATTATACTCCCTCAATCATCACAACTATTCATTTGTCATGTATCACTGTTGCTCTATCTTTGAATGACTTCATCATACTGTAACTTACCATGATCAACTCCAAAACATAAGAGATCTTAACTGAACATCACACATATCCCAAAATAGCTTCTCCTAAGCTCGCATGACTTTATTCCCCTTATACTATCTTTGCTAAACAAAATTGTACTCCTATACCCTGTAACTCTTCTTCATGAACTTAGTCATTTTGTAATCCTTAACTCCAAAACTATGTTTCATACCATGCGATCATCTATAAAAGATGTGTTTCCATAGATGACAACCCTCAAGAATTCTAGAACACTCCTATGCGAACCACTTGCCAACAATCTCCCCCTTTGACATTGATGACAACACTTAGTAAAAAATGACTAACTGTTAATACCAAAAAAAATACACAACACTCTTTATCTCCTTTACATATATCTTCTCTTCTCTATACATTTTTCATATCTTCTCTTCTCCCCCTTTGACATCAATGGAAAAGGTATACATAAATGTAGAATATATAACAAAATTGTACCACTACTTACCAAAAATTATACCATCTTTAGCACATCTTGGAAGGAGCCCTCCAAGATCTTCACTTCCTCTGACCAAGTCTTCACCGGTATTTGAATCACATGAATCAGCCCATTCAATGCAAAAGAAGATGTCTATACTACCTTTAGCTCAGTAGGCCTATGTCTAGTGAGGGCCTGTGTTATCTTCTCCATGTCAGAAATATGGGTCTCAAGAATAGATAACTTAGGAGTGATTAAACTCTTCAAAATACCAAATCTTCCCACAACTCTCCCTTTCTCTATATCCAAAACACTTAGTTTTTCCAAATCCTAGACACTTCTCTATTTAATTCCAATATAGAGTGTGAAGAGGTCTTATAAGTGTCCATCATCTTTTCCAGAGTTAGTCTGTCCATTTCTATTATCTCCTTACCTTTTTTGAGATGTCTAACAGGATTTATACAGTAACTATATAACTTCCTTCCACGCGATACACAAATCCTTTCCTCAAATATAGTTTTGTTCAAAATACTCAAGCTCCATGAGATATACTTGCAAATTTCTTCCAACTTATTTGCAAGGTACTTCTTCTTTGCTTTCTCTTCAGTGATCTTCTCCAAGGACTCATAGTGACTATCAAAGTCATCCAATAGCCTATTTAAGTTCTCTACGCTTTCCTTCATTTGGAAAGAAAAAGGTATAGGTAGGTTTTGTTGATAGTATCAACTTCTCTTTCCATTACCATCATTTTTCTTCTCACCTTTCTTCTCAGATCTCTCTTTTGCTTTAGCAAATGCGATGTAGGATAACTTCATCAGCTCATCCACATCCATATTCTCAACATCTATTCTTAGAGTCTTATCTCTACTTGCCAATAATAAAGATAAAGAAAAAGATGCATGAGTTTCCTGTCTCTCTTCAACTTTATTCACTATTTATTTTGCCACTTCAGCTTCACTCACTTTCTTCTCTTCTTTCTCTGCCATTTATAGAAGAATGATTTCTTCAATCTTGGTATAATTATCAAAATGATCACTAACATCGTGTGAGGTGTCCAAAGATAGCCACACCAGAGACAAAGAAATATGGTTACTTCACAGTAATAAAAAAATGAATAGTGTCTTCACCCATTAATTTGTCAAGACTTATTTTTTCCATCCTTGATGACTCTCCTTTTCAATAGTTCTAGGCTTAGTAGCCTTTAGCTGTGAGGAATTCTCAGGTTTATTACCCATCAGAACCTTATCCATATCCTTCTATGTTTCCTCAATCACTTCATTATACCTTTTTCCCATTATCTTTACCAATCTTGACTTAGTTCTCAACAAGGGTTTTAAATAACTCAAGATCTTCTCCACCTCCTTAATAGAAACAAAATATAACATGTATTCAATTTATTATACTCTAATTTATTCATATTCTATGTGTGCCAGTTATTTCCTCAGCTCTAATTTCTCATAGAGTTCCTCAGGTATACTACCTTCAACTTCTAACAAGTTCTTCTTAAAAGTAACTAAGTGATTTATTATCACATCTTCAATCAAAGTCTGATTAGATGCATCATACATGTTACATAGAATATGGACAAGGTATTAAGTTTTCCTTCCTCAACTATTATATTCTCTTCTCTTCTACTTTCTTCTCCTCTCCTTTCTTCTCCTCTCCTTTCTTTCTTCTCCTTTCTCTTAAACCTTTTTCCTCTGTCTTTTAGGTGGAGAGTCCTATTTAGTGGACCTTGTAATCGTTCTCAGCAATTCCATATGTTTCTCTTTCTGCGATGTTCTCTTTGCTAGTTTTGGTGTTGTTTTAGATATGTTAATCATAGTAGAGGGTGGAATATTTACCTTCTCAACTTATGGAGGTGGAAGGGCTACAGGAGGAGTGCTCACCAGTCTAGAAACAATCTCTGTCATGTTCTTTCTTATCTCTATCATCTCATCATTTATTATACCAGCCTTGGCTGCTAGATCATCAACCAAGTTCTCTACTTTCCTCTTTCTTACACCTCTAGTATGTTCTTACCTTATCTTTTCTGACTTCTCTTCATCGATACCCCATCATTCTTCAGATGGAACAATTTCAGAGGATATTATGTATTCAACTTGCATAGTCAAGACCTTAGAACTGACTACATATCCTAGAGGATAACACCACTTCATCCTAGGTTTAACTTCCTCAAAGAAAACATATTCAGTTTCAACCATGAAGTAGATTGTATCTTTTTGCTTCTATACGAAGGCCTCAGGAGTCCTCTCTCTTCCCTTCATCTATATCTACAAGATTTTGATAATCCCAAATAACTCACCATCAACCTATGTACCATTTTATCTTCTATAGATCTGTATGATCTGAATTCCAGTGGGTTCATTTTCCTTCCAAGCTCTAGGGTGCATACCAGGAAAACTATGTACAATATGAGTACACATTCATGTATCAATAGAGATCCAAACCTGAATTCCTTTGACTTATCCTTCTTAATTTTCTTTACATTCTCTAAAAATTATTGTGCAAGTATTTTTCAAAGGTTATATTTAACATTTTCCTTAACCATTATGTATGTCATCAAAATTATTCGTATGGATACTGGGTTAGGTCAGATGCTCTAATGTAGTTTATATCCAAATTTTTTTGAAACCAATCTGACATCTTGTTGAAATATATCATTGATAGTCATCACTCTCTTATCCCATCGCGAATGCATTAGGGTTACCACTTGTTTCTTAATGTCTTTTTCTGCAAAAGGAATGACTCCAACATTGTCTAAACCTACTAAATTATGAATCAACTCACTACATATCTTCACAAGATGATCTCCAAACCAAATGACCTGGTCATGAACTTTGCTCATAATAATTTTAATCCATTCCTCTTCATCAAATTCATAAAGTTTAGTCATCCGCATGATACTTAAATTTTCAAGGTGTGAGAACTCAACTTTCATCTTTCCATCTGCTCCAATCATGTCCTTCATCTTTGAATATATCTCAAAGTCTCCTAGAGACTTATACTTAAAATGAATGTAAGCCCTAATGTCTTTGACATGTAGAACATCGTAGGGTGTTTGTGGAAACACACCTTCAAGATCATCCTCCATATATTTGAATGGGTGTTTATTATACTTATACCTAGGCCTTTACTTGACATCAAAAATCAACAAAGTATCCATAACCAAAGCTTCACAAGTGATCTAAATACCTTTTATCTGTCAATTTTGTGAGTTTCTTCTTTGATCAAACACTCAACACACTTTCTTATTTTCTTCTTTTTCTCTAATCTATGTTCTCCTTTGGGTATGTTCTTCAAATAATGTTTAAACAAGTTCTTTTGATTAGCCTTATACTTTGCTGTGTAAAGAACTGACAAAGTTCCCAATAAAATCATCTTTGCACATAATCTAGCTGATTAACAATTTGGCGATTAGAGGATATAGAATGTAAAGCAATGTGATCTCATATATGTGTTCCACAACATCTCCACATAATATCAAGAAGCTTGCAAAAGCTTACTCCTCATAATCATGGGCTGGATAGATTTTTGATGTTTCCTTCCAATGCTTCCCCTAAGGCCATGCTTGGCAATCTAGGTTAATGTAGAAATGTTATCATTAGGCGAAGGTTTAGTAGCATCTACTAACTCTCCCTGAACCAATACCTCACTTGTTTCTTTTACCTTCTATACCTTACCACTTTTTTCATCTTCTGGTTTTTTGAAATGACTCTTGAATTCATCCATGTATTCTGGAAGACCCTTACCAGTATCACTAATATTCTTCTTTATAACCATAGGTGGTGGTCCTCTTCTGTTATCAGTTCCATTGTGTCTACAAAATTTTCCTATATGTCCTCAATTGTTACATTTGTAGCATGTAGGAGGTGGTCTGTTCTCATTAACCTGCAACATACAATACCTTGCGATGTGTCTAAAGTTATTGCATTTTTAACATGCAATCTTAGCTGTTGTTTCTTCCTTAATGTACTCTTTCTTGATTCTAGATTGATCAAGCTTCCTGCATTCTATTTTATTGTGTCCATATGCATGAAAATTATTGCAATAGCCATCAAAGGATTTGTAACAAATTTTACTTCTACAGTCTCTCTTCATGTGTCCAATTTTGTTGCATCCAGTCATGTCTCCTTTAGGTTTCTTTCTATCTCTCTGCTCATCAATCTTATCATGACTCATATGAAGTTTTTCAATGTGTTCCTTAGCTTCAACAAGTTCTCCTTTTATGATATGATCATATTTCTCTAATTCTAGATATTTGTTCTTGTAGTGATCAACTTTAGTCTGCATTTGTCCCATCTGAAGGTTAGCACCTTCTAAGGTTTCTTCAATTTTGTTTCTAGCATCCTTTTCTTGTTGAATTATTTTTCCATCTGAAGGGAATTAGTTTCATGATCAAGCTTCAAAGAATCTTTCTCTCAAGTTCAAGCTGTTTTATCTAATCTAGTGTGTTAGTGTCAAAATATTCTTTTATCTTATTCATGAGACCTTGTCTCTGATTTTTGGAAAGTTCAAGACATTCTTTTAGTTTCTTGATGAATCCCTACTCTTCTCAATTTGAATTTCAAGTCACCATTTTCTGCTTTAGTTTTACTGAGGTCTTTAAGTGCTACTTCAAAGTTTTCTTCCAAACTTTCAGAATTCATCTTGATCTCCCTTAAGCTATTAGGCTTTCTCTCCAAGGGCCAAAATCTCTAATACCAATTGGTAGGATTAAGTAATACTGAGAGGGGGGTGAATCAATATTACAATACTTTAAACTTAAACCAAGTAAATTCCAACTTAACCAGATAATTTATAAAATCAAAAGAACATAAACACAAAACACACAACTCATAACCCCATAAATTTGTTGTCGAGGAAACCCTTTCCAAGGGAAAACCCTGGTGGGGATGGTACCCACAAATATTCACTAAAAGTATATTGTCCCCGTCAGGAGACCTAGCCTTATTAGGAGTTGATTTTTACATTAGTAGATTTCCTTATTAGAGGAAAACAAAACCCTATTAAAGGTATACTAAGCACACTGCTCATACAATAAGAAGTAAGATTCTGTTACAATTCTTTATTAAGAATTAACAATGCAAGTATCTTCTATGCTTAGGTAGTTCCAGTTTTAGTTTCATACCATATGACTGATTCTGATATCACAATACATCCATCCAACTGTTCACATCTATACCAATCAATCACATGTCCATCTCATTCATCTCTTCTCAAAAAGATCTTCCTATCTATACATTGTTACACATCCATTTGGTTTCCAATTACATCACAAAATAGAATTAATACTTATACAAAAAGTAATTACCAAGTCAGCAATCATTCACTATCAAAAGATAGGTAATCCATAATCTGAATCCATCATAGAACATTTTAACTTTGCATTATACCCCCTCAATCATCGTAACTATTCATCTGCCCTGTATCACTGTTACTCTATCTTCGCATGTCTTCATCATACTATAACTCACTATGATCAACTCCAAAACATAAGAGATCTTTTGAAGGTCACACATATCCCAAAATAGTTTCTCCTATGCTCACATGACTTTATTCACCATATACTGTCTTCGCTGAAACTTGTACTCTTGTACCTTGTAACTCTGCTTCTTGAACTTAGTCATTTTGTAATCCTTAAATCCAAAACTATGTTTCACACCATGCGATCATCCATAGAAGATGTGTTTCCATAAATGAAAACCCTCAAGTGTTCTAGAACACTCCTAAATGAACCACTTTCCAACAATATCTCCTTTTGACATTGATGGAAACACTTAGTGAGAAATGACTTAGTGTTAATACCAAAAATAATATACACAACAATATTTATCTCCTTTACATATATCTTCTCTATTCTTTACATTTTTCAAATCTTCTCTTCTCCCCCTTTGACATCAATGAAAAAGGTATACAAAAATGTAGAATACATAACAAAATTGTGCCACTGCTTACCAAAAATTTTACCATCTTTAGCACATCTTGGAAGGATCTCTCCAAGATATTCACTTTCTCTGACCAACTCTTCACAAGTATCTGACTCACATGAATCAGCCCATTCAGTGCAAAATAAGATTTCTTTGCTGCCTTTAGCTTGGTAGGCATATTTTTGGTGAGGGCCTGTGTTGTCTTCTCTATGTTAGAAAGATGGGTCTCAAGAATTGATAACTTAGGAGTGATTAAAATCTTCATCATACCAAATATTCCCACAACTCTCCCTTTCTCCGTATCCAAGACACTTAGATTTTCCAATATCCTAGACACTTATCTGTATAATTCCAATATAGAGTGTGAAGAGGTCTCACAAGTGTCCATCATCTTGTCTAGAGTTAGTTTGTCCTTTGATATTATCTCCTTAATGTTTTTGATATGTCTAAAAGGATTTATACAATAACTCTATAACTTCCTTCCATGCGATACACAACACCTTGCCTCAGATATAGTTTTGTTTAAAATACCCAAGTCCCATGAGATAGACTTGCACATTTCTTCCAACTTCTTTGTGAGGTACTTCTTCTCTAATTTCTCTTCAACGATCTTCTCCAAGGACTCATAGTGACTGTGAAAGTCATCCAATACCATGTTTATGTTATGTGCACTATCCTTTGATTGGATAGAAAAAAATGTAGGTAAGAGTTTGTTGACATTATCAACTGCTCTTTCCATTACCCTTGTCTTCTTCTCACCTTTCTTCTCAGATCTCTCTTTCACTTTAGAAAATGCGATGTAGGATAAATTCATCATCTCATCCAAATCCATATTCTCAACATCAGTGATAAGAGTCTTATCTCCACTTTCCAACAATAAAGATGAAGAAACAAATGCATGAGTTTCCTATTTCTCTTCAACTTTATTCACTATTTCATTTATTGCTTCAGCTTCACCCACTTTCTTCTCTTCTTTCTCTGCCATTTCTAGAAAAATAATTTATTTAATGTTGGTATCCTTCTCAAAAGGATCACTAAGTTCCTGTAAGGGGTCCAAAGACACAACCACACCAGACACAAACAAATCTAGTTTCTTCACAGTACTCACAAAGTGACTAGTGTCTTCGCTCATTGATTTGTCAAGAATTATTTCTACCCTCCTTGATGAGTCACCTTTTTCAATACTTCTAGGATTAGTATCTTTTGGTGGTGAGGACTTCGCAGGTTTAGTACCCATTAGAACCTTATCCACAACCTTCTATGCTTTCTCAATCACTTTATTGTACCTTCTCCCCATTATCTCTACCAATCTTGACTTCATTCTCAGCATGGGTTTTAAAGAATTCAAGATATTCCCCATCTCCTTAATAGAAACAATAGGTAACATGTCTTCAATTTCTTGTACTCTGATTGATTCATCATCTATCTATGCTAGTTGTTTCCCCAACTCTAATTTCTCATAGAGTTCCTCAGGTATACTACCTTCAACTTCTAACAAGTTCTTTTTAAAATCAAGTAAGTTGTTTATTATCATGTGTTCAATCAAAATATGATCAGATGCATCATACCTTACATATAATATGGACAAGGTATTAATTATTCCTTTCTCAACTATTCTCTTCTCTAGCACCTTTATGTCAGGTTTCCAGATATGTGTCACACATGGACTCTTCTCTTCTACTTTCTGTAAGGAAGAAAAATGTTGTTTAAGTTGTGTGGATTCAATTAACATAAACTACCTTACATTTAAATATTTTTATGGGAGTAAATAATATTCTCTCCTTCAATCCTTAGATATGTAAATAAAAGATCCAAGTTGATTAGCCCAAAAGGAAGGATCAATACATAAATGAATCAATCATTTGGAAACAAGAACAAGGAAGGAAGATCTTAAGTACCCGGGGTTTGATTGATTAATTTGAATGTGTATTTTAGATTTAGATAGATTGAAAACCTTAAATGAATTGAATAGGAGAAATGCACTAACCTTGAAATATTGCAGATTCAAATAATGTTGTTTTTTGAAGCCTGTGTTGAGTTATTAGAAAATATTAGACCAGATCTGGAATAGAAATGCAGAGATGAACAAAACCCAGAAATGTTTTTCCATTCTAAAATAGTTCCAATTTGTAACCTCAAGTCAATGTCACCATTTGCCAGAATTTTTGATTGCGCCCTAGGTCACAATCGACCTAAAAAGTCTCAGACTAAAATTCTATTTTTTGATCCCAGAAGTTTGCTGAAAAGGGTATCCAAATCTCCATCCCGATCTACTGTTCTGAACCTGTACCTACAAGAAAAATGGATGTGTTTGTTGGGGGAGGGGTTTTCCTTAGTCAAACCCCAATTTTGGAATTAACCTCAAATATATAATTGAAATTGCATAAATAAACAAAGTAAATGAAACAATTCACCTTGCTCATGTAAAATTCCTTGTGGAGGATTCAAATCCTTGAACCCCAAGTATGAATGCACCAAATGGATGTAGAGTGTAGAATGGAGAATGTAGGATGTCTTTAATCAATTTATTTGTAGATATTCAACACCAATCTTGAATGGGTTCTTGAATTAGAAGAGGCTTGGAGGAATGTGGATGGAGAAATCTTCAACAAGAGGGCTCCATGGAGCTTGAATCTTTCAATGGCTACCAATGGATCTCCTTGATGAGAATGGATGCTTGAGAAGTTCTTGAGAATGGATGAATGCTTCAATGGCTACTTTTCTTGCTTCAAATCTTTCTTCTTCACCTTTGGAATTCACTCTTCAAGTCTTGAGCTCTTTTGCAATTATCAAGTCTCAGTGCTTAGAATCATTCTTAGAGAAAAGGAAAGGAGAAAGATTCCTTTTATATGAAATTAGGGCACAATATTCTAGAGAGGCCTACAAAGGATAATTAAATTCCAATTGGACCCATGCCCCTAGAAGAGGACCTATGTTAAATATAATTTAAGATTTTTTGTCCCGAGGTCTGAAATAACGGACCTAGAAGCGGGAATTAACATTTTCCAAAGACCGACATCTGGAAACCCTAAGATTCTGGAATTTGGTCCCTGGACCTGAAAAAATGTTGATTTTGACCTAGGTCAAGGTCAAGGTTGACCTTGACCCTAAAAGGTCAACCTTGACCCTAAGGCCAAAGTCCCAGTTTCTCAATCTAGGTTGCCAGAAATATGCTGGAAAGAGTGGAAATGGGGCAGAATAGGGGGATAAATCTAGATCAAAGTTAGGAACCCATTCAAGGCAATTGACATGACCCCAAACCACTTACCTTGAAGGATAAAATAGTCCACCATGGAAGTGCTTCCATTTTACGACTATACACTTTCTTCTGTTCTCCTTTCTTTTCTTATCCTTTCTTTTCTTCTCCTTTCTCTTCAAATTTTGTCCTCTATCTTTTAGGTGGAGAGTCCTATTTAGTGTACCTTTTATTCCTTCTCAAAAATTACATAATTTTCTCTTTCTGCGATGTTCTCTTTGGTGGTGTAGGTGTTTTTTTACATATGTCAATCACAGTAGAGGGTGGACTAATTACCTTCTCAACTTCTGGAAGTAAAAGGGTTGTAGGAGCTGTGCTCGCCAATCCTAAAACATTCTTGGTTATCTTCTTTCTTATATCTTTCCTCTCATCCTTTTTTATACCAGCCTTGGCTGCTAGATCATCTACCCAGTTCTCTACTTTACTCTTTCTTACACCTCTAGTCTGTTCTTCCCTTATCTTTGTTGAATTCTCTTCATAGGTGCCCCATCTTTCTTCAGATGGATCAATTTTTGAGGATAGTATGTGTTCAAATTGCATATTAAAGACCTCATAACTGACTTCATATCCTAGGGGATAACATCACTTCATCCTAGGTTGAGCTTCCTCAAAGAAAACACAATCAGTTTCAACCATGGAACAGATTGTATCTTTGTACTTCTCTACCAATGCCTCAGGAATCCCTACTCTCTTTCCTTCATCTTTCTCTAGAATATTTTGATAATATTGAATAAATTACCATCAACCCATGTATTTTTTTGTCTTCTATAAATCTATGTGATCTAAATTCCAGTGGGTTCATGTTGTCCTGCCAAGATCTAGGGTGCATACTAGGAAAACTATGTACAATATGAATATACATGTGTATCAATAGAGATCCAAACCTGAATGCCTTTGACTTATCCTTCTTAATTTTCTTTGCATTCTCCAAAAATAGTTGTGCAAGTATTTCACAAAGGTTATATATTTAACATTTTTTGGAACCATTTTGTATGCCATCAAAATTACTCCTATGGATACTGCTTTAGATCGACTACTGTAATGTAGTTTGTATCCAATAATTTTTGAAAACAATCTGACATCTTGCTAAAATATATCATTGATAGTCATCACTCTCTTATCCCATCACGAATGCATTAGGTTTTCCACTTGTTTCTTTATGTTTTTCTCTGCAACTAGAAAGACTCCAGAATAGTCCAAACCTATTAAATTATGAATCAACTCGCTACATATCTTAACATGCTAATCTCCAAGACAAATGAACTAGTCATAATTTAATCCATTCCTCTTTGTCAAATTTTTATATTTTAGTCATCCGCATGATACTTAAATTTTCAACGTGTACAAAATTGATTTTCATCTTTTCATCTTCTCCAATCATGTCTTTCATCTTTGAATATATGTCTAAGTCTCGCAGAGACTCATACTTATAATGAATGTAAGCCCTAATGTCTTTGACATGTAGAATGCCATAGGGTACTATTTGCAAAAACACACCTTCAAGATCATCCTCAGTTGATTTGAATGGGTGTTTCTTAAACTTATACCTAATCCTTTCAACGACATAAAAAATAAATGGAGTATCCATATCCAAAGCTTCAAAAATGATCTAAATACCTTTTATCTGCCAATTTTGTGAATTTATGCTTCGCTCAAACGCTCAACACACTTACTTCTTTGCTTCTTTTTCTCTAATCTTTGTTTTCCTTTGGGTCTTTTCTTCGAATGATGTTTAAACAAGCTCTTTTTATTAACCTTATACTTCATTGTGTAAAGAACCGACATAGTTCCCAATAATCTCATCTTTGTACATAATCCAATCGATTAACAATCTGGCGATCACATGATATAAACTGTAAAGCAATGTGATCTTAGATATGTGTTCCATAATATCTCCACATACTCTCAATAAGCTCGCAAGAGCTTACTCCTCATAATTAGGGGCTCGATTGATTTCTGATGTTTCCTTCTAATGCTCCCCCTAAGGCCATGCTTGGCCATCTAGGTTTATGTAGAAATGTTAGCATCTGGTGAAGGCTCAGTAGCCTCTACTGACTCTCCTTTAACTAATACCTCACTTGTTTCTTTTACCTTCCATATCTTACCACTGTTTTCATCTTCTGGTTTTCTGTAATGACTCTTGAAATCATCCATGTATTCTCCAAGACCCCTACAAGTATCACCAATATTATTCTTTATAACCATAGGTGGTGGCCCTCTTCTGTTATTAGTTCCATTGTACCTACAAAACTTCTCTATATGTCCTGGATTGTTAGATTTGTAGCATGTTGGAGGTGGTCTATTCTAATTAACCTACAACTTACAATACCTTGTGATGTGTCCAAAGTTATTGCATTTCTAACATGTGACCATAGCTATTGTTTCTTCCTTAATGTAATCTTACTTAACTCTAGATTGTTCAAGCTTCTTGCATTCTTCTTTCTTGTCTCTATATACATGAAAATCATTGCAATATAAATCAAAGGATTTGTAAGAAATTTTACTTCTACAGTCTCTCTTCATGTGTCCAATTTTGTTTCATCCAAAGCATCTACCTCTGAAAGGCCTGATCTGTTCTTTAGGTTTTTCATGATTTTTCTTCCCGAACCTTTGAACATTTAGCTTCATTGAAGCCAAATCCAGTCATGTCTCCTTTAGGTTTATGTCTATCTCTCTACTCATCAATCTTAGCACTACTCATATGGAGTTTTTCAATGTGTTTATTAGCTTCAACAAGTTCTCCTTTTATGATCTGATTACATTTCTCTAATTCCAGATATTTGTTCTTGTAGTGATCAAGTTCAGTTTGCATTTGTCCCATTTGAATATTAGCACCTTTTAAGGTTTCTTCAATTTTGATTCTAGCATCCTTTTCCCATTGAATTTGTTTAATCATCTTAACGAAATAAGTTTCATGATCAAGCTTCAAAGAATCTTTCTCTTGTTAAAGCTATTTTATTTAATCTGATGTGTCATTGTCAGAATCCTATTTTATCTTATCCATGAGATCTTGTCTCTGATTTATGGAAAGTTCAAGCTGTTCTTTTAGTTTCTTGATGAATCTCTCTTCTCTTCTCAATTTTAATTTTAAGTCACCATTTTCTTCTTTAGCTTCATCCAAGTCTTCAAGTGCTGCTTCAAAGTTTTCTTCCAAACTTTTAGAATCTATCTTAATCTCCCTTAAGCTATTAGGATTTGTCTCTCAGGGCCAAAAGCTCTGATACCAATTTTTAGTATTAAGTAATAGTGAGAGGGGGGGGAGAGGGTGGGGGGGGGTGAATAAGTATTACAACACTTTAAACTTAAACCAAGTAAATTCCAACTTAACCAAATAATTTCTGAATTCAAAATAACATAAACACAAAATACACAATTCATAACACCATGAATTTGTTGTCAAGGAAACCCTGGCCAAGGGAAAACACAAGTGGGTATGGTACCCACAAATATGCACTAAAAGTATGTTGTCCCTGTTAGGAAACCTACCCCTATTGGGAGTTGATTATTACATTAGTACATTTCCTTGTTAGAGGAATACAAAACCCTGTTAAAGGTATACTGAGCACACTGCTCATACAATTAGAAATAAGATTATGTTACAATGCTTTATCATACCATGTGATCATCCATAATAGATGTGTTTCTATAAATGACAACCCTCAAGTGTTCCAGAATACTCCTGAATGAACCACTTTCCAACAACGTGGTTGTCATTGAACTAAAAGATTGACCTTTCAATGCCCGATACAACCACTCGACTTATTAAATCCATAGGAGGTGGTTAGTCCCTTATAAAAAATCTAGAGGGGAGTGCCCATTTTTCCAAAAATATCCCTCTCAATGTTACCCAAGGGGATTCGAACCTGTGGCCAAGCTTTAATGCTGCTTCTTACAAGTGTGGTGGTCATTGCATCAAAATATCAACCTTTCAATGCCCTATATAACCACTTGACTTATGGAATCCATAGGAGGCATTTAGCCCCTTTATCATGAATTTTGAGGGGGCACTGACCATTTTTCCAATATAGCCATAACAACTTATTCACATAGGAAATATGACCATTTTAAGAGAAAAAATACAAACTCTGAAAGCATAACCCTTTGTATTATCAATAGTCTAAGAAAGGTTACAATAAAATCATAGAGCTAAGATCATTAAAAAGATTCTCTAACAACAAAAATATTTTTGGAGTGATTTCAAAAGCATAAAGATACACATTAAATTTCCAAACCTATTCTCTACTTGGAAATAAACAACTACCAAATAAATAATACAATATAAGAGAAGATTGATTCTTAGGGTTTCCACATGGAAATAATACAATTCTTGCATGATTATCTTGAGTCTTCTTGATATGCACAACACCTAAATGCATTCAAAAATCTAACATGAAGTTTATTTCCATAACTAGGACCCACCTATTTATATTTACCATTTCCAAATCCCCATCCTCATGCATAGTGCCCCTCTATCAATGTAATGTGCAAGCATGAGACTAAACACATTTCATGCATAAGAACCTCCATTAAATGTGGCCCACCTATTATCATTTTTTATAAATGAATCTTCCAACATGGTAATTATTCTTTTCATATGATCCTATCATATGAATCTTATAACATGAAAAATTACCACTTATTTAGTCTCTAGTCTGGTCCGCCAAGTTTGATTTATGCTTTCACAATTGACACTTAAATATCATACACTTAATTTCATGTACGATCTTACCTCAATGATAGGTCCCACAAAATAAAGGTAATATAGTTAAAGTAAGATAAAATAATAATTAATTACTAAAATAATTTCCAAGACAATTAAAATGTGAGATAGCCTACTTTGTACATTTTTTGACATTTAAAGTTTGAGTGATAAAGAAGGAAGACAATGCAAAAGAAAAGGAGGTTCCTCTCCTTGAAAATTTAAGATGGAGTAGATGCTAGATGTTGGGATATATTTATTAATGCCCCTATAATCTAAGTTTCATGTTTTTTAACATTATTTGTTCTTAGGATGGTGTTTTACATCTTTAATTTTAATACTTTTTGTTTATATTATTTATAAACTCTTCGATTTATGTTGTTTAGTAGGATTTGTCTCGAAGTCCTTAGCTTTTTTTATGATTTTTGATATGGATTTGTAATGATTTTGTGTCCTTCCCCACTTAAAATAATCAAAATCATTGTTCTACTTTTTGAAAACCTTTCAAAAGCCAATCAACAACCAACAACTAGGAGTTATGGTGCCAAGGAGATATGAACAACTTCTAAACTTCTTTATGATTACAATCCATGTCAATTGATTTACATTATTTGGAAAAAATTTAGCTTTCTGCAACTAAATTTATCCATATTTTGTCATGTCTCACAAAAATAGAACTTTAAATATCACAATCAATGATAATCATAGTATTATCATGCCCGATAAGTGATCAGAAATATACAAGTCAAATATATTCCTTACAAGCATGTTTAGCCACCACATTCTTTTCTTCTATCATGGATAAAGTGATTGTAACTTACCACTTATTCAACCAATTTACAACACCATCAAAATTTACAACACCATCAAATATGTGAATATGTACCTAAAAACGGATCTTCTACTTGTAAGGAAATTAAGGCAGAGAAAAAATTTGTGCTCTACTATTGAGATTACAAATATATTATTTTTAAATCAACAAGATTACAATTATTTGTAGTGGAAGCTTCTCACAAGAGTATCACAAAACAAAAGATCTTGATGTAATTAAATAGCTATTAAACTTGTAGTGCAATCTCCATCTCATTCACTTATTATATAGGAGATACAATACATTAATTTTTTAAATGATATTAAAAAATAATGAGTTAAAACTGTACAAAAAGTGGTGCCCAACTTATCTCCAATCCAAGATGTTCTATGATGTGCCATGCCACAGCAATACAAGAAACTCCCCTTTATAACTTATTTATGCGTGCAACACAGTTTTATATTTTCTATTTTAAGAGACCCAGCTTTTCGAAGCTATAAATTTTTATTAGAAAATCTCACTTGAAGTGTTAGGAAGCTCATGAAGTCATCTATAAAATTATAACCCACTAGTAATGACCACTTTTTTGCCCAAAAATGCTTCTAATGCCATAAATTTGCACTTCGAAACTTTCAAAGAAAATTTAATATCTTTAAATCTAGACATGATCTTGCAAAATAAATTTATCAATATTACTATTTATTCAATTCCAATGAAAAATTTAATAACTTGCATGTGTCTAGTCATGAAAATTACTCGTATTCGTTCATGCAAAATGATAAACAACATGATACTTTATGCCAATTAGTTTTTGAGTTTAAATTTATGCAGCATTGATGTAAATGAAAAAAAAACCAGTTCATGTAAGAATGATAATTTCATGGTGATAATCTATGCATTTTAGTTCTCACATGCAATATTTGATGAATATGCATCTTCTATCTAAATCTCATATTTTTGATAATTTTGTTGGAAATACAATAATGGGAAAGCAAGATACTGAGAGGGGGGGGTGAATCAGATCTTCAAAATTAAACACTTAAAACAAAATAATCCACATTCATACATATATGAGTCTAATGTAATATCAGATAGCATCCACACAATGAAATAAACAACTCATAACACAAGAACTTGGTAACACCGAAACCCAAATAGGTAAAACTGGGTTGGGGATTACACCCACAAAATTCTCCACTACTACAGTAATAAAGTGTGCCTGTTAGGGCTACAAAAGTTGATTACAAAATGCAATCTACCCTGTTAAAGGTCTGCCTGGTTAAGAGCTAAAGATCATTACAATCTACCCTGTGAAAGGATTTTAACTTACAATAAAGTAAGCACTCTGTTAGGAGATTTAGAAAGGTCTGCTAGAACCACTCTGTTAAGATATTTTCACCTGATACAATGATTATAATGTCTCAAGTATTGATCCTTTGTTATGCACTCAGATGCTGATGATGGATCTCCTCTTTCCAGTACCTTCTATGATCTCACAATCTGATATAACTTTAGTTTTTTGTTCACTGTGTTGTTACTCTACTTGATCTCTACTTCTTAACAAAATAACCCTCTATGCATTTTACTTCAAAATGCAGTCACCACATACACTTTGTCTGCTCTCTTACTACACACACAAAATAGGGTTTAGAAGCAATCTAATATATCTGTTCAAGTCTGATAGCGAGATCTAGATCAATGATCAAGATCTAATACCTATACCATCAAGGTATTACAATTAATGATTACAATAGATCATGCATAAGATAAAACAATTAAATGCATAACTAACTCCATAGAAGAATATTAAATGCATACATAAGTCAGCCCAAAAATTTTATACAAGTTAGCCAGATCACTTATCCTCAAAGTTTGAATCATTCCAGACATGTCTACAAAAACTGTTCTACTCGGCACTTATCATCTCTGTCGCTTGGCACTTAACATCTCTGTCGCTTGGCACTTAACATCTCTGTCTCCTACTCGGCTTGACAATGTAACTCGACTCGGCAATGTAACTGGAAAAACTAAATACTACTCAGCAATGTTGCTCGGCCTTGCATAGTTTTAGCTCAGCCACAGTGATAGCCAACTAAAACTTCCTAAGTGAATGACTAAGTGTTGTCACTAGTCATCAACAGAACTTAGAGATTAACAATCTCCCCCTTTGATATTAGTGGCAAAAACACACTTATCATTACTTCCGTTCATTCCATCAAATTGTTGCCTAAGTATACTAAGTAATCCCCCTAGGAATATACTCAGAATTATTCATACCAAAAAGTTTACATGCCTTCAAAAAATATATACAAGTGTACCTGTTCTGTACTGATGTATCATATTGTATCCTTTCCAACTTCCTTACCAATTTCCCCCTTGTTTTTGTCACTGATTTCTGGTGGGGTTAAGTTATACTTATCCAAAAATTATTTTTGAAGCTACAGGGTGGATTCAAATGTAGTATCCCAGCTTTCCTTAGCAATCTTCATAACTTCCAATTTTATTTCTAGCTCGGCAGCTAGACTCACTAAACTTTCTGCAGTTGAGAGATTTGCATTTCTCTGTGATAACTCCTTTGCAATTGAAAGTTCCTTTTGTATTACCTCCAAGTGAGGCAACAAGCTTGTCTGAATAGTTATCAATTTGGCCCTTATTCGACCATCTTCAGCCATAAGCTCAGCTGTTCTCCGTTGTGCATTGATCAACTTAGTAAGATGTAAAGAACTAGAAGTAGTATCCTTACCCAAAGTATTTCCAGTTGATCTCAAATCTAACTGTAGCTTCTCAACAAGCTGTAGATTATCCTTTGTAAATAATTCAACATCACATAATTTCCTATACAAAGAATAAACATTTTCTGTAACTTTCCCCAAAATCTCTACAAGTGTAGAAAGCTCAACCTATTTTGTTGCAATGTCTTCTGAGATTTTCTCCAGAACTTTGCTCTCAAATCTCCCCTTAGACCATTGTAGAAGTTTTTCAATGCTATTAATATCATCATCAGTTACCTTCTGTACAATGTTGACAAACTGATCAATAATTGGAGCTTGAGGCATTTCATCCTCTAAGTCAAAAGCCTTTGCAAATATGTCCTTGATGTCATGCAACACTTGCTTTTGCTTCTGTTCTATTTTCATCTCTTCCTGTCTCTTCTTTCTCTTAAGAAATTCTTGAAGAGTCCCTATTTTTTCAAAAGATAATTCATTGGGATCCCATTGTGGAATCACAATGACCTCATCTAATGTTACATCTAGAATTTGAGACTTCTTCTTCAGAACTGTCTTTTTCTTCAACTCCGGTGAACTTATGCTCACTGCATAATACCTTTTCCTGTGATAGTGTCAATGTCCATTGCCTCTTTTAATTCTGTCAGTATTGTTTGTGGATTAGGCATACTCCCAGTTTTAGGACCTATGGGAGTGGATGATGTAGAGTATGGTAGATCAACCAAGACTTGCACTGCCTCTTCTTCCTTAGGCTTATCAACAATATCCTTCATCACTACTCCACTATCTAAAACTATTTTGACAACCTCTAAAATAGGTGTATTTTGTGAAGTTACCTCTTGTGCATTTGTTTGTTGTCTCTCTTCACCTTTCTGTTCATTGACAACTTCAATTATCTCATCAAATGTTGTGGTCTTTCCTTCTTCAATATCAGTTGCCTTAATAGGTGAATCAGTGTATGTACCACTCGGCATATCTTGTTCCTCGACATTCAAATTGCTTGGATCATCAACCAAGAAATCCATCAGACTGTCTGCAGTCAGATCAATAGATTTTGTTGAGTCTAATGCATCTTTGGTCTTGTCTTGTTCTATAGTAATCCGGCCTTGAGTCATCTGTGGCTCAGGGGTAGTCTCCACTTATTTTGCCTTTTGCTCGGATGTTCCCTCACCATATTTCTTGTCTTTTGGAACTATCAGTCCAAAGATCTCCTTCCAAATCCTTGTACTTTGCTGTACTACACCTTCAATATCATTTTTTAGAGCAGCATAACCTCTTTATTTAGGAATAAACCTATTCTTGTATTCATCAATGAATTTGGCTCTTTGTTTTGAAGTTAACTCAGGTATTACCTTGGCTAAAGTTCCTTCCCTGATTTGTCTTTCTATGGTAAGTGCAAATTCTCATTTTCTTGACAAAAAATCATATAGTTCATTCGACACATGGTTTCCTATCTCTGTAGGAGTTAACTTGAAAGTATTCATCATATCCAAAAGTGCTTCCTGAACTTTGTGCTTATCCACTTTATTCAATTTCTCATACTTAATGAACTTGAAAGTTGCTAACCCTGCTGAATTCCTGAAAGTGTCACATACCTCATCAATAAGAGCTGGTTTCTTGAATTGTGCTATAGGTATGTTACTGGGTTCATCAATTTAAGTCTTTTCATCATCACTATGTTAGTAATAACTGAGAGTGTGGGGTGAATCAGTGGCCTCAAAAATTTATCCTTTTAAACCTCAATCCACCAATTAATACACCTCAGATTATTAAGTCCCTACAAGATGTATGCCTTTGAAATACTTGAAACAAATAACTGTCTATTGGTTTACCTTGTCTGTCCTTATTCTCCTTGATAACTGATAAGTAGTAAACTCTATTTACTGATACTCAGTAAATATGCAGAGTATACCAATCAATCCATAAATGCATATGTAGAATGTAAAACAATAAAGTAATGAGCCACACACATATAACACAAGGATTTTAATGTGGAAACCCTGTTAAGGGAAAAACCACTGGGACCGGTACCCCAAATTTTCACTCTTCTGAAGTGAGCCCTATTAGGAGCCAACCCTGTTAAGGGTTACAAACACTCTGTTAAGTGCGACCTTGTTAGAGGATTTTTATACATAGGTTGTCACTAAGTATCTAGCATCTATGCTACCTTCCTTGAATCAGTCTCTTGACTGTCAATAGGCTTTATGCTAATCTTACTACCATCCTTGAATCAACCTTCTTTTTAGACTGTCAATAGGCTTTAGGTAAGACCGATGCTACTATCATGAGTCAACCTTCTGGTAATCTGTTAGGATATACCTCAACTAAAAAAAATTGTTTAGTCCTGCTCTGTTAAGAGACTTTATGCTTCAATGGTTAAACTGAAACAAAATGACCCGTTTCTAATGCAACTGAATTGCAGATTTTCAGATCTATTTACTTACAATATCTTTATGATCAATGTATCAATTCAATTCCTTTGTACTTAACTCTTTCTTCTCTGTGATGCTGTGATTTTTTGTTCATCGGTATCTGCAGAATTCTTTAGCTCTCCCTTAGCTTGATTGATTAGGACTGCATGAAGTTTATCCTTCATCAGTTTCTCTTCAGTATCTTCTTTCAGTTTACTCCCCTGTGTATCTGATTGCTTATGGAAGTGAATTATTCTTGTCTCTTATATAGACATGATATTCCTTAATTCTTGGTTCTTGATTCTTGATTCTTGGCGTGAAAAACAATCCAGCCAAATTGATTTATATCTTTAACTCCTGATTTATCTCATAGTTATCTTCTTGCCAGCTGTACAAATCATCTTTAAATCACTTACTTAACTATGGTCAAATAAAACAAATCAAACAACTAGTTAAGTCTATCCTTAAGCTCTGCCAGCTAGATATTTTGTCATTTTCTGATCTCTCTGTTCTATCGGTCAATTCTACAGTTCATCATTGGTGACAACTGCCAATTCCATCGGTGCAACTTCAGTTAGCTTTGGGATCTTCATCCATCGGGCATCATTGGATCTTGCTCGTCGAGAAACACTATTTTTAGCTCATCGGGCATCCTATGATTCTCCTTCATTGAGAAACACTGTCTTCTACTCGTCAGGCATCACTGTGACTTTATCTCTATCTTTACTGATGGTGTGCACTCCACCAGTGTAGTTTGTCACTTGGTGAATACTTGACTTTTATGCATTGCTGAAATCATAACCTCTGTTCCATTGATTCTTTGAAGTCTTTGGCATTATGCATATGACCATACAGATAATGTCAAGTTGACATCAATGACAATACAAACCATTAATTGATTTAATGTCTTGCATCATCTTCAACTTAACATTGTCAAACATTCAATCAGTTACATGTCATCAATCTCTCCCTTTGGCATTGATGGAAATATACTATATTATCACACTATACTATTTCTAATACAATATGAAATACAATTGTTGAGATTCATCAAATTACCAAACAGTTTGCTTTGATAACTGATAAAAATGTCTGACTGCCGGTAAGCTTTGTATTAGCTCAGATTTGATTCTTGCAGCTTTCTATTTCTCTTCCTGATGTGTTGTGACCTCTGTTGGTGTCAATTTTTCTCTCTTCTTCTTTGATGTCTCTGTCTTGTATTTGCAACTTTTATACAAATACTCTCCCTATGGATATGATCTCTCCTTGTTTGGAGTAATCTGATAATGAATAGTTTCTGATGATAA